>JARQOC010000001.1:269993801-270047837 GCA_033576535.1 Allobates femoralis | reverse complement strand
ATACGGGTTCCCTTTGACCTTGGTATAATACTTTGTATGAGATAACAATCTTTCTGCTTCATTCATATAGTTGCTAGTATTCTGTATAACAATTCCTCTGCCCTTATCAGCTGCTCTGATCACTATGTCTCTGTTGTTTTTCAGGTTTTTCAGTGCCTTTCGTTCATCCATTGTAAGATTATTCTTACTTATAGACCCTTTTTCCTGTAGAAACATATCCCTCTTTAGGTCACTTAATAACAAGTCCTGGAATGTTTCTAATAGATGGCCTCTACTCTCAAGGGGATAAAAATTGGATTTAGGTCGCAAAGATTGCTCAGTATAAATAGTGTCTTTGGGTCCTCCAGACCATGTGCTGTCATCTGGCTTCATGGCAAAATGTCTCATTAAGGTCAACTTCCTCACAAAACTGATGGACATCAATAAATAAATCAAAATCATTTGTTTGTTGGTAGGGCAAAATAACAAACCCTTATTAAGTAATTTTGTTTCTTCTGGGGTTGGTTTGTATTTGGAAAGATTTATAAAATTGCTGCTTGATGGAGTAGCATTGTTAGAGTCCTTTAATCCACAAAGTTGATCCTTACTTTTTTTCTTTGTATTTCCTTTCCCTCTGTTTCCTCTTTTTTTCTTTTGCAGTAATGGGACCAAAAAATTTCGTGATATCTTGGTTTGCTATTTTCACCGTTGATAAAAAAGGAACAATCCCATTATTGTGATTTTTTGAGTTATCCAATATTACTCTTTTTGTAGGAAATGGGACATCGCGGTTTCCAGCTGTTGTTGCTTTCTCATTTTCACTAGTTGATTTAACCTGTATTAATGTGATCTCATCCGCCCCTTTTGATGATGAGTTTGACATCATAGCCAGTAGCTCCGCCCATTTTGATGACTATTTTGACATCATGGTAAACAGACACTCCCCTTTTAACAATCAAGGAACTTGTTTTGTGGGCTATAAAAACCTTGCTTCTTGCTGTACATGTAATACCCTGATGAAGGTGCCAGGAGAGGCGCCGAAACGCGTTGTTGAATAAAGGAGATCTTTGCTTTGGAACCATTGCCTTCCCTGTGACTTCTTGGAGACATCCATCCCTTGGGATCCCACTGAGACAGCAGCGCGGACCGTGACACACCATCTTCCCTATATATTAGAAAGTTATCTGACACTACTGTTTATGCACCTTTGTCATATAATCCCACCTCTATGATCAAACTTAAAATTTCCCAATTACTACAGGTTGGTTTGGATCAAGGAATTATTGATGCTAAAGGTGTTGAATTTTTAACTAAATCTCATCCGATTATGCCGGTTTTTTATATCTTGCCCAAGGTGCATAAGTGTCTTCATAATCCACCTGGACGTCCTATAGTGGCCTCCACGGAGTACATTCTCTCACCGATTTCTATCTTTTTGGATAAAATGTTGACCCCTTTAATTAAGAACTCCCCTTCTTTTATTCTTGATACAGGTGACTTCATTAGACAGATCAAATCCCTTAATAACCTACCATCGGACTTTCTGCTAGTCTCATGGGATGTTACTAGCCTTTATACCTCGATCACTCATTCTAAAGGTTTAAGTGCGGTTGATGAATTATTGACATTACATTCTTTTGATACGGATGTGAAGGAATTCCTATTACAATGTCTTTCACTGGTACTAAGCGAGAACTTTTTTCTTTTCCAAGATACCTACTACTTACAACGCCAAGGTACTGCCATGGGGTCTAACGTAGCCCCCCCCATATGCAAATTGTTATATGTCGTCTTTTGAGTCTAAATTTATTTATACTCATTCATACTTTAAGGAGTGTGTTAAATTTTGGGGTCGGTATATTGACGACATTATTTGCATATGGGGGGGCTCTGTCCAAGATCTTTTGGAATTTCATTTGTTTCTCCATTCTGTTTGGTCTGAGCATCAGTTTTCTATCAATTACAGCTCAGACCGTGTCAGTTATCTGGATACAATGGTATATAGATTGGGTAACACTTTAATGTTCGATATTTATCGAAAAACAACTGACCGTAATAGCCTTCTATATTATTCCAGTTGTCACCCAGAAACTGTCAAAAAGTCGATCCCCCAGTCACAAATTAGTAGGGTTCACAAGATAGTCTCTGATCCCGTTTTATGTCATCAAAGAGAGAAAGAAATGTGTCAGAGATTCACGGATAGAGGTTATCCCTTAATAATTCTTAATAAATCTAGTTTTCCAATGACCAGGTGGAAAGTGGGCAATCGGATCCCACTGGTGCATACTTTTCACCCCTTTATATATAAGTTCCATGCCTCTATACGGAAATTTTGGGGTATCCTAAGGTCAGGTTACCCAGCGATCCCTGAATTTCAGGATTCCTTTTTGCCTTGTTTTAGGAGGGCTAAAAATCTTAAGGATCGTTTAATAAGAGCAGATGTAGGTTCAGCCATTAAAGTGTCTCGTCAATCTTTTTTATCAACTAGGAAAAATGGGACTTTTCCGTGTCTCAATTATCTACAGTGTAATAACATTACCAAAGGTGATAAGATTTACCACCCGCATACAGGTGAGGGTATCCCCATTCGTGGCTTTTTCACTTGCAATTCTACCAATGTCATTTATGCTATCAAATGTCCTTGTGGACTTGTTTATGTAGGTGAAACATCACAACACATTAGGGATTGAATATCCCAGCATAAATCGAACATTCAGTGTGAGAAAAATGCTTTACTGTTACCATATCATTTTGATACTGTGGGTCACAGAGTTTCTCAACTTAAGTATCAAGTACTGGAAGGGGTAACCCTACCTCGGAGGGGTGGTAATCTCCAGAAATTAATGCAGATACTTGAAGCCCATTGGATATTTAAACTGCAATCATTGTCCCCTAGAGGTTTAAATCGTGATTATGACATCCTTTTCTCCCTTTTTTTCCCCCTTTCATATAGAACCATTAATTTCCTTTTCCTTTGGTGCAGGTAATTCTTTTTATTTCCTTAATTCTTCTTATTTTGCCTATTTTCTTTCTTTTATTTCCTCCCTTTTCCTCTATGTTATGCTTTCTGCTTGGAATCCAGCACTATGACCGCTGGTAACGCTTGCGCATGTACAGAGCGTTCCTTTAGTGCGATATCACATGACCGCGAGTTCATGACAAACGGTCACGTGACCGGGTAATTTAGGTTACCGGAAAACATCGCTTGTGCGCATGCGCGCGCGTCTTGATGACGCCACGCCATGTGTTTCCTTTGTTTCCGGATATAAGCAGCTGCATTACAGTGTTCAGCACGCTGTTACCTTTTGCACCATTATGCATACTCAATTAGTGTCCACTCCCTAGGTGAGTTTGCTGTATTATATCATATAGAACTATATAATAAGTATGTTCCTTCTGAGATGCTATTGCATTGAACTTCCTCCTTTATATATGGATCATATCTGTATATGTATATAATGATGTCCTGGCTGTATAAATCCCTTGTTTGAATATGGCTTTTTTTGTCCATACAGCCCTTGTGAATAAACAAATCTGCTCTACTTCAGTAGCCTGTTGATCAGAATTAATGGTAGAAATCCTTATTTTCTTTTATTTAATGTTACTGTAGGTACATGAATATGGACCATGTTGTAATTTATTGTATTGTCTCGAGGTGCTACGCTAACTAATCTGCAACCATGTGCATTATTCTCTAAAAAATGTTCTCCTGCTGAAGGAAATGATGATATGGGAAATCGGGAGCTACTTGCTGCCAAGTTAGCTTTTGAAGAATGGAGAAATTTCTGTAGGGAGCAGTTAATCAAGTCATCTTGGTGACTCGCAGATCTCTGGTTGCAGTGAAATCATGGACACATTGTTACATTTGTACACGGCCACAAAATGGTACAATGTGTCCATGATTTCACTGCAACCTGAGATCTGCGAACAATCTCTGCACAATTATCTGTGTGTGTAACTGAGCCTTAAGAAAAATATATGTGGTACAGCACAAAAAAGAAAATACCGTATATACTCGTGTATAAGCCGACCCGTGTATAAGCCGACCCCCCTACTTTTGCCCCAAAAATCTGGAAAAACCTATTGACTCGTGTATAAGCCGAGGGTGGACCCCAGCACAGGTATACAGCCCCCAGCAGTGTGGTATACAGGCCCCCCCCCCAGTGGTATACAGGCCTCCCCAGTGGTAGTATACAGCAGCCCTAGTGGTAGTATACAGCAGCCCCAATGGTAGTATATAGCATCCCCAGCAGCCCCAGTGGTAGTATACAGCAGCCGCAGTGGTAGTATATAGCAGCCCCAGCAGCCCCAGTGGTAGTATATAGCAGCCCCAGCAGTAGTATACAGCAGCCCCAGTGGTAGTATATAGCAGCCCCAGTGGTAGTATATAGCAGCCCCAGCGGTAGTATACAGCAGCCCCAGCGGTAGTATACAGCAGCCCCAGTGGTAGTATATAGCAGCCCCAGCAGCCCCAGTGGTAGTATACAGCAGTCCCAGTGGTAGTATATAGCAGCCCCAGTGGTAGTATATAGCAGCCCCAGTGGTAGTATATAGCAGCCCCAGTGGTAGTATATAGCAGCCCCAGTGGTAGTATATAGCAGCCCCAGTGGTAGTATACAGCAGCCCCAGTGGTAGTATACAGGAGCCCCAGCAGCCCCAGTGGTAGTATACAGGAGCCCCAGCAGCCCCAGTGGTATATACAGCAGCCCCAATGGTATACAGGCCTCAGCAGTATATACAGCAGCCCCCAGGGGTTATCCAGCACCCCCCAGGGGTTATACAGCACCCCCCAGGGGTTATACAGCGGCCCCCTGGGGGTACCCAGCAGCCCCCAGGGGGTACCCAGCAGCCCCCTGGGGGTACCAACAGCCCCCTGGGGGTACCAACAGCCTCCAGGGGGTACCCAGCAGCCCCCTAGGGGTACCAACAGCCCCCTGGGGGTACCAACAGCCCCCAGGGGGTACCCAGCAGCCCCCTGGGGGTACCAACATCCCCCTGGGGGTACCAACAGCCCCCAGGGGGTACCCAGCAGCCCCCTGGGGGTACCAACATCCCCCTGGGGGTACCAACAGCCCCCAGGGGGTACCCAGCAGTCCCCAGGGGGTACCCAGCAGCCCCCTGGGGGTACCAACAGCCCCCTGGGGGTACCAACAGCCCCCAGAGGGTACCCAGCAGCCCCCTGGGGGTACCAACAGCCCCCACAAGCTGGCACTGTCCCCCCTTGTAAGTGCCCCCCCCCCCGCTACTTATACATTACCATCCCGGTGTTCTGATCGGCGCCGCTCCTCCGTGCTGCGTCTTCATCCTCCCGCACTGGCTGCATCCGGGTTCTCCAGCGGTCGCGCGATGACGTCACATCGCTGCGACAGCCGGAGATCACGGATGGAGCCAGCGCGGGAGGATGAAGAAGCACCGAGGAGCGGCGCCGATCAGAACACCGGGATGGTAATGTATAAGCACCGGGTGGGGGGCCCTTACAAGGGGGGACAGTGCCAGCTTTTGGGGGGCCATATGCACTGCTTCCCCCTGCCGCTGATTGACAGGGGGATGCAGTGCATATTTAATGAGCGGCCCCACGTGACGGGGCCGCTCATACAGCAGCCCCCCCCCCGCCTCCTCCAGCCTCCACAGCCCCCACCACACAGCCCCCACCACACGGGTCTACCGTATAGACCCGTGTATAAGCCGAGGGGGGGACTTTTCAGCCCAAATTTTGGGCTGAAAAACTCGGCTTATACACGAGTATATACGGTAATTCGGGTGCAAGATAATAAGAAAAAATGAACAGCAGCACATCCTTTATAAGTGAGAAACGTGGATTTATTCCCAGGACCGCAACGTTTCAGCTTGCCAAAGCCTTTTTCAAGCAGTACAGTACTAGGTCATTCCCTGAGGAAGGAGCTGGGTGTTAGCTCCGAAACGCGTTGGAAAATAAAGCTGAAGATATCTTGTTTCAAAGCACTCCAGTGTTTTTTGATACTCATTGGAGCAGCGGCGCGGACCAAAAGACACTTGGTCCCTGATAGAGTTTCACCCCCACGTTGTGGAACTGTGGTCCCAGCTGCGGCTGCTGTGTTTGAGCGATCAAGCTAGTTGTGGGCTTCACAACTAAATCAGGTGAGCAGTTTTCATACTGTATGAGATTTGATTCCTATTGAGGATAAGACCCTATGCGCATTCTCATTTTATAGATATTAATTCCCTATATGGCACATGTGTTGCACATTGGCTGTTTTTAATCAGATGTTTATTTTTGGAAATTAAAGATACCAGACGTATGAGGCGAGATGTGTGAGGTGATCTGTGCATATCTGTGTCTGTCTGTGTGGTGTGTGTGTTCCTGGGGTGTGTGTGTCCCTGGGGTGTGTGTGTCCCAGTGGTGTGCATTTGTCCCTGTTGGGGGGTCCCTGTGGTGTGTGTCCTTTTGGGGGGAGGGGTGTCCCTGTGGTGTGTGTCCTTGTGGGGGAAGGGGTGTCTCTGTGGTGTGTGTCCATCCCTATGGGGTCTGTGTGTTCCTGTGGCATGTGTGTGTGTGTGTCTCTGTGTCCCTGTGGGGTGTGTATGTGTGTATGTCCCTGTGGTGTGTGTGTCCCTGTGGGGTGAGTGCATGTGTCCCTATGGGGTGTGTATGTGTGTGTGTCCCTGTGGAGGGGGTGTCAGTGTAGTGTGTGTCTCTGTGTTGTGTGTGTCTCTTTGTGGTGTGTGTGTTTGTGTTAGGGTGCATGGTGAGTATCCAATGTTGGGGATCCACCTTAGCTGTTACTCTTTGTGTGCATGTGGTGTGTATACATATCACCGTGCGTGATGAATATTCCATGTCAGGGCCCCACATTAGTGACTATATGCTGGTATATGCTGTTTGTCTTTGGTGCTGTCATTAAGCCCCTCTCATTCACAACTGTCAACTGGTAACTGTCACTTTCTCTCCATTATGTAGATAGGGCCAAAATTGTTTGGTGAATTAGAACACCCGGGGTTAAAATTTTGCCTCACAACATAGCCTATGATGCTCTCGAGATCCAGACGTGTGACTGTGCAAAATTTTGTGGCTGTAGTTGCAACGGTGTAGATGCCAATCCTGGACATACACACACATACATACACACATTCAGCTTTATATATTAGACTAGATGGTGGTCCGTTCTAACGCATCGGGTATTCTAAAATATGTGGGTGTGCGGCAGTGCGGATGTACGGCGGTGCGGGTGTGCGGCGGTGCGGGTGTGCGGCGGTGGCCCCCCTCAGTTCTCACCCGCTACAGGCTTCTGTCCAGCCGCCTCTCACCCTTGCATGTCTTCTTCTTCTTCCTCCAGCATAGACATCAGCAATTCCAAGGCCTCGGGGGGTGGAGTTAACAGGGGGCATCATAGTAGGCGTATTCACGCGCATAGCCCTGATGTGGTGGGTGTGCTCTTGTTCATGACCATTACAACGCCCCCTTTGGTAGCTCCACCCCCACCCCCCGCGGCCTTTGAATTTCTGGAGAAAAGAAGAAGAAGAATGGCGGGGTGAGCGGAGGACAGGAGACCAAGCGGAGGGGGGGCCGGGAGACCAGGCGGACTGTGCCTGATTTGCTGCAACAGAAATCCCGCATTGCTGATTGTTCGCGGTTGGCTGGGCGCAACTAATCAGCGACGCGGGTTTTGCGTTAGAGAGACAGTGTGACGTGAGTGCAAGGTGAGTGTGGGGCTAAGTGTGACGTGAGTGCAAGGTGAGTATGACATGAGTGCAGGACAGAGTTTGACGTGAGTGCAGGGTAAGTGTGAGTGGTGGGTGAGTGTAGGGTGTGTGGGTGTAAGTGGTCTTCAGTACCTGGCTCCTTGTGCTGTGTGCGTTTAGCTTAAGGACCTCTGGTGGTCACAGTCATGTTACCTTGCTCCGGCCATGATTGTGACATCAGAGGTCCTGTAAGTACATTGTTGGCCAAAAGTATTGACACCCCTGCAATTCTGTCAGATAATACTCAGTTTCTTCCTGAAAATGATTGCAATCACAAATTCTTTGATATTATTATCTTCATTTAATTTGTCTTCAATGAAAAAACACAAAAGAGAATGAAGCAAAATGCAAAACATTCATCATTTCACACAAAACTCCAAAAATGGGTTAGACAAAAGTATTGGCACCCTCAGCCTAATACTTGGTTGTACAACCTTTAGCCAAAATAACTTCGATCAACCGCTTCCGGTAACCATCAATGAGTTTCTTACAATGCTCTGCTGGAATTTGAGACCATTCTTCTTTGGCAAACTGCTCCAGGTCCCTGATATTTGAAGGGTGCCTTCTCCAAACTGCCATTTTTAGATCTCTCCACAGGTGTTCTATGGGATTCAGGTCTGGACTCATTGCTGGCCACCTTAGAAGTCTCCAGTGCTTTCTCTCAAACCATTTTCTAGTGCTTTTTGAAGTGTGTTTTGGGTCATTGTCCTGCTGGAAGACCCATGACCTCTGAGGGAGACCCAGTTTTCTCACACTGGGCCCTATATTATGCTGCAAAATTTGTTGGTAGTCTTCAGACTTCATAATGCCATGCACACAGTCAAGCAGTCCAGTGCCAGAGGTAGCAAAGCAACCCCAAAACATCAGGGAACCTCCGCCATGTTTGACTGTACGGACCGTGTTCTTGTCTTTGAATGCCTCTTTTTTTCTCCTGTAAACTCTATGTTGATGCCTTTGAAAAGAAGGTCTACTTTTGTCTCATCTGACCAGGGAACATTCTTCCAAAACATTTTAGGATTTCTCAGGTAAGTTTTGGCAAACTCCAGCCTGGCTTTTTTTATGTCTCGGGGTAAGAAGTGGGGTCTTCCTGGGTAACCTACCATACCGTCCCTTTTCATTCAGATGCCGACGGATAGTACAGCTTGAACTTGTTTGGATGTTAGTCGAGGTTCTTTATCCACCATCTGCACAATGCTGCGTTGAAATCTCTCGTCAATTTTTCCTTTCCGTCCACATTTAGGGAGGTTAGCCACAGTGCCATGGGCTTTAAACTTCTTGATGACACTGCGCACGGTAGACACAGGAACATTCAGGTCTTTGGAGATGGACTTGTAGTCTTGAGATTGCTCATGCTTCCTCACAATTTGGTTTCTCAAGTCCTCAGACAGTTCTTTGGTCTTCTTTCTTTTCTCCATGCTCAATGTGGTACACACAAGGACACAGGACAGAGGTTGAGTCAACTTTAATCCATGTCAACTGGCTGCAAGTGTGATTTAGTTATTGCCAACACCTGTTAGGTGCCAAAGGTAAGTTACAGGTGCTGTTAATTACACAAATTAGAGAAGCATCACATGCTTTTTCTAACAGTACCAATACTTTTGTCCACCCCCTTTTTTATGTTTGGTGTGGAATTATATCCAATTTGGCTTTAGGACAATTCTTTTTGTGTTTTTTCATTGAAGACAAATTAAAGGAAGATAATAATACCAAAGAATTTGTGAGTGCAAACATTTTCAGGAAGAAACTGAGTATTATCTGACAGAATTGCAGGGGTGTCAATACTTTTGGCCACAACTGTATCTATTATCTGACAGAATAATAATCTAATACCAAGACATGGCTTCCACCCTTCACTGTTAACAGCAGCATATCAATTTTCGGCCACTAGAATTGATGGAAACTGTTTAATCAACTTCTAAAAATATCTTGAAATTAGAAAACCTGCAGCCCAGCTGAGTGTTTAAGTATTCTTAATCTGTTGCACACTGAAAGAATCTGGCTGAATATTACTTTCTGATAGTACTCTCTGTTTCCTTGTTCAACTAAACATTGGAAAATGCCAAGAAAAAAAAAAGATGAGGGATTTATTCAGCTTTCTTTGGCACTCCCATATACAATGAATGGAGTGGAGGTTGAGCATGTGAATGTCCACCTAATTTTATATGGGGCTCTGCAGAGACTAGTCCATTCTTGGAACCTTTGGGTGTCCTTTCTATCAGTAATTTAATTCCTATTTTACGGATAATGAATTAACCTACCGTATATACTCGTGTATAAGCTGACCCGTGTATAAGCCGACCCCCCTACTTTTGCCCCCAAAACCTGGGAAAACCTATTGACTCGTGTATAAGCTGAGGGTGGACCCCAGCACAGGTATATAGCCCCCAGCAGTGTGGTATACAGCAGCCCCAGAGGTATATACAGCAGCCCCAGTGGTAGTATACTGCAGCAGCCCCAGTGGTATATACAGCAGCAGCCCCAGTGGTTAGTATACAGCAGCCCCAGAGGTGTATACAGCAGCCCCAGTGGTAGTATACAGCAGCCCCAGAGGTATATACAGCCCCAGTGGTAGTATACAGCAGCCCCAGTGGTAGTATACAGCAGCCCCAGAGGTATATACAACCCCAGTGGTACTATACAGCAGCCCCAGTGGTAGCATACAGCAGCCCCAGTGGTAGTATACAGCAGCCCCAGAGGTATATACAGCCCCAGTGGTAGTATACAGCAGCCCCAGTGGTAGTATACAGCAGCCCCAGAGGTATATACAGCCCCAGTGGTACTATACAGCAGCCCCAGTGGTAGCATACAGCAGCCCCAGTGGTAGTATACAGCAGCTCCAGAGGTATATACAGCCCCAGTGGTACTATACAGCAGCCCCAGTGGTAGTATACAGCAGCCCAAAGGTAGTATACAGCAGCCCCAGAGGTATATACAGCCCCAGAGGTATATAAAGCAGCCCTAGTGGTGTATACAGCAGCCCCAGAGGTATATACAGCAGCCCTTAGGTAGTATACAGCAGCCCCAGTGGTGTATACAGCAGCAGCAGCCCCAGGGGTGTATACAGCAGCAGCCCCAAAGCTGTATACAGCAGCAGCCCCAGGGCTGTATACAGCAGCAGCCCCAGGGCTGTATACAGCAGCAGCCCCGGAGGTATACAGGCCCCCCCATCAAGCTCCAGGCCCCCCCCCCTTGCGCGGCAGCCTGTAAAGTAAAATCATACTTATCACTGTCCCGCGCTGTCCCGCCGCTTGCCGACACACGATCCCGGGCTTCAATCCGCGTCTTCCGGCTTCCGGCTTCCTGTGGTCGCGGGCAATGACGTCATTGCCCGCGACCACAAAAGACGCGGAATGAAGCCCGGGATCGTGTGTCGGCAAGCGGCAGGACAGCGATAAGTATGATTTTACTTTACAGGCTGCCGCGCAAGGGGGGGGGGGCCCTGGAGCTTGATGGGGGGGCCTGTATACCTCCGGGGCTGCTGCTGTATATATATGGATTACCATATATACTTGCGTATAAGCCGAGGGGGGACTTTTCAGCCCAAATTTTGGGCTGAAAAACTCGGCTTATACGCGAGTATATACGGTAACTACTGTGATACTTTATAGAATTAATCAGATTAAAAACAAATATTTTAGGAATACTTTAGGGTGATAAAATTGCTTTGCAAATATATAATACACAGCATAAATTAGGATCTTCTACTGACTACAGTTGGAGGAATTGTTTTAAATTTAAATTCATGAGATTTGATGAATTTTCCCCAAATTTTCCCCACAATTTCCCCCCAAAACATTATCGTAATCATGAAAAGCCTCTAATTGACTGTAAAATATGCAGATAAGATTCCTAGTTCTCCTTGGAGTGTATATAACCCATTTTTAGCTCTTTAATGCAACACACAGTCTTAATAATCATTAAAGAGGACCTGTCACCAAACCAGGCATGGTGATCTAATTACAGCACTGGATGCAGCATGTAATCTGCCCACCGCTGCCAATCATTGTCTCAGTGTCTGCAGCATTTAAACAGAGTTTTTTTTTTCAGAACTTGCTGTTTGGCTCCGCCCCTCAGGGGGGCGGGGCTAAACTGACTTTCTGGGAGAGAGAGAAAAAAACTCTGTTTAAATGCTGCTGAAGAGGGAGAGAATGATTGGCAGCGGTGGGCAGATTAAACATGCAGGGGGTGTGAATCTGCCCTTGGCTCCTGCCCCTAGCCACCTCCTTAATGGCTGGAGCATGTAAGTTTTCTTAGTGTATTATCTCGGGGTACAGGGCTGCTCAAGTGCTGGGTGACCCCTTGCCTGCATGCTGCAGACATGCTGCATCCAGTGCTGTAATTAGATCACCATGCCTGGTTTGGTGACAGGTCCTCTTTAAGTGATCTCAACCTATCTAGCTAGTGGGAAATGAATTTAACCAGGTCAGATGATACAGTATATAAGGGTCTAATTTTGGACTACTTCAACAGTTAAGTGTGCAAAGAAATACTGTACTTTTTTAACAACAGTCAGGCAGTTGTGTTCAAATTTCTGGTTTATTGAGATTTGTCTCACAATCTAGAAAGCATACTTTATGCTACATAAGCCTTGGTTTCAGGATTTTGGTTTAGTAGGAAATTTAGTACTGAGTTGTTTGATGCTGCTCTCCTATTTTGCAGTGTGTGAACAATTAAAAAAAGATTCAGTAGGGACAGTGTGCTGTAGGTCCGCGCTGCCACACAAACCATGATTCCCAAATCGTCAGTTTATTAACTTTCATTGCATCCATCCAACGCGTTTCAGAGCCTGCTATGCTCCTTCATCAGGGATTTGACTCAAAGGATTTAAACTGTGTGCCATATCATGGAGCCAGTGGCAATAGAAAATCAACCTGGTCCCAAGCAGTCCGAGTCAAAGAGGTGTTGCCTACATTGGGGCCCAAAGCCTCAAGAGAAGAGAGGGCTTGTGTTCTGGGATTTGTTTTGGGAATTCCATTTTACCGACTGCTAGCACCAGCCGCTCGAGTAGGATTATTCTGCCACCCAGCAGAAACCCCACTGGAACAAAGGTCTACAAACAAAGTCTGTGATTTGCCCAATCCATGGCGCTAATATATGTGTGGATGCCTTGGGCATAGGGATAAGGATTGTCTCCAAAGCCAGGGCCCCATGCCTGGATCCCATCTGCCAGCAAAGCCAGTCCAGGTCATTGACGTACATGCCCTGGGACTACGAGAAACTGATTCAGTCAACACCCTGGTAGGCCCAACTATTGTTTCCCCAGACCATTCACCATGTTCCCAATTATCCATCTTCCTGGCCGAAGATCTGTGGATCTGATTGGCAGGCCATAACCCAAGGCCTTGGTTGGCGCTCTGGTACAGACCAAGGGGGATCAGAACCTGGAGTATGTGATTACATGGACATAGGTCTAGGGACCTCAACTCCGACTAGAGAAGCACCACAGATTACTTAACGAAGATACCCAAGTTGGGACATTTTGGTCACCTGGCTACAGCAGAACCTTGTAATCCCTCCTGAGCCAGTGGAAGGGTGAGCAACTGTTGCCTATTACATTTTATATTTTGCTGGTTATGTGTTATATGCTGTTAACTGTTGGGGATCCAATAAGGTGTTATTATTGTGGTTCCCTCACCCTGTGTTGTCTGAGTAGTGTTCCGCCCATGGGTATCGAGCTCGGACATTCAGTTGGGATGAGCCCTGGTCCATGATGTCTTTCTAAAGGCTGCCAGGCCAGCACACGAGAGCACCCACTGACTCCTGTGTCTCCATATTTGGCTTGCCAGTAACATGTGTCACACACAGAAGTGGGGAGCTGGGAAAGGTAAGAAGAATTGTTTGCTTCTTTTTAATATGTAATGGAGATGAACAGAAAGGGCCTAAGAGGTTGGACATTATTACAGAATAAGGGCTTAGGTTAGGGGATATTATTATAGAATGGGGGCCCAGAATAGAGGACATTATTACACAATGGGAGTCGATGACAGAGGACAAATGTTAAAGAATGGGGGCCCAGAATGGAAGACATCATTACAGGAGAAGGCCAGGATGGGGACATTATTATGGTACATGGGATATTATTACAGAATGGAAGTCCAAGACAGGGGACATTATTACAGAATGGGGACATCAATGGAGGATATTATGATAGGATAGGGGCTAGGATAGAGGACATTATTACCGAAAGTAGGACCTCATTACACTATAGGGGCAATGATGTATTACATTATCATACTATCATTGTCCATCTGATGAACATGCCGGTGGGGCCCAGGTCCAAATTGTGTGCCGGAGCCGATAGGACAATAGTTACGCCACTGGAACATCGTCTCTAGTGCAATCTTCTGGAGGTGGCATACCTAGAACTTAATATAGATCCTTTAAAGAATCTTTCCATATGACTTAGGGTAGGAAGCCAAACCAAAATTTTCTCCTAAAGGAAAAGATTTCATTTACCATTACAAAACACGCAAGGGTTACATGAGAGAGCTTCAAAAAAGGGTCTAAGTGTTAAAGTTTCTTTTTAATGTGACTGCCAACGGGTATTGGAAGACATATAGACCGTGCAATGCTCCCCAGGAAAAGGTTATTAAAATAGCCTCATCAGAAAAAGAGAAACAAGGGTCTTTTTTTGGTCACCTGTTGGAGGTAGCAATCCCAGAAATCAATATTGGTCCTTTAAAGATCTTTGTCATATGACTTTTGCAATTTTGTTTACCTACCCCAACCCCAAAATAGCTATGTGCAAATAGAAATCTTATATCTTTGGTAATGATTCTAGTTTGGCATTTTTTTCCAAGTCATGATGAAAGGCTCTTTAATAAGAGCTTAATCCTGGGAAACTAACTTGGCTCCTTTATTTTGTGTCTTGCATAACACATAGCTCTGAATACTATTGAAAACTAAATCACTTTCATCTTTACTAGTTTTAGAATATTATCTTTTTTAATAATGGCTCAGTCACAATGGGATGCTAATCTGCAGGTGTTCAGGGTTATTGAATGGACAGAACAAACAACAGGTTTTTGGCTGAGCACAGAATAAAGACACCAGAGGATTGGTTCTGATGTGAATGTAGGAGTCACAGATTTCTGCAGAGAAAATACTCTTGACTTTTTATAGTAATGATGTGAATAGGTGAACATCAAAGGAAAGAAAACAATATATATTTTAACAAAGGCTTTGTTCTTATTGGCTCTTTATGGGCTTTAACTGAGCGATAAAAAATATTCAAGTACGATATGTCTCAAATATCACTGGAATGTAATTTTAAAACTGGAACAATCACTTTTTTCAGAACAGTTTTAACTTGCCAATAACAAAAATGTTTTATGGGTCGTATTGTAATTCAGTGTTTGGCAGTGAATAGTTATCTAGTTAGTTTTTATACTTTTATTGACAAATACATCAAGTTTATGCCAAGACTCACTATTTACAGTGTTGACCCTCATTTTTTCAAGACTTCTATAATTCACTCTGGCATGCTGGATATTAGCATATAGTCAAATCCTGAATAATAGTAATTCATAGATGCTTTATCTGTGCTTGGAATGCATCTAATTTTAAAGCACCACTATATTGTTTTTTTAATTTCACTGCTGAAGTGTTAATTCCAATCTAAGTTTCCAGCTCCTACTCTCATATGTATTAATAATAATAATAATAATAATAATAATAATAATAATAATAATAATAATAATAATCTTTATTTATATTGCGCCAACATATTCTGCAACATTTCACAATTCAAAGTTCATGTTTAAACAATCATAAGAAATAGTTATTGGAAAATACAGTACAATACAATAACAATACAACATAATACAAAGCAAAATACAATACAACAATTAGAGCAAAATAATGACAGCCCTGCTCATAAGAGCTTACAATCTAACAATGAGGTGGGGGTGACACAAAGTACAGGGGCTTATTTACAACGATGGTATAGCAAACTTGAGGAGACAGGGAACAGTTAGGAGCAGTATAAGTGGCCACTAAGCATTATTTGTGTTCCACTTGAGACTGGTGGAGCGGATAGGCTATGTCTAGATGACTTTGACTGGGGATCATGATAGGCCGCATAAAAAGATATTTTTTTAAGGGATCGCCTGAAACTATGTAAGTTGTGGATACACCTAATTTCTTGGGATAGAGCATTCCAGAGAATTGGTGCAGCTCGGGAGAAGTCTTGGAGCCGGGAGTGGGAGGTTCGGATTAATACAGAAGTGAGTCTAAAGTCACTTCCAGAGTAAAGAGAACGGGTGGGTTGATAGACAGAAATGAGGGAGGAGATGTAGGGAGGTGATGCCCTGTGAAGGGCTTTGTGGGTGAGAACAAGCAGTTTGAATTGGATCCTATGGTGTATAGGCAGCCAGTGCAATGACTGGCATAGAGCAGAAGTGTCCGAGTAACAGTTAGCTAGATAGGTGATCCTGGTCGCTGCATTAAGGATGGACTGGAGAGGGGAGAGTCTAGTGCGAGGAAGGCCAATTAAAAAAGCATTACAATAGTGAAGGTGGGAGTGAATCAGGGCCACAGTGAGGGTTTTTGTAGTTTCCAAGGTGAGAAAGGTGCAAATTCTAGAGATGTTCTTCAGGTGCAAGCGGCAAAAGCGGGCGAGAGATTGTATATATGGGGTGAAGGAAAGATCAGAGTCAAACATAACACCCAGACAGCAAGCCTGCTGACTAGGCATTATTGTGGTGCCACACACTGAGAAACAGATGTCATATTTAGGAAGGTTAGTGGGGGAGAAGAAGTTCAGTTTTGGAAAGGTTGAGTTTCAGATAGAGAGCAGACATGATACTGGAAACTGAGGTTAGACAGTTATTGGTGTTCTTTATTAGAGCAGGAGTAAGGTCAGGGGAAAAGTGTATAGTTGTGTGTCATCAGTATAAAAATAGTACTGAAAGCAAAATCTGCTGATAGTCTGTCCAATCGGGGCTGTGTAGAGAGAGAAGAGAAGAGGCCCAAGGGCTGAACCCTGAGAGACCCCAATAGTGAGATGAAGAGGCGTGGAAGTGGAGCCAGCAAATGATACACTGAAAGAACGGTCAGAAAGATAGGATGAGAACTAGGAGAGAGCCGTGTCCTTGATGCTGATTGAGTGCAGCATGGAGAGTAGGAGATGGTGGTCAACAGTATCAAAGGCTGCAGAGAGATCAAGAAGAATAAGCAGAGAGTGGTCACCATTATGTTTTGTTGTCAGAAGGTCATTGGTCACTTTGGTGAGAGCAGTTTATGTAGAATGTAGGGGGTGGAAACCAGACTGTAATGGGTGTAGAAGAGAGCGAGTGGAGAGGTAATGAGTGAGGCAGAAGTAGACCAGGCGCTCCAGGAGTTTAGAGAGGAAGGGAAGATTGGATTCTGGTCTGTAGTTGTTTGTGCAGGATGGGTTGAGAGATGTTTTCTTTAATAATGGAGTAATGATAGAGTGTTTGAAGGAGGAGGGGAAGATGCCAGAAGAGAGGGAGAGAATGAAGATTTTGGTTAGGTGAGTTGTGACAACCGGAGTGAGAGATGAGTAGATGTGAGGGGATGGGGTCAGCAGTGCATGTGGTGGGGCAAGAGGAAGAGAGTAGCCTAGAGACTTCTTCTGTGACTGGATCGAATGTGGAGGGTGAGCTGGAGGGAATGTGGGGAGAGGTAGGGGTAACAGAAATTTGAGGTTGGGAGTTGATTTCCTGACGGATGTTTTCTATTTTCTCTTTGAAGTAGGAAGCCAGATCATCAGCACAGAGGTCAGGGATAGGGGCCTGCACTTTAGGACTGAGGAGAGAATTATAGGTGTCAAAGAGTTTTTTTGGGTTGTTGGATAGTGAGGAGATCAGGGTGGGAAGCAGGTTTGTTTGGCAAGGTGAAGGGCAGCGTTGTAAGTTCTCAGCATAAATTTATAGTGAATTAAGTTTTCTGGTGTGCGGGTTTTCCTCCATAGACATTCAGCACTCCTAGAGCATCGCTGGAGGAATCAAGTTTGCGATGTGAGCCAGGGCTGTTTCACTCTTTGTTTGGAGGTTCGGAATGTGAGGGGTGCTACTTGGTCCAGGGAGCTTCTGAGAGAGTTATTTAAGAGATTGAGTGCCAGATAGGGACAGGAGAATGAAGAGATTGGGGACAGTGATGAGTGTAGAGAGTCTGTGAGGGCATGAAGGTTAATGGCCTGTAGATTTCTGAATGTGTGATAGGTCAGGCTCTGCTGGGGTGGGTGAGGGTTTGTGAGCGTGAAGGAGAGACTGTTGTGGTCAGAGAGGGGAAGAGGTGAAATATCTAAGGAGGAGGTTGAGCAGAGCCGGGAAAAGATCAGGTCAAGGGTGTTACCATTCTTGTGTGTCTCAGAAGTTGAGAGCTGTGAGAGGCTAAGAGATGTGCTTAGAGATAAGAGCTGGGATGCAGATGGGGAGATGGGGCTGTTTATAGTGATGTTCAAGTCTCCCAGAATAAGGGTTGGTAATTCTGAGGACATGAAATGCGGTAGCCACGCGGCGAAATGGTCGAGGAACTGGGTGGGTGACCCTGGGGGGCAGTATACCACCGCTACTCTGAGGGGGAGATGACAGAAGAGCCTTAATGTGTGGACCTCAAAAGAGGGGAATGAGAGTGATGGAGCTGTGGGGATGACCTGGAAAGTACATTGTGGAGACAGGAGTAAGCCAACTTTACCACCATGTCTGTTCCCAGGTCTCAGGGAATGAGAGAAATGTAAGCCGCCATAAGAAATAGTGGCAGGGGACACTGTGTCTGAATCCTGGATCCAGGTTTCTGTGGGGCCAGCAGATTGAGGGAGTTAATGAGAAAGTAGTTATGAATGAATGGAAGCTTATTGCATACAGACTGTGGATTCCAGAGAGCACAATTAAAAGAAGGATATGAAGGTGTGCAAGTAATGTTGATAAGGTTAGTAGGGTTTCTATGTGTGGTGGGAGAGGGGTTGAAGTTGTTGGAGGGTGGACCAGGATTTGGAGAGAAATCACCTGACAGGAGCAGCAGTAAAAAGAGAAAAGGCAAATAGTTGTTGTAATTGTGATTTTTTTTTCTGATGCAACACCCTGGAATATGGTGGTCTGAGATTGTTAAAGAGAGTAGGGGAGCTCAATAATGTAAAGAGGGAAGGAGAGAGGAGCTTATGTGGATGAGGGGTGATGAAGGAGGGATGGGGCGGTAAAGGTGAATGGCAAATGCACATAGGACAATACACATTAAAGTAAAGGACATGGTAAAAGGAGAAAGGAATAAAAAAAATGAAAGAGAGTGGCTTACCTGACTCCTGCCCTGACTAACTGCCGTGAAGTAACTGCAAGCCACTTAGCATTCAATGGCACTTTGCATGAGATGCCACAGGTGCAGACACGTGTGGCATCTCATGCAAAGCGGCATTGAATGCTAAGTGGCTTGCAGTTACTTCATGGCAGTTGACTAATATTCATCCTGTCTTCTCTTCATACAGGTAATATTCCACCTCTGCTTGCTGTCATCTGCATTTGTTAAACTTGACTTCCATTCTCATTGTAACACTGCATGTTAAATCTACCTCTGCTGGCACCTTCTATTGCCACTGCTCCCGTCAGTCTCTAGCTGTCTGACCTGCCAGATCTCCCCAGTGTTTTTCTGGAGTGAGCTGCTGGTAATTTTTCAGTGCAAATCTATGAAAGCCTTGTTCTGGCTCTCATAGAAATACATTGAGCGCACCCGCACCCATCTATTTGGAATATAGCCTGGAGTATGCCTATGGCTAGGGTCACACTAGCGCTTGTATTGCGTTCAGTGGGGTCCATCAAAAATATAGAATTTGGCAGCATTAATGTAACATAACCGTACAGGTAAAGCTGCCTTAACACTGCCAATACAAATAGTGCGAGATTTCAAATTCTTCTGCCACTTTTCCAGCATCCATCTGTTTGCAGACTGTGGTACTTTGCAAATGCCACACGGTTTTTTATTTACCTTTTGTTTAGTGCTGGCTTCTGGGCACTGATTCGACCATGGAAGCCATTTTGAGACAGAATCCTACAAGCTGTTCTAGTTGACAAAGGAACTTGAGGTGACCAGGCCTGTTGGAGCTCTGCTGCAGTGGAAGAGGGGCTTGCTTTGGATTTTCTAACCAACAAACGTTCCTCATGGGCAGTGGTCTTGCGGGGTCTGCCGGACCTGGGCTTGTCAAACACATCTCCAGTCTCTTCAAATCTCTTTTTAATTCTTTGTACTGGAGACACATTAAAGGTGCCAACCACCTCTGCAGTGGATCTTGTCTTCAGCATCTTGATAATCAAGGCTTTGGTCGCAGGGTGGATTTTTGGCATATTGTCAGAGCTCAAGTTGCAGTTCAAGTGAAGGCCTGGGGTGCTGGGTTTCTTTTTATACACACCCACTAATTAACCGATCATTTATGGAGCACAGGTGAGGATGTAAACTAGGATTGTGTGCATTATATGACCAGGCGACACAAATTTTCTTCTTGCCAAAATCTGACCATTCTGTGTTCATTAAATGATCACTATTTCAGCATTGATGCCAATTTATTTTCTTAACCTAGACCACATTTCAGAGGGTTTAAGCTTTCAAAAGTGTAATTTATAGAACCAATGTATGAATTTAACATCAGGTTATAAGCCTTTATTTACATAACATGGATAAGCAACATAACTTGTCAGGGAGTGTATAGCGATCAAGTGTCTAGGTATTCAAACAAATAATTTGAGTAGTAAAAGACAAATAAGGACATCGGACCCGTAGAAGCGGGATATCCCGCAAAGCGGTCACCGTCGGTCCTAGCACCTCCCTCCCTGCATCATGCACCTGCTGCTGTAATTTTTCATTAAATCAATCAGCTGCAAATTGGACTGCGGAGTGCCGCCATCGTCCTTTTTGGATTTAAAGACAAAGAGGAGTACAACATATGGCAATAATTACCAATAAAGTATAAATGTTTATTATGAAGCAGAACACCAACTAAAGACTAAAAGCATTAAAAAGATACATGATTTAGAGTCCCGTCACACTTGCCGACCTTCCAGCGATCCCGACAATGATACGACCTGGTAAGGATTGCAGGAACATCGCTACGTGGTCGCTGGTGAGATGTCAAACAGTAAGATCTACTCAACGATGCAGCATCGATACGGCGACCTGTATAACGACCTCGGCAGTCGTTGGGACCCTGTCACATAGCAGCTAATCTCATGACTCAGACCTATGTGGCTGAGTTCTGAGGCGTCAACAAGGTCGTTGTTAAGGTTTCAAACACACCGATGCATGCTGCCCAGCGGGAACCCGACAATCAAAAAATGGTCCAGGCCATTCCGAGACGATCAGCAATCTCACAGCAGGGGCCCCGTTGCTGCTACGCGTCAAACATAGCGAGATCGCTGGCGAGGTTGCTGTTACATCACAAAACCTGTGACATAGCAGTGGTCTTGCTAGTAAACTCGGTATGTGAGACGGGGGCTTCAGGCTAGGGTGTGCCCATGAAAAGATAACACCCTGCTGCTATGCTAAATAGAAAATATGCGCTGAGAAATAACCAATAAAATATGTTTACATAAAACCATAAATAATAAACCAAATTATATTCCTTATATGTACACAATGCATCATAGAGGTCAGTCGCTTAATAAGGGTATATAGGGATGCACATAACATAGGTAGGCACAACACCATAGATACTGATGGTAATTTACCAATGTGTATGAACAAAATGTATAGGTATCAAATATCCCATAGAGCAGGGATGGCAAACTTAAATAAAGAGAGGGCCAAAATAAAAAACATTGCCAAAGTAGTGGGCCAACCTTGATATTTATAAAAAAAATATGACTACAATTAAGGAACTGTTTCATAATCGCTGAGAGAACAGGTTTTTGGTGCAAAAAGAAAAAAAAGTGCAAAAATGCTTTGTGTGAACAAAGCCTTTAAAGGGAACCAACCACCCCAAATGACCCCCCCGGACTGTTAATATGTGTCCCTACACCCAGCACACACATTTGGGGCAATCGTTTTTGCTAAAAAAACTGTTTAGTAGAAGCTAAGATATAGCTTTATGAAGTTTAATAAATCAAGCTGAATGGGTGTTACCTAGCTTTGTCCTCGTGCATTTCTTCGTGCCTGTCAGCCTCCTCTCCCCTCCTCCCTTCAGTGAAGCCCTTCTGTGCAAACCGAAAATGGCCTGCCTGTCTGCTGCTGCCTGATAAATTATGCACGACCATCTCTGCACCTCATGAAAGGGGGCGGGGCTCCGGCATGACACGATCTAGCCCCGCCCCCTTCATGACGCGGCCAGGCTCTTAGGTGCAGAGATGGGCGTGCATAATTTATCAGGCAGCAGCAGACAGGCAGGCCATTTTCGGTTTGCACAGAAGGGCTTCACTGAAGGGAGGAGGGGAGAGGAGGCTGACAGGCACGAAGAAATGCACGAGGACAAAGCTAGGTAACACCCATTCGGCTTGATTTATTAAACTTCATAAAGCTATATCTTAGCTTCTACTAAACAGTTTTTTTTAGCAAAAACGATTGCCCCAAATGTGTGTGCTGGGTGTAGGGACACATATTAACAGTCCGGGGGGGGTCATTTGGGGTGGTTGGTTCCCTTTAAAGGCAACCTTTCACTAGATTTTCTCCATATAAAGTAGGAGCATCACCTATAAGCCTTCTGTTATTATATTCACCTACGGGGCAGTCCAGTACAAAAGGTGTCTCTGATATTGATCTCATCTTGTGATCTTCGTCCTCCTTCCCTGCTTTGTGTGGATGATATGACCTATTTCAGCCACAGTGTCCTCTGTCATGCTCCTGTACAGGGGTTGAGCAATGTACCACGGTGCGCAAGTGCCAACATTCTTTACCATTTTTCCTTGCCTGCGCATTACAGTGCTTCTCTTTGCCTTCAGAAGGGCAAAGAGAAGTGGGTGACATAGGAAGCAATATCCATGTGAAGTAGGAAAGTAGGACTTAAATCACAAGAAGAGAGGAGGTGCCAGATCAAGACCAAAGAAGATGTCCATTGGTTCGGACCACCCCTTGGGTGAGTAAAATAAAAACTATTTACTGTGCCTGTGTAGAGATGTTTGGGTTTGCCAGGTTCAGATAGATTTTAGTTAAAAGGCTGGATCAGTACCTGTCTTGACCCCGAACCCCATATAAGTCCATGTGGACCCAAACTTTTGTGCAGTAAAATTACTATAAAATGGATATAGCAAGGGCTAGGGAGCTGCAAAAAGAAGTAACATTTGGATAAGTGCAGGACAGGCGTGCTGCAAACAAATGTGGATAAATAAAAAATATGATGTTGGGGTCTCCCCTTTTTTAAAATATCGATGGTTATTTTACCTGCCAATCCTGAATATACCAACCCACAGCCACCCCAGAATTGGAACATCACATTAGATGCACCAATTCTGGTGCATTGCTCTTGCTCTTACCAATTGCCCTGGTGCATTGACAATCAAGGTAATAGACTTGGGGGTTGATGTCTGCTTGATAGTTGGCATTAAGCTGCCATTAAGTTCAGGGGTTATTAATGCAGATGGGGCTATCAGACACCTCTATTAATAAGCCGGCAAGTGTACAGTTAAAAAACGCACACATACTAGAAAAAGAACTTTAGTTTAGTAAACCCCCACCAAACTCCCTCATTCACCAATTTATTAATTTAAAAAAATCCTCTAAGTTCTGATGTAAGCCAATGGTGCAATGTCCCATGACACTCATCTTATCTTATGGATGAGGCTCCATTGGTCAATCTCAGTTAGCATCAAGGACACATCACGAGTCTTGTCCGTAGGATTCTATGAGTGTTTTATTACATTAGAGGGGGGAGCCCCATGTCATTTTTCAACTTGATTTAATTAAATAATTAAAAAAGGGTATGGGGCCCTTCTAATTTTGGTAACCAACCAAGGTAAAGCAGACAGCTGAGGGCTACAGACCACACCTCTCTGCTTTACCTTAGCTGGTTTATAAAAATAAGTGGAGAATGCATGCTGTTTTTTTAAATGATATATTTTTTAGTTAAACAAGGCTAAAACACCCTTAAATGCCCCATGAAAGGTACTAAGAGGTGCAAATGTATAGGGAAGGGTACTTTGCAATTGTCAACTTCCAGAAGATAGTGTGTGCTGAGCATTGCATCGCTGGGTCCTATATTGAAACAATGCGGCTGGCCAACCACTCCCATGTCCGTCCTCTGCATGGCTGTGATGGACCTGGAAGTGCACACAGCCAAAAGCTTGTTGATTGGCTGCAATAAAGCCTTTTAACAAGCTTGATTTGGCTACCAAACACAAACCGTAACATGGACATCCGCATAGATGTCCGTGTTCGGAGTTCCAAGACAGGAGAAAAAAACTGTAAAAGACAATAAAAGCACAATAGGGTCTCATCTGGGGAGACATTAGGTCCAACAAGGGGAAATAAGGCTCACGTGGTGTAGTTGTGAGAAGCCACAACTACTATCAAAGGCTGCAGCATCCCTGAAGATAGTGTTCCACGTGGGTAGAGAAAAAAGTCTTAAAGCCAAGCTACCATCATGGTAATCCAGTGCAATAGGAAGAAGAATGGTGGTTTTATTTCAAAAACACATTTAGGAGACCAATTACTCCATCCAAGGCATCCACGTCAAAACCAACACATTGAAATCTGTCAGACTTCAGCACGTTGACTTTGACACAGAGGTTTTGGAAGGAGAAATCACTTTCTGAAACACATTGATAAAATATAATCAATATACTTCATTCTACTGGACTGGATTATCCTTGTGCACCATGGCTTTAACTCTTTCCTCTCTCTCTACATAGAACATTTGTTTGGAGTTCAGCAATTGAACACTAGGTGTCCGATAAAAACTCTGAACTTTACCGCTCAAGTTCACTCATCTATGTTTATTTATATGTAATACGCAGGTATACTGTTTATTTTATAGGTACAGTATTTCTGTACTAAGACACAGACTCAAATGAATGGAGGTAGTGTCAGGGTACAGGGATCAGTCTTGTCCTTGTGCTCAAAGCTCCATGATACTCAGTGCTGTATGTGGCTGAGAAACCTGATCCTGCACTGACCAGCATGAAGTTATGAACAAAGGGAGTCACTAAATATCTAATCTCAGACTCTGCAACTTCTGTGAAAAAACTAACAGGAATTATTCTCACCTCCATCAATAGCAGAGTCTCTTGAGTGAATATGCGCCATTCTGCAAAGGCCCACATAGAATCGAGAAGCTCCAGTTCTCATCTTCCTATATTCTGCTGTATTTGCAACTTTCAGACAGATGAAATGCAGAGGAGTGCTTGTTATTCTCACCCTGACGTGCAGCATTGTGATGATGTCATCACGCTGCAAGCTCATCACACTGCTGCTATTGCTAGTGATGCAGCGCAGTGCAGATCAGGATACAGATGGAAATAGTAAGTGCTCATGGATGAGCCGAAAATTATATATACTATTATAGGAAGAAGTGTTGCTATGAGGACATCTTATGGGACCAGGAAGAAGGGGGGGTTGGAAGAGGGAACAGTATTCAGAAGGGCAATGTGGGACATATTTTGGTGCAGTGCAGGGTGTGGGGGACATTATGGAGCAGTGCAGGATGTGGGGGATATTATAAAGAGGTGCAGTGTGGGGATATTAAAGAACAGTGCAGTGTGTGTGGGAACATTATGGAGGGATGCAGGATGTGGGGGATATAATGTAGATGGGCAGTGTGGTGGTCATTATAGAGCAGTGCAGTGTGAGGGGGAACTTTATGGAGGGTTATAAGGTATGGGGGACATTAAAGAGCAGTGCAGTGGGAGGGGGAACATTACAGAGTTGTGCAGAGTGTGGAGGATCATTATAGAGAGATGTATGGTGTGGTGGTCATTAAAGAGCAGTGCAGTGTGAAGAGGAACATTATGTAGGTGTACAGAGTGTGGGGGACATTAAAGGGCAGCACAGTGTGAGGGGGAACATTATGGAACTGTGCAGAGTGTGGAGGATCATTATAGTGAGATGCAGGGTGTGGTTAAAAATTGTGGAGAGGTGCAGGATGTGGAGAACATTATGAAGGGATGCCTGGTGTAGGGGAACATTAGGGCCACGTCACACACACAAGATATTTGTGCAGATATTGTTCGCAGATCTCTGGTTGCAGTGAAGTCATGGACACATTGTACCATTTGTATACAGCCACAAAATGGAACAATGTGTCCATGATTTCACTGCAACCAGAGATCTGTGAACAATATCTGCACAAATATCTGTGTGTGTGACGTGGCCCTTATGGAGAGGTACAAGATGTGGGGGACATTATATAGTGGTCCAGAGTGTGGGGGAACATTATAAAGTAGTGTAGGGTGGGGGGAATATTATGAAGTGATTCAGTGTGGTGGTATATTAAAGAGAGGATCAGTGTGGTAGGGATATTTTGTGCAAATAGAACAGTTAGGATCAATGATTTGGATGATTTTTTAGGAGCGCCACAATGGAGTTATTTTTATTTTTGATGCAGTATAATGACACTTTTATTTTTAAAGGCACCGCATTAACACCACTTTCATGCTCAATAAATGTGTACAGTCTGCACAGACATCAAAAAATGCCAAAATGGAATTCTCTGGTACAGACAGTTGTTCAATTTTTTATAGAAAGTCACTGGTATCAAAAGAAAAATGTGCTTTTTGTAACATAGGAT
The DNA here is from genome assembly GCA_033576535.1 of Allobates femoralis. Lineage (NCBI taxonomy): Eukaryota > Metazoa > Chordata > Amphibia > Anura > Aromobatidae > Allobates > Allobates femoralis. Next base: position 270,021,481 of record JARQOC010000001.1, on the reverse strand, counting down.
TGTAATAATTTGTCCATAAAAATTGACAAGGACGTGAAAATGGAGTCCGTATTGGCCATGGGTCTACCTGGGGTCCAGAAATCCCTTATGTATTTAGAATAATATATAATACGGGAGTAAGCAGGTTTTTGTGTAATTATATTACCTGCTAAGGCACCTTCAGCTACTGTTTTTTTACCTCATTGATGAGGGGTTCATAAACACTTCTGTCAGCAAGTTGATTTTCTATTTCTAGTATATATTTAACTTTAACGATTATTACCAGCGCCCCTCCCATGTCTGCTCGTTTACAAAGAATAGATGAGTCATTTTTCAATTTGCGTAAAGCAATTATTTCTTGTGTCACTTTAGATTTGACATTTGTGAGTACGAAGAGCATAAATAAGTTTGTTCCACGATCAATTGTACATTTTAACAAATAGTTTTTTAGAATAAAAATGAGTTCCACAATTGAATGTGTTAACAAAAATGTTCCTGTCCCTAGATATTCTAATAAATGTGCCCCTGTGTAATGTATTTGACCATGGAACAGATCAGATATACCACAGCTCCTGGACAGGGGAGGAAGTCAAAGAGAGTATACAGACATTACAGTCGGGGATCAAAGCTGATTCTTTTTGTGAGGTAAAACAAGTTTTTAAACAGGCAATGAAATGTTTTTCATTACGGAAAGACTCAGCTGTGATCCCTGGCTGTAATGTATATAATCTCTTTCACTTCCTCCCCTGCCCAGGAGTAGAGATAATTGAACCTTGTGAAGTTTAGAATAAGTTCGGTTTGCCAAATGGACATACGCTTGCTGAATAGATTGGTGAATAGTTTGCGTAACTTCCGAACCCTATTCACAAATCAGTGGCAGGTAAAATCAAGGGCCTAGAAACACCTTCAAAGGGGCACAAACGCGGAAAAAACAGCTCAAATTAGGACAGTCACCAGAAAAAATGCCATCTATTCCACAGATTTAAAATTTTCATCATTCTGCATTATGGATGCATGGGACAAGGCCTGGCCCAGTATTTCAAGCTTCAACATAGATCATAAACAGGGAAATGAGTGACAGGTGTCCACATGGTGCTGAGAGAGCTCTGTTAAATTCACAAAACACACAACAAAGACACCCCAAGAAGAGTCTCCTTATTTCAAAATATTTAGGGCTAGATACCACCAAAGTGAAATAAATTATTAAAATTATGATTATTATTTATTATTATTACAACACCATTTATTTCATGGTAATTTACATGAGAAAAGAGCCATGTATAGAAAAGCACAATATTTATGAACAATACAAGGCACATACAGGTACAGCAGGAGGGAGAACCCTGCCCACGTGGGCTTACAGTTTACAAGGGATGGGTGAGGATACAGTAGGTGAGAGTAGGGCTGGTCATGTAGCGGTTTGGGGAACTTAGGATCGCTGCAGGTTGTAATCTTGTTAGAAGTGATTAGTAACAGATCCAAATGGACAGAAGTTTTCCAATCCGCGCAAACTGTACAATCAGAAAGACTACAAGGGATTAAAGGGAAATGGTGCTTTATTCAATGTGTTTCAGAGCTTATCCTCGCTCCATCTTCAGGAATTCTACCATTAGATAAGATAATACGAGGATACGCTCTGAAACGCGTCGAATAAAGCACCATTTTCTTTTGATCCATTGTGGTCCTTTAATTGTACAGTTTGCTCAAATCGCAAAAACACTGTCCATTTGGATCTGTTACTAATCACCACCGTGTTACTGTGGAGTGTGGGTCCTGCAGCAGCTGTACTATTTACATATACTGGTTGTGGGTCTCTCAACCGATTTAGGTGAGCAGTGACATTTGCCATTTAGATATAACATTTAAAAAGGATAAGACCCTATTGTGCTTTTGTTTCCTCATTTTCAGCTATTTCTGTTGAAAGAGGTGGGTCTTTAGGTTCCTTTTGAAGGTTTCCATGGTAGGCGAGAATCTGATGTGTTGGAATAAAGCGTTCCAGAGTATGGGGAATGCATGGGAGAAATTTTGCCCACCAACACCAATTCACATTTAAGCAAATGAAAACACACCTAGACCTAAGGACAGGGATCATAGTGCTGTGCCAAAGACTCTGTTCAAAGTAATGGGATTCACAGGCAACAGTTTTACCTAACACAGGATACCTCCACAACCAAACCAAGTCAGCACTTCCAGAATAGTGTAAATTAGTGTGTGCAGAAAAATCTGGGATGGCACCTTGACTTACACTATTATCCACTAATGCATCCTAACACACATATACACTACTAAACTTGTAATACCCAGGTATCTAGCTAATGATACCATAGCAACCCCCTAGAGTTCAACACAGCCAAGTTACTTTGTCAGTTGCCATTAACATACGTTTGTCGCCAAAACAGTCCCAACTTGTTCCGGCCTGTTGGAAAAACTTAGGGAACGTGCCATCTTCAGTGCATAAAGAGGGCAACACATCATCATACAGCAATTTCAGATATCCAGTGGCATTGAGGCTTTCGTTGATGAAGAATGGCCCCACTATCTTTTTTATCTTTGGGGGTCATCTGAAGGCAATTGTCTATGCTGTGAAGATACGAGATGTGCAGCATCTGAAACAACAGATACTGGAAGCCTGTGCTAGCATTTCTTCTGCGATGTTGCTATCAGTGTGTCAAGAGTAGGAGAAGAGGGTTGCATTGACAATCCAACACAATGGGCAGCAGTTTGATCACATTTTATAAGTGGTCATAAACTTGTAAATAACTCATGAAACAATAAAGTTATGTTAAAATCAAGCATCCATTGTTTTTCTTATGAAACTCTCAATAAGTTTAATGTGTCATATGACCCTCTTCCCATTAAAAAAAATAAGGTTGGATCCAAAATGGTAGACTTCAAAATGGCCACCATGGTCACCACCCACCTGGAAAAGTTTTCTCCCTCCCATATAATAATGTGCCACAAACAGGAAGTTGATATCACCAACCAGTCCCATTTTATTTAGGTGTATCCATATAAATGACCCACCCTGTAGATTAATAATGATACAGTCACAGTTCAGATAGGAAAAAGGGAAAGGAAGGAAAACCAACACGGAGTCACTATGAAAACAACCTCTTAGAAAAGTGAAAAATAGTAAAATCGTGTCACTGGTGTAAACAGGAAATGTGCTCCTCACCACGCCCGTCTCTCTAGTAGCACACAGTTATTTCTTATCAAGGGGGAAAAAAACAAAAAAGTAGTGGACCCGTGCTAATTTAGCACTCCATGTCAGACACCTGCATATGGTCTCAAATAGGTCTGATGATCTCATCCAGGTACCTAATAGCAGTCAGGGTACATCTGGCTAGCATGAGGAGGGCTGTGTAGCCCTGCAAAGAAATGCCTCCCCACTCCATTATTGACCTACTGCCAAACTTCGTAGACTGAGAGCCCTCGTGGACAGGGTCCCTGCCCCTCCTGTACCTGTACGTCCCGATCGCCTAGATTTAGTGTACTTGTTCTTGTCTCCCTCATCCTCATGTAAAGTGCCATGGAACCTAATGGCGCTATATAAATAAATAATAATAATTGATGTGGCCAGGGCTGTGGGGGGTACTCGGTCACCGGGTCTGCTGAGTAGGGAGTCACAGGTGGACGGTATCCCGGTGCCGTGCCCTGGGGATCATTTGAAGGGGGTTGTGAGGGAATTATTTACAGGGGGACGTGACGCCATCTGTAGGGTCCGGTAAGGTGGTACCAGCGCTGCCAGCCGGCCGCTGAGGTGATGGAGGGGGCAGCAAAGTGTGGTACAGCTCCCCACAGGTGGAGCTTTACCTCAGGGCAGCAATAAAGGAAGATGGTGAGGGAGAGCAGTGAAGGAGGAAGATGGTGGGTTATAGCCGATGAACAGTCACACATACACACAGGGATAGTTGTTCCGGTACCTTTTTACTAGTAGTCACAAAACAGGTACAGTTCTGAATAATAACCAGGTCCCTGGTGCAATTTAGGATCAACTCCTTAGAAAGATATGAGGCCTCCTTTATCTCTATTCTTTGCCTTGAGGGATGAGTCTTGCCTGAGTTTGAGCTCTCCAATTCTCTATTGTCTAAAACTAACAATCAGGCCCTTCTGTGGGAACCCGGTTTATCCTGTGGCCCCTGGTCCTCTGTTTGGTTAGTTTTTAATATCTCCTCTATCTTCCTTCAGGGCTAAACTTCACCTGAAACTGCTGGGCTTTTTTTACTGGGCTCTGTAAGCCCACAGCATCGGACTCCAGTGCCCGTTTGTGCTCAAGGGGAATGTCTTTTAATCCCTCTTCTTATTCCCTACCTCTTCTCCTTGCCTCCGGCCCCTTCCCTTGGGTGTGAACAGCTGACAAAATGGTCCCTTCTGGTCCTGGCATCTGTCTTTTCCAGAGACCAGCAGCTTTGCCTCCACCTTTCTCCTCTCCTCATACGAACTAACTGCCTAGCAACTGTCTCCTAGGACCAACTGTCTCCTCCTCTCAGCCTGGATCTCCTTAAAGGGGAACTGACTTAATGCAGCCAGTAGAGCTCACCCTTCAGGTCTGGAGTGGAAGGTGTTGTGTGCTGAACAAACCAAGGTGTCAATCCTATCTTGCACCAGTGTAACCTGTGGCAATCCCCCGCAGGGGTGCCACATTCCCCCCTAGTTAGACACAGTCCTCCGGGACTGAAACATTTTTCATAAACACAACAGATTATAACTATTTACATTTGATTATTGAACAAAGTCTTAAAAATGAAAAATTTACAAAAAACAAGGAAAAATAAGAAAACAGGTTACCAGTCCATACAGCGCTAGTCCATTCGCTGCAGGCTGTTTAGGGGGTGTTGAAACAGGGATTTGCCACTAATAGTCCTGTGGCTATGGTCCATTTTGAAAATAAGAAAAGGGAAAGTTCAAGAGTCCAACAAATTTAGTTTCTTAGAATTAAAAAAAAAACCAAAAACATAACTATATACAATACGGGTGTATCTGCTTAGGAGGCCTGGCTTCACTTATACCACCCCCAGGCACTTTCTTTTCCTAACTTGATGTGCATGGGGGCCAGTCCAGTTCCTCCACCCTTCTATACACTACCATTAATAACATATTTTCATTCTGAACATATTTACATTTTAAATATTTTCACATTTTCCCACGTGTTATGACCTATTCTCTGTACCTAAGTGGTGGGTGTCCTAGATTGACACGTGTTGACCTACGTAACACTGGTGTAGGGTCTGTGAGAGTGGGTCTATGTGTAACTGGTAAACTGGGTAGCAGTCTGCGACTACCTGATCTCATAGTAGGAATGGCAGGTACACCGATTGCAGGGATCTCTGGTTCCAGTACAACGGGTGGTTCTTGTATTCTTGGCACTTCTACTGCTGATGGAAACATTAAAGTTGGGATTAGATATGTACCTTCTATTTGAGGCCAATCTGCTGGTAACTCTCCAATGATTGTCTGGACTGTCTTTGGCTTCTCTTGCTCTTCTGGCTTTGGACAAGGTACATCTTCTTCTGGTTGAAGCTGTTGCGGACACTTTTTCAAATGATCTCTGGACACTGTTGCTGTAGTTTCACCATGATCTTTACTGATTAAACAGGTTTTCTGATTGTCAAAATTGGATGGTAATACAGTGTATGGTTCTTTTTCTCCACTGATCATCTAGTTTGTGCATTCTCCTTTTTCTTCTCAAAACCAATTCACCTGGTGTTAAGGGCGTTCCTTGTGCACTCTTGTTGAAGTTGGTTTCTTGTCTTCCTCTTGATCTTTCCAAACTTCTCTCAACGCATTCTTGGATTTTCTGGTATTGTTCCTTCCTTCTACTATCCCAATCTGTATCTGTAGTATCTGCTTCAGGAACTACTATGCCTATCTCAAAGTCTGCTGGCAACTTTCCTGGTCTTGCTCTCATGAGGTATGCAGGGGTGCAATTTGTTGAACTTACTGGGATGTTGTTGTAAATGTCAACTAGATCTGGTAACTTTTCTGGCCACTGGTTGCGCTCTTCTAAGGCAGAGTTTTTAACATTTCAATTACCACGTAATTCATCTTTTCGCACATTCCATTTGTTTGAGGATGGTAAGACGTAGTGCGTATTTTCTTGCATCCGTATAGGCGACAGAACTCTTGAAATATTTCAGCTTCAAAGGCGGGTCCTTGGTCTGTCAATACCTGGTCTGGATAGCCATGGGTCTGCAGAAATAAGCTTGAAATGTTCTTGCTGCTGTCTCAGCTGTTAAATCTTTTACTGGAGCTACCACAAGGAATCTGGAATAGTGGTCTACCATGGTAAGAGCATAGGTGTAGCCTGATTTACTGGGTGTAAGTTTGACATGATCTATGGCTACCAGTTCTAATGGTTCTTTGGTGATGATAGGTTTGAGGGGTGCTTTCTGGCTGTTACGGTCTTTTCTTCTTAATGAGCATGGTCGACAATTTTTACACCATCTCTCTATGGAGGCTCTCATGCTGATCCAATAGAATCTTTCACGTAACAGTATTTCTAATTTTCTCCATCCAAAGTGTCCCGATTCATTGTGATACGCTTGCAATACCATTTGAACATCTCTCTTTGGAACCACAACTTGCCATACCATTTCATGTGTTCTTGGGTTGATGTACCGCCTGCACAATTGACCTTGATAGATGAATAACCGGCTTCTTTCTTTCCATAAATGTTGAGCTTCCAGTGGAGCGTTCTTTTCAAGTTTGGAATCTGGTTGAGTTATCAAGTTCTTTACAAGACTTACTGCTGGATCACTGTCTTGAGTCTCTTTCCATCCATAGTGAGGCAACGGGTTTAGTTCAACAGTCTGACGATTTTGGTAGACTCGATCTTCAGCTATTTGCCATTTTCTACTTTTATGGAAAGCTGGGAGTTCTATTTCCTCTAGGTCATCTTCCTCTTCACTTCCTTGTGGATGTACTTGAGGATTTCTAGAAAGGGCATCTGCATTTGCGTTATTGCGGCCTGCTCGATATTTGATAGTAAAGTCATAATTCGACAGTCGAGCCATCCAACGTTGCTCCAATGCTCCAAGTCTCGCGGTATCTAAATGTGTCAACGGGTTATTATCTGTGAAGACAGTGAACTTCGAAGCTGCGAGGTAATGCTTGAACCTTTCTGTTACAGCCCAGACCAAGGCTAGGAACTCCAACTTAAAGGAACTGTAATTTTCTGGGTTCCTCTCAGTGGGTCGAAGTTTTCTGCTAGCGTAGGCAATTACTCGTTCTTTACCATCTTGCATCTGAGAAAGGACTGCTCCCAGGCCTACATTGCTTGCGTCAGTGTAAAGGACAAATGGTAGGTTATAATCGGGGTAAGCCAGAATTTCCTCACCGGTTAGAGCCTGCTTCATCTGTTGGAAGGAATTTTCTTGTTCCTCTCCCCATTCTAATGGTGACTCTGGAAATCTTCTCTTCTTAGATTGGCCTATCAGTAGATCTTGTAGGGGTGCAGCCATCTTTGTATAGCCCTTAATGAATCTTCTATAGTATCCAACCAAACCTAAGAACTGGCGTACCTCGGTGATGGTCGTTGGTCTTTGCCAATCCTGGATTGCTGTTACCTTTTCCGGATCTGGTGCTACTCCATCTGCACTGACCTTGTGTCCCAGGTATTGGACTTTAGGTTTCAACAGGTGACATTTGGATGGTTTGAGTTTCATTCCGTACTTTGCTAAAGCCTCAAATACCTCCTCCAGGTGTTTCAGGTGTTCTTCGTAGGTTCTAGAGAACACGATGACGTCGTCCAGGTATAAAAGCACGGTTTCGAAGTTTCGATGTCCCAGGCAACTTTCCATGATTCTCTGAAACGTTCCTGGTGCGTTGCATAACCCGAATGGCATACTATTGAATTCGCATAGTCCCATTGGCGTTGTAAATGCAGTCTTCTCCCGGTCTTCTTCTGCAACGGAGACCTGCCAATACCCACTAGTGAGATCTAATGTGGAGAAATAATTAGCAGTCTTTAATGCGGCAAGAGACTCCTCTATTCGGGGTAACGGGTAAGCATCTTTGTGAGTGATTTTATTGACTTCCCGGTAATCCACACACATCCTCATTGTGCCATCCTTCTTCCTGACTAGGACTAAAGGGGCTGCCCAGGGACTACTACTATCTCTTATAACCCCGGCCTCCTTCATGTCCCTCAGCATTTCTTTGACATGTTGATAGTGACCTGGTGGAATGGGTCTGTGTCTCAACTTGATTGGTGGATGATTTCCTGTGGGTATGTGATGCTGTACCCCTTTAATCCTCCCAAAATCTAATGGATGTTTGCTGAATATCTGCTCGAACTCCTGCACTACCCGGTACACTCCATGCTTCAGGTGAGAAGGGGTGGCATCAGTTCCTACATGCAACTGCTGACACCACTCCTGCAGCTGTCCTTTAGAGTTACTATCCTCCGCCGGACTAGGCGAGGAAACAGGTTCTACTGCCTGTATGTTGTTGTTACAAACAGTATACAGCTTTGCTACGGTAGCATACTGGGGTAACTTTGCTTCCTCTGCCCCACAATTTAACACACGGATTGGTACTCGTCCCTTGCGTACATCCACCACCCCCCTGGCTGTCAGTAGTGTAGGTCTGTGCTCTGAAAATACCGGCTCTACAACTGCCTGGTATTCCTGTCCTCTACAACCTATCGCTGCTCGACAACATATCATCATTTCACTATTTGGTGGTAGTACAATGGGAACCGAGTCTATTACCCGCACACTGCCAATTTCTCCCCCAGACAGATTTACCTGTTGCTTGTGGAATGAGGGATCGGATCTCTCGTTGGATGACTCTTGTCCGCCCATAACCAGCAGTTTGAGAAATCTGTCGGAGTAAAAACAACACTTCTCCAAAGCAGTTTTCAATAACATTTGTACCAATAACCATGTAAGGGCATTTTTCATTAGGATTATCTTCAACTACAAATAACCCTTGACCTTTCAACTCCTCCCTCCCCAACTTTATTGTAGCTGCTCTGTACCCCACCTGTTTCTGTGGTTGGCCATTAGCTGCAATAATATAAAAATTGGGGTTTGGAGGTTCAAGATCATCATCAGACCAATACTGCTTATAAAGGATATGCGGGATCGTAGTAACCTGCGACCCGGTGTCCAGTAGGGCCGACATGGGAATTCCTTCTAGTGTAATGTTGAGGTACGGACGGCCTCCCACGTACCGCTTACACCAGTCTTTTGGGCCCAGTTGCTCTACTCCTGGGAGTTGGCCCTCGGACCCAGGAATCTCGTGTTTAAAGGGCATCCTCTTGCAAAGTGTCCTGGTTTGTTGCATCGCAGGCAGATGGGTTGTCCTGAAGAATCTGTGTAATCCCTGGCTCTGCGTTGGAATGGTGCGTTGGTCCGCTGCCCGGGCGACCTGGTTCTGCGTCGGAATGGTGCGTTGGTCCCCTGCGCGGGCGACAAGGGTCTACGTTGGAATGGTGCGTTGGTCCCCTGCGCGGGCGACAAGGCTTACCTTTGCATCCATGGGACATCCTCAGGGCTATCAGCTAGTGGAATTTTACTTTGTGGTGGTGCCCCAGGCATATTTTGCAAGAGCTTTAGTACGTAGTCCATGTTTTTAGTTAACTGCAGCACCTGGTTTTGCATGTTATCATTTGCTACAGCTTGACTCTCTGCTTTTGCAGGTTCTGCAGAAATAGGTTTAAAGTCTATGGAAGAAGCATTAGCCTGCCAGGATTGGTTGGCAGGTTCTGCAGGTGCTGGATCTCTTAGCACAGTTATAGCACGATCTTTTAAGTCACTAAAACTCAATGTTGGGTGATCCAATACCCACATATGCACTTGTTGGCGGTGATAGTCTGATCTTAATCCTTCTGTAAACTGCTCAGCAAGCATTTTATCCTCTTCCAGTACACTTGCCGGGTCTACCTGTTTCAAGGACCAGAGTGCTCTTTGTAAACGGAGGGCATAGTCTCTGATGGTATCCTGCGGTCTCTGCTTACACTGATAAAACAGCATCCTCAATTCAGACTGTGTGCGCTTCTCAAATACCAATTTTAGCTTATCAAACACTTTGCCAGCAGAGTCCCTGTCAGCATTTCTCCAGGACTCAGCCTCCAGCTCCGCTACGCCTATTAATTGTCCCAGCACAACGGTAGCCTGTTGCTTCTGTGTCATAGCATACATGTCCAGCATTGCACACATCTTATGCTTAAATGTTGCTAGCGTACCAGGTTTACCTTCATATGTTGGTAACCACTTGGCACCCGGTACATACGGCATGGTTATAGGCATTATTTGGGCTGCTGCTTCAGGTACTGCGTTCTCGCCATTTCCTCTGTCAGGGACCCACACATCATCCGTGTCACTCATGGTGAGGCCCCCCTAGTTAATGGATACCAACCTGTAAGATGAAAACTGGTTTCTCCAGCTGTCGGCGGCTCTGTAGATGGAGCGGGCACCTCAGGTCTCTCTCTAACAGGGAGCTGCGCTTTCCTCAGTCTCTCCGGCAGAGTGGAAGGGGGCGGGGCTTATCTTCCCGCACTTTTTCCTGCTGTGACGCAGCTGTAATTTCTGAGGCGGTATAATGGCGGCCGCACAAACAGTCAATTAACAAAGTCTTAAGGCACACTTCACCTGGTAGATACCTGGCTGGTTCATCCTGTTCGTGACGCCAGAAAATGATGTGGCCAGGGCTGTGGGGGGTACTCGGTCACCGGGTCTGCTGAGTAGGGAGTCACAGGTGGACGGTATCCCGGTGCCGTGCCCTGGGGATCATTTGAAGGGGGTTGTGAGGGAATTATTTACAGGGGGACGTGACGCCACCTGTAGGGTCCGGTAAGGTGGTACCAGCGCTGCCAGCCGGCCGCTGAGGTGATGGAGGGGGCAGCAAAGTGTGGTACAGCTCCCCACAGGTGGAGCTTTACCTCAGGGCAGCAATAAAGGAAGATGGTGAGGGAGAGCAGTGAAGGAGGAAGATGGTGGGTTATAGCCGATGAACAGTCACACATACACACAGGGATAGTTGTTCCGGTACCTTTTTACTAGTAGTCACAAAACAGGTACAGTTCTGAGTAATAACCGGGTCCCTGGTGCAATTTAGGATCAACTCCTTAGAAAGATATGAGGCCTCCTTTATCTCTATTCTTTGCCTTGAGGGATGAGTCTTGCCTGAGTTTGAGCTCTCCAATTCTCTATTGTCTAAAACTAACAATCAGGCCCTTCTGTGGGAACCCGGTTTATCCTGTGGCCCCTGGTCCTCTGTTTGGTTAGTTTTTAATATCTCCTCTATCTTCCTTCAGGGCTAAACTTCACCTGAAACTGCTGGGCTTTTTTTACTGGGCTCTGTAAGCCCACAGCATCGGACTCCAGTGCCCGTTTGTGCTCAAGGGGAATGTCTTTTAATCCCTCTTCTTATTCCCTACCTCTTCTCCTTGCCCCCGGCCCCTTCCCTTGGGTGTGAACAGCTGACAAAATGGTCCCTTCTGGTCCTGGCATCTGTCTTTTCCAGAGACCAGCAGCTTTGCCTCCACCTTTCTCCTCTCCTCATACGAACTAACTGCCTAGCAACTGTCTCCTAGGACCAACTGTCTCCTCCTCTCAGCCTGGATCTCCTTAAAGGGGAACTGACTTAATGCAGCCAGTAGAGCTCCCCCTTCAGGTCTGGAGTGGAAGGTGTTGTGTGCTGAACAAACCAAGGTGTCAATCCTATCTTGCACCAGTGTAACCTGTGGCAATCCCCCGCAGGGGTGCCACATAATAATAAACTGGTTATGCTGGAGGATGATGCAGGCAGCAGAATGCTCCCCACAGGGTTTCCAGACTCTGTTACATCTGTCACATGTGCTCAGTGTGAACCTGCGTTCATCCACGAAGAGCACATGGCACCATTGTCCACCCTCATGGAGTCTGTTCCTGACACTTTGAGCAGGCACATGGATGTTATTGGCCTGCTGGAGGTCATTTTGCAGGGTTTTGGAGCTGTTACTCCTTGCACAAGGAGGGAGGTAGCGGTCCTGCTGCTGGGTTGTTTCTCTCCTACAGCCGCCTCTACCTCTCCTGGTGTACTAACCTGTCTCCTGGTATCTGCTCCATGCTCTGGACACTGTCCTAACAGACACAGCTAAATTTCTTGCCACAGATTGCATTGATGTGCCATCTTGGATGAGCTGCAGTACCTAAGCAACTTCTGTGGGTTGTAGACACTACCTCATGCTACCTCTAAAGGTACCGTCACACGCAGCAATATTGCTAGGCAATTTCACTGGCAATATGCTGGTTGCAGTGAAATCATGGACACATTGTTTTATTTGTACACGGCAACAAAATAGAACAATGTGTCCATGATTTCACTGCAACCAGCATATTGCCAGTGAAATTGCCTAGCAATATTGCTGCGTGTGATGGTACCTTAAGGGTGAAAGCAATGACAAAATGCAAAAGTGACCAAAACAACAGCCAAAAAGGATAAAAACAGATAAATAGTTTGTAGTCGCCACCTACAGGACCACTCTTTCATAGGAGTTATCTTGCTAATTGCCTTGCTAATTGCTTTGCTAATTGCCTATCATTTTTACCTGTTGTCTGTTCAATTTGCACAATAGCAGGAGAAATTGATTCACAATTGGCGCTGCTTCATAACTGGACAGGTTGATTTAATAGAAAAGTGATTGACTTGGAGTTACATTGTGTTGTTTAAGTGTTCCCTTTATTTTCTTGAGCAGTATATATGTCTCACACTGGTAATGCCCCTGTCCTTTAAAATAACCTATAGAGGCAGCACCTCAGCGAGATCAGTGAAATGTCAGTGCCCATAGATCTTAAAGGGAACCTGTAACCAGGTTTTTGCCACCTAATCTGAGAGCAGCATAATAGAGGACCAGAGATCCTGATTCCAGTGAGGTGTCACTTACTGGGTTGCTTGGTGTAATTTTGATAAATAACTGTTTAACCATCAGGAGATTATCATGAGAAGACTACTTGGCTTGTTGCCAAGTGTTCCAGCATATTCATGAGCTCAGTATAACCTTGCTCCCACCGCTAATTATAGTATACACTGGAAACTGGTGGTGTGGGTGGGGTCCTGGAGCTCCATATATATATATAACTGCTAAATTTGTAGCAGAAAAAACAGGCATTTTATCAAAAGCAAGCAAGCAGTCCAGTAAGTGACATATCACTGGAATTAGGGTCTCTGTCTGTACATTATGCTGCACTCAGATTAGGTGGCAAAAATCTGGTGACATAGTTCCTTTAACAGCTAATTTACATATAAGAAAAGTGAATTTCTCTGGAATAAGACATCAGATCACAAATATCAATGTATCTGCCGAGGACTTCGCCACATACTTCAAAAATAAGATTGACCAGACAAGGCAAACTTTTACAGTTCCACCACATCAACCCCTCAATATACCAGACCTATTCCCTTCCCTCACAACCTCCCTCTCCAACATCACTGAAGGAGAGCTCACTCATCTCCTCTCCAAATCACACCTCACCACTTGTGCACTTGACCCCATCCCTTCCCACCTGCTCCCCAACCTTACTAACATGCTCATCCCAGCCCTAACCCATAATAATAATAATAATAATAATAATAATAAAACTTTATTTGTATAGCGCCAACATATTCCGCAGCGCTTTACAGTACTACGGTACATTTAAGAGAGATATACGGTACAGAAAGGTAATGCAGAACAGTAGTTACATACAATAAACATAGAATCAACTTAGGAAATACAATAAAAAGGCAAAAAATGAAGGTGACCCTGCTCGAAGGAGCTTACAATCTAAGACGAGATGGTAACAGAAAGTACAGGGGCTTATAACAATGAATATCTTATGTCTAAATGACTACTGTTAGGGAGAAGGATAGGCCGCCCTGAAGAGGTGTGTTTTTAGGGAGCGTCTGAAGCTATGCAAGTTGTGGATGGTCCTAATTTCTTGGGGTAGAGAATTCCAGAGGTTTGGTGCAGCTCGAGAGAAGTCTTGGAGTCGGAAATGGGAGGTTCGGATTAATGCCGATGTTAGTCTGAGGTCACGTTCAGAGCGAAGGGGACGGGTGGGGTGGTAGACAGAGATGAGGGTGGAGAGGTAAGGAGGTGCCGCACCATGAATTGCTTTGTGAGTGACAACGAGCAATTTGAATTGGATTCTATAGTGTACGGGTAGCCAATGTAGTGACTGGCACAGAGCAGAAACAGCTGAGTAACGGTTTGCTAGATAGGTGATCCTGGCTGCTGCATTGAGGATAGACTGGAGAGGGGAAAGCTTGCTGTGGGGGAGGCCAGCTAATAAAGAATTACAGTAGTCAAGGCGGGAATGAATCAGGGCCACGGTGAGGGTTTTAGTTGTTTCCATGGTGAGGAAAGGGCGAATTCTGGAGATATTTTTCAGGTGCAAGCAACAGGAGCGGGTGAGAGATTGTATATATGGGGTGAAGGAGAGATTAGTGTCCATCAAAACACCAAGACAGCGAGCCTGCTGACTAGGCGTTATCGTGGTGCCGCACACCGAGAGAGAGATGTCAGGTTTAGGGAGGTTGGCAGAGGGTGGGAGCAGAAGAAGTTCAGTTTTGGAAAGGTTGAGTTTCAGATAGAGAACGGACATGATAGTGGAGACTGCGGTTAGACAGTCATTGGTGTTCTTTATTAGAGCGGGAGTAAGGTCAGGGGCTGAAGTGTATAGTTGTGTGTCATCAGCATAAAGATGGTACTGGAAGCCAAATCTGCTGATGGTCTGTCCGATCGGGGCTGTGTAGAGAGAGAAGAGGAGAGGGCCAAGGACTGAACCCTGAGGGACCCCAATAGTGAGAGGAAGAGGGGAGGAAGTGGAGCCAGAGAATGATGCACTATCAGAAATATAGGAAGAGAATCAGGAGAGAGCCGTGTCCTTGACGCCAATGGAGTGCAGCATAGAAAGTAGGAGATGGTGGTCAACAGTGTCAAAAGCCGCAGAGAGGTCAAGAAGGATAAGCAGAGAGTGTTCACCATTATGTTTTGCTGTCAGAAGGTCATTGGTCACTTTGATAAGGGCAGTTTCTGTAGAGTGTAAGGGGCGGAAGCCAGACTGCAATGGATCTAGAAGAGGGTGAGTGGCGAGGTAATGGGTGAGGCAGGAGTAGACCAGGCGCTGGTCAACCTATTGCTATCATCTGAGAAGGTAAAAAAACTATAAGCGGTCTAATTCTCTATCTGAGGAAGATAGAGAATCTATCGAAACATGTTGTGGAGTAGGAGGGGAGCCTGAATAAAGGTCTGTTGAAAAAACATCCCAGTGTCTGCTGCCTTTGTGCCTGAGCGCCTCCAATTAGACAGCTTATAGTTTTTTTACCTTCTAATATAAATCCCTCTCTGAGGGTAAAGCGGCGGGGAGCAGCTAGGCGCAGAGTGCAGCTTAACGTGAGGACCTGGCGTCACCTGGCAACAGGAGCTATAACTTAAGGTCCTGCGGTGACGTGACCGGATGCTCAGAGCCCCCGGAGCACGCGGTGTGCAAATGAGCTAGAGCCTGTGAAGGGCGCCTTATCAAGTGTATTACCGGGTTGTGCGGGGACAGCACAACCCAATATGGTGAGTGGCCACCTATTAGTACGCCACGCTAAAAAAAGCCCCCTGGTAACCGCACTATTGCGCCCCTTTCTCTTTCTTTTCACTTGTATTGCTATCATCTGGTTCCTTCCCCTCTGCCTTCAAACATGCCACCATCACACACATCCTCAAAAGCCAAACCTTGGCCTGACTGCCATGCTCAGCTATCACTCCATATCGCTGCTCCCATTTGCTTCCAAACTCCTTGAGCAGCATGTCCATGCTCAATTTTCCTCCCACCTCTCATCTAACTCTCTCCTTGACAACCTCCAATCTGACTTCCATCCCCACCCCTGCACCGAAACTGCCTTGACCAAAATTACTAATGACTTACTGCCAAGGCCAACAGGCAGTCTCCATCCTCCTCCTTCTAGACCTGTCCTTTGTCTTCGACACACTTGACCACTACCTACTGCTACAGATTCTGTCTTCCCTTGGCACCAAAGACCTTGCCCTATCCTGGATCACCTCATACCTTTCAAACTGCACATTTCCCATTCCCACACTACCTCCTCATCCCACCCTCTTTCTGTTCGATTCCCACAAGGCTCTTTCCTGAGGCCCCTACTTTTTTTCATCTACACCCTTGGCCTAGGACCTGTATACTGACGACACTCAGATCTACCTCTTAGGCTCATGTCATGTATTGACTGCCTTGCAGTCTAGAAGTACTGCTGCTGTGGTTTAAACTAAGCCTTTTTTTTCTCTGCTTTGCAGTGTGTGGCTCTATAGGTGAGGTTGCTGCAGGTGTGTGTGATGGATATGACTCATGCTTAGGTGAGCTGAAGGGCATGCCTGGGCTGGTTGCTCCCCACCCCTCGGCTATACATGGGTCAGCTCACATCCACCTGATGTTGTTGATTCAGTTCACTTCTGGACTGTGACCTGTTGTGAGCGGATGCTGATCCAGAGCTGCTGCTTTGCTCTTCATTGGAAGTTGTTGGGTTCCGTGGTCCGTGAGTGGAGGTAGGGGCTTATGCCTAGGGCTTCTCAGGAGTTAGGGACTTAGGCTGGTGGCTCGGGCCTCCTCACCTTTAGAGTTACCTCCGAGATCAGGGCAAGTCAGGGACCCCAGTATCAGGGCCAGAGCAGGCTCCCCTAAATTCCTATGCCCAGCTGCCTCCTACTTCTGGGCATCCTGGTATCCCCAGCATGACAGTCCAGACGTCACCTCTCTGCTGTCCAGAATCCTGGAGTGTCTATCAGCCATATCCTCCTTCTTCATCTCTCACTTCCTAAAAGTCAATGTAGACAAAACCAAACTCATCACCTTTTCTCCATCTCATATATCTTTCCTACCAGATCTATCTATTATTATAAATGGCATCACACTCTCTCCTGCACTTGAAATTCGCTGCCTCGGAGTAACTCTCGACTCTGCCCAGTCCTTTATTCCACACATCCAAACTCTTGCCACCTCCGGTCGTCTCCAACTCAAAAATATTTCTGTCTATCCATCAACCTTCAATTTACTAAAATTATACATGCCCTCATCATTAGAGATGAGCCACCATGAATTCGATTCGATTCGTCAAATTTGATGTGTGTTCATCAAGTGTTCGTCAAATGTTCATCGAACACCATCAAACACGTCGAACACCATTGAAAATTACTGTAATAAGTGTTTTAACATTAGTACCGGGCGGGATAAGCACCTACAGGGAGGGGGGAGCACAGCACCGGGAGCGGGGAGCGAAAAAACACAGGCGGGAAGCCGGCTGTGAAAAGAGGACTTCACTGCCAGCTTTCATGGTCTGTGCCGCACTCCCCGCTCCCTGATACTCCCTCCCCGCTCCCTGCAGTTGCTCCCCCCACCCGGTCCTAAGTTAGGATCGGGTGCAGAGGCAGCGGGGGGGGAGCAGGGAATGAAGGAGAAGGGCGGGGAAGCCGGCGGCAGTAAGAAGACTGCCCCGCCGGCTTTCCTGCTGTGTTCTTTGCTCCCCGATCCCTGATGCCCCCTCATTGCCCCCCCCCGCCACCTCCCCACATGATCCTAAATTAGGGTCAGGCGAGGGCAGCAGCTCCAGAAAGCGGGGAGGGGGCATCATGGAGCAGGAGCGCAGAACACAGAAGCAAGGCCGGCGGTGTCTTCACCGCTGGCTTTGCCGCCTGTTATTTCAAATGAACAGCTGATGCAGATCAGCTGTTCATTTGAAGAAGATGCAGTCCCTAAATGTATTTTTTTAATGAATTTTTCCAAAAACATTTGACGTGGGCTTCGCCGTATTTTTGTGTCCAGCCAGGTACAGCAGGCAGGAATGGGCTGCCTCCAACCCCCAAGTGACTATTTGCCTGGAAACAGAAATAGAAGGAGGCCCTTTTTTATTATTTCATGAATTTCATTAAATAAAAAAAAAATTGTGGGGCTTCACGCTATTTCTATGTCCAGCCAGGTACAACTAGGCAGCTGGGGGCTGGAATCCGCAGTGCAGGGAGGCCCAAGCTTTCCGGGCCCCACCCGCTGCGAATTGCAACCCACAGCCACCCCAGAAGATGGCGCGTTCATTGAAGCGCCATCCTCTGGCGCTGTATCCAACTCATCCAGGGCCCTGGTGCGGTGGCTCAGTGGGTAATAAAAAGGTTAGGGCCAGCTTTGTTTTATCAGCTGGCCCTAAGCCCGAAATTCATGGGGTCACGCCAATATTAGACATGACCGCCATGAATTTCTAGTGAATTTTGTAAAAAAAAAACACAACACACAGAAAAAACATTTTATTAGAAATAAAACAAAAAATACACTTAGACTCCATCTTTATTAAAAAATCCTCTGCCGTCCGACGTAGTCCAACCAGGTTTTCTTTTTTAGCTCAGCTACATCTCTGATAGAGAACCTCTACCAGAGATGTAGCTGAGCTGTACAGCCCTGGGAAAGTTCATGTGAGTTCATGCTGCATGAACTCACATGAACTTTCCTAGACAGCACCGCGGCTTCCTCAAATGAACAGCTGCATCAACTGTTCATTTGAAAAAACATGCGGGAAAGCCAGCGGTGAAGACACCGCTGGCTTTCCTGCTGGGTTCTGCACTCCAGCCCCATGATGCCCCTTCCCCGCTCCCTGGAGCTGCTCCACCTGCCTGATCCTAACTTAGGATCAGGTGGGGGGGGCGATGAGGGGGCATCAGGGAGCGGGGAGCGCAGAACACAGCAGGAAAGCCGGCGGGGCAGTCTTCTTACCGCTGCCAGCTTCCCCGCCCTGCTCCTTCGCTCCCCGCTCCCTGGTGCTGCGCTCCTGCCTGGTCCTGACTCCGGATCGGGATAGGAGGCAGCGGGGGGAGTGTAGGATGGGGATGGGAGGCTGCGGGGGGCAGAGGATCGGGCTGAATTATTGTTTAAAATTAAACAATCATTCCCCCATTTCAGCCTTTTCCTCTGCCCCCAGACCACTTTATAGGGTCCTTTTTGGTGATCGAAGCGTTATCCAACATAATCTCGAACTGCCGAATTTTAAGCTAATTGTTCGCATTCGTCAAATGACTTGAACACTGCCCAAAACAGCTCGAATTTGAGATTGGTGAACATTTCGAATCGAACATCACTCATCTCTACTCATCATCTCCTGCCTTGATTACTGCAACATCCTCCTCCCCGCTAACTCTCTTGCACCATTCCAGTCTGTCCTCAACTCTGCTGCCTGACTAATCCACCTCTCTCCTCATTACTCCCCTGTTTCTCCCCTCTGCAAATCCCTCCATTGGTTCCCAACTCCCCAGCGAATCCAATTTAAACTACTAACATTGACCGACAAAGCCATCCAGAACATGTACCCTCCCTATATCTCTGAACTAATCTCCCAATATCTTCCCTCACAAAGTCTTCAATCCCTCCAAGACCTCCTCCTCACTTATTTGTTCCTCACTTAACCGCCTCCAAGACTTCTCCCGAGTATCCCCCATTCTCTGGAAATCTGCACCCCAACACGTATGATTATCCACCACACTCGGATTCTTCAGATGGAACCTGAAAACCCTTCTCTTCAGGAAAGCTTACAGCCTGCAACGACCATTCAGCTGCCTCACCACCACCAGAGCTGCTGCCTCACCACCACTAGAGCTGCCGCTTCACCACCACCAGAGCTGCTGCCTCACCACCACTATAGCTGCCGACCCACCACTACCAGAACTGCCGCACCCCTGACCTTCTGTCTCTTCCCCGTTATCCTGTAGAATGCAAGTCCGCAAGGATAGGGTCCTCTCCCCTCTGTACCAGTCTGTCATTGTTAATTTGTTTACTGTAAACTATATATACTTTGTATGTAACCCTTTCTCATGTACAGCACCATGGAATTAAAGAGGGCCTGTCACCCCCCCTGCTCTGCTGCATGGCAATCTAAATGATGTTGACATGTCCTCTGTAATGGTGCTATATAAATAAATAATAATAATAATTCAACTTTCTATAACATACATGCTCATGCAGATGGCTTAAAAGGGTTCATCTTACAGAACCTACTTTAAAGTGTAAACAGCCTTGTACCATTTTTTAAATTGAATTTAATAGCCTTTATATTGACTGGTCATTTTTTTCCATACAATTTTTCACTGTAAGTGTACTATTTATATAAAGATGGTCCAATATGGTTGGTAGTCTGAACCCAGTGTTAGACTAATTTGCATAGCATTGGAAAATGTTTTAACTTTCATTTGTTTGTAGCTACACAATGAACACTTTGGGTTAGTTTCCATACATACACTGTATACACAAGGTTCTGACATGATTTGTTTACATCATATGCTTTCTGGATCATTTACTTAGTGCTTAGAAAAGGCAGGTGTAGGAATCTGCACACAAATGTTTACAAAGCAGCTCATCCTCACCATTATAGATTTGTTTCTTTCAAAGGCAATGACAATAATGCTGGTTAACCCCAGGTTATTTTGGGTCTTAAAAATTGTTTTCCCTTTTTCATTGTTGCTTTCATAAGGCAGTCCTTTTTTGCAACTTACCCTATATATTTTAATGGCATCATATATATTTATTGGCACTATCATGAGATAAATACAAGTGCTACTCAACAAATTAGAATATCCTCAATAAGATAGAATTTGGGATGAGCGAGTCTACTCGCTACCATTCGGCTACTCGCCGAATAGTAGCGGTATTCGGGTACTCGCTACTCGCTGAGTAAATTAGGATTACTCCGGAGTAGCAAGTACCGAGTACTTTTGCACTGTATCAATAGATACACTGCAAAAGTCCTGTAAAAGAGAAGAAAAGTGTTTACAAATAAAAAAGTCAGATACTCACCTTAACCGATGGCTGCACCGAGACCGGCCGCTGGACATCTATTCATGAAAAAGGACATTTCACTCTCCCAGCCAATCAGATGGCTGGGAGAGATCTGGCCAATCAGATGCCGCCACGTCACAATCACGTGATTGCTAGCGGCCACCTGATTGGCCAGACGGAAAGGTCCTCGGTGCACCTGAGAGGACCTTTCCATCTGGCCAATCAGGTGGCTGCTAGAGAACACGTGATTCTGACGTGGCGGCATCTAATTGGCCAGATCTCTCCCAGCCATCTGATTGGCTGGGAGAGTGAAAGGTCCTTTTACATGAATAGATGTCCATCGGCCAGTCCCGGTGCAGCCGTCGGTTAAGGTGAGTATCCGATTTTTTATTTTGTAACCACTTTTCTTCTCTTTTAGGCTGGCTTCACACCACAGCGCAGTCCCGTCCGGGGCTGTCAGGCATGAACCTGACAGCCCTGGACCGGAGAAGCACACAGAACTGGAGGGCCAAATGTGCCCTTCAGTCCTGTGTGCAGCCGGATGGCTGTAATTGCAGCCGCAGCTGATGATTTTTCAAGATCGCAGCTAGTAGGGAGCTAGCCGCGCTCCTGAAACAACAGCGGCGTGCAGCCACCGGTATCCGGTTCCTGTATTCGCCCGGACTGGGGCAATCCGTCCCCATAGGCTCCCATGTCATGGAGAATTTGGGCGAATCCGGGATCTGGCTTTTTGGGGTGATTTTTCTCCCCGGACACAAAAACGTTGCAAGCAACATTTTTGTGTCCTGTGAGAATAATCTGAATTCTCCCTGATTCATCCGTAGAGATGAAACTCCATCTGGCCCCATAGGCTACTATGAGGTCAAAAACCTTACCGTGGTGTGAAGCCAGCCTTACAGGACTTTTGCAGTAGTACTCGGAATCGCTATACTCGCAACGAGTACCGAGTACCGGGACCTACTCGTTGCGGGTATAGCGATTCCGAATACTACGGTACTCGCTCATCCCTAGATAGATTATTTCAGTAATTCAATACAAAAAGTGAAATGCACAAAATATATCACTACAGTCACTACAGAGTGATCTATTGCAATAGTTGATTTATGTTGATGTTGATGATCATGACTTACAGCCATTGAAAACCCAAAAGTCATTATCACATAAAATTAGAATAATTAACACAAAACACCTGCAAAGGCTTAATAAGCGTTTAAAATGGTCCCTTAGTCTGGTTCAGTAGGCTACACAATTATGGGGAAGACTGCTGACTTTACAGATGTCCAGAAGGCAG
Organism: Allobates femoralis; assembly: GCA_033576535.1. Classification (NCBI taxonomy): domain Eukaryota; kingdom Metazoa; phylum Chordata; class Amphibia; order Anura; family Aromobatidae; genus Allobates; species Allobates femoralis. Next base: position 269,999,434 of record JARQOC010000001.1, on the reverse strand, counting down.
TCATTGACACATCTCCACAAGAAGGGTAAGCCACAAAAGGTCATCGCTAAAGAAGCTGGCTGTTTACAGTACTGTATCCAAGCATACTAATGGAAAGTTGAGTGGAAGGAAAAGATGTGACAGAAAAAGGTGCACAAGCAACATGATAACCGCAGCCTTGAGAGAATTATTAAGAAAAGGCCATTCAAAAATGTAGAGGAGATTCACAAAGATTAGATTGCTGCTAGAGTCAGTGCTTGAAGATCCACCACACACAGACTTATCCAGGACAGGGGCTATAACTGTCGCATTCCTTGTGTCAAGCCATTCATGTCCAATAGACAACGCAAGAAGCATCTTACCTGGGTCAAGGAGAAAAGGAACTGGACTGTTCCTCAGTGGTCCAAAGTGTTTTTTTCAGATGAAAGCAAATTTTCATATGAAAATTAAGGTCTCAGAGTCTGGAGGAAGAGATTAGAGGCACACAATAGAAGCTCCTAGAGGTCTAGTGTGAAGTTTCCACAATCAGTGATGTTTGGGGAGCCATGTCATCTGCTGGTGTAGGTCCACTGTGTTTTATCAAGACCAAAGTCAGCGCTACTGTCTATCAGGAAATGTTATAGCACTTCATGCTTCCCTCAGTCGACTAGTTTTCTGGAGATGGAAAGTTAATTTCCCAGCTGGACTTGGAACCTGTCCACATGGCCAAAAGTACCAATACCTGGTTTAATAAACACAGTATCACTGTGCTTGTTTGGCCAGCAAACTCGCCTGACCTAAACCTCATAGAGAATCTATGGAGTATTGTCAAGAAGAACATGAGAGACACGAGACCCAACATTGCAGACGAGCTGAAGGCTGCTAACAAAGCAACCTGGTCTTGCATAACACCTCAGCAGTGCCACAGGCTGATCGCCTCCATGCCATGCCACATTGATGCAGTAATTCATGCAAAAGGAGCCCCGACCATGTATTGAATGCATTTAATGTACATACTTTTCATTAAACTAATATTAGTGAGTTAAAAATCATTTTTAAAGTTTGTCTTATATAATATTCTAATTTTCTGAGATAATGACTTTTGGGTTTTCATTGGCTGTAAGCCATAATCATCAACATTAACAAAAAAATACAATTGAAAAAGATCACTCTAATCATGTTTCCTCTGGAATCGGCCGCGGGACCCTGTGTCAGCCGGCCAGTAGAGTTCTCTGGGAGCACTAGGGGCGGGACCCAGAGGTGATCTCCATGGAGATGTTTGGGAGTGGTGGGCTGCTCACCAAGTGGCTGCAGTCGCCAAGGAGGAGGTGCGCCAGGCCAAGTATAAAGCTCTTCAAGTCAGTGCACACCAGGAGAAGCGCCAAGGGAGGAAAGTGGCCCAAAGAGAACCTCAGATCCAATGGATGGGCTCTATAGTAACCTTCAACTTGTTCAAGGGGTATGGGTTGATCAAGGAGCCCTGGTTACTATCTGAAATCTTTGTTCACCGCAGAGACGTTGACAGGCATTTACTCCATAAAAATGACCGTGACCTGACTTGTACTTCGGAGACTTGGTGGAGTATACCAAACTGGCAGAGAGGGGGTATTCCATCAATGTCACTAGGGCTCAATCCATGGTTGGGACAGTACCGCCCAGGACGGAAGCACCTATTGTTGCCGGCTGCAACAGTGCGGGTAGGGACAATGCAACGATGTGGCAACCCACTACCCTGTCTGTTACAAGTGAACTAAATACTAGGCCATGGATGCAGTATTCTGTGGTACATGCGCCACCATAGTAATGTCCCTCCTGCATCTGCCACTTCAGGAAACAGGTCGGCAAATGCTCCCTACTGCACAATAAATGTGGGCTGTCAGGGCATATACAATGCTTCTGGCCGAGGAAACGTGGACAGTGCTTAAAACTACTACCCACTGACAAACTAAGTTGCACCGTTGTGCCTATTGTGTGTTTCTCTTTGATGTATGTGAAGTTATTAATGAGTATTTAGGAACCCTTATGCAGAGATATGCTGCAAAGTGAGGTTGAGCCTTAAAGCCCAACCGGACAGTGGATTCTTTCCCCTTGTATATAGTTGCACCATTAAGGTGCCCTTTCCTGCTGGTTTTAATACTGTATTTAATACTGTACATTGATAATGTGAAGTCTTGTGCACTGATGAAAGTGAAATGAACACTACCCAAGAACTGCTAGCAATTGAACTGTGGTGTGAGGCTGGTCCTTGCACTATCACTTACTGCACTTCCGGAGACATCAATGCTAGTGACAGAGAGGAGCTGTGGCCAAGGCCAAGCAAATGTTGCAGAAAGAACTGATAAACCGATGGTCTCTGTGCCCTGCACTGCACCCAGGGACGAGTGCGCCAAAGTGGTTTGGGGCTGTGATCCAAAAATGTTATTATTACTTGTAACGTTACTGTTCAAGAAAAATGTGCCATCCTGCAGGAATTAATGTTTTATAACTGTTAATATTAAAAATGTTATTTATGGTTGTTATGCAATTGCATAAAAAAAAGGAAAATGCTTCTATTCCTAATACCCTGTATCTTTTGTTGCAGTCTGGGACGCATTTTTTTTTAACTAGGGGAATATGTGGCGCCCCTGCGGTCTGGACGCCACAGTGGAAGTTAACTCTATTGGCACTAATACCATGTTTGAGGAGAGTTCAGGTATTCTATAATGGACTCCCCCCCCACATGCACACACACTTCCCAAACTCTAGTCAATGGACTGCTAGACACTGACTGGGGGGAGGGGTTAGCTGCAGTGAGATGTAGGAGGGAGGGGGGGCACTAAGAGTTAGAACTCAGAAGAGGCTAGGAGACAGAAAATCGAGCAGTGGATGAGTGTGTGGGCCTGCTGACAGCCTGCTCGCTGTGCAGGACACAAGATGTGGACAAGAGCCAGAATCTCAGGCTGTCAGGACTTCATGCCTGGCAGCAATCTGGAGACTACTGGGTTGCAAGCCTATGAGTCACACTGTGGGACTACCAGAGGCACATGTCCGTCACAGGACTAGAAGAACCAGTGTGTGACAGATGTCTTGAGAGTCCGTGGTTGCCTGTCTGCCTGCTAGTAGCCACAAGGAAGGAAGAGGCACATGGAGAAGTGAATAGTACCTATAACCTCAACCGAAGGAGAAAGACAGCTGGGAAGGCCATATACCCGTCCATCATAGCAGTGCTTAGTTCTTCTCAGACTGGCCAGATTATCCGACCTGGTGAAATAGTACCCTGGATCTGTGGATGATTGCAATACCAAGTAAAAGGTAATCAACAGAGACTGTCTCCTTGCATCCTTCCTGCGGTTCTTTTGCACCCCCACTCACTAATACAACCTCCATCATCCTCCTCTCTACCATTTCCTCTACACCCCAGGGGCCCTCTCCTGATGAGGGGAGTGCTCCATCTAGCTGACCTACCATCTATCCCCTGGGGACCACTACCTGCAGCACTGGTCACCCCTTACCAGATCCCTCAGCTGGCATCACAATAAATGCTCTTAAATCTCTTTTACATAATGCCCTTTCACATGTCCGGTCAGGGCCACGGCTTCTGGGGACACCACAGTCAACTATAGACTGTTGCCCCGGATTGTCCAAGTACCCCAGCCCTCGGCGACCGTGAGAGAATCGCCTTTCTTCCACCCACAGTGAGAGCCCCCCTGGTCCTTAGTATTATCTTTGGAAGGAACAAGTCATGTGCCAGTCCTTTTGTATTAACCACACATGAATGTATACATATAAATGAGATCTCCTCTGAGACATCTTTTTTCCAAGCTAAACAAGCCCACCTTTTCTAACCTCTCATCATATGGGAGGCCTTTCATCCCTTGTAATATACTAGTTGCCTGCCTTCGAACTGACTTCAACTTCTGAATATCCTTTTTATAATGCGGAGCCCAGAACTGGATCCCATATTCTAGGTGTGTTCTTACAAGTGATTTATAGAGGGGTAACAACATGTTGGGATCCCGGTACTTTATCTCTCCTTTTATAAAACCCCTGGCAAAAATCATGGAATCACCTGACTCGGAGGATGTCCATTCAATTGTTTAATATTGTAGAAAAAAAGCAGACTTTTGGAGACCAAGCAGGGGAAAAAATTATGGAATCACACAATCCTGAGGAAAAAATTATGGAAACACCCTGTAAATTTTCATTCCCAAAACTAACCCTAGCATAAAATAAGATCTTCTCGTTAGTCTGCATCTAAAAAGGAGTGATCACTAGTGATGAGCAAGTACGCTTGTGACTACTCGGTACTCGCACGAGTATCACTGTACTCGGGCTACTCGGCGAGTACCGAGTAATCTCGCGATACTCATGCTGTGCTCGTGGTCCTCATCCCTGCATGTTGGCGCTCTTTAGAGAGCCAGCCCACATGCAGGGATTGGCTGGCAGTCACTGCAATGCCACAGCCATGTTAGTTGTGGCATTGCAGTGATTGGCCGGCCCGCATAGCGTGACCGAGCCTTTATAAGACCCGGCCACGATGTGCTCTGCACACAGCCATCCAGACAGTGAGTGTAGGGAGAGTGTCTGCTGCTGCTTAGGGACAGATTTGCAGCCCTCATAGGTAGATCCGGAGCAGGGCTGCAAACTGCTGCTGACCACAACAGTCCTTCTCAGGACTAATCTAGGAGGATATAGGCAGAGTGATCCAGATCGGAGTCCAAGCTTTTCTGTGACCATAACAGTCACCAGACTGTTGTACTTGATAGCTGTATACAGGCAGGTTCTAAAATCCAACTTTCCTGTGACCTGAACAGTCACCAGACTGTTGTACTTACTAGCTTTATACAGGTTAGGGTCTAAAATCCAACTTTCCTGTGACCTGAACAGTCACCAGACTGTTGTACTTACTAGCTTTATACAGGTTAGGGTCTAAAATCCAACTTTCCTGTGACCTGAACAGTCACCAGACTGTTGTACTTACTAGCTTTATACAGGTTAGGGTCTAAAATCCAACTTTCCTGTGACCTGAACAGTCACCAGACTGTTGTACTTACTAGCTTTATACAGGTTAGGGTCTAAAATCCAACTTTCCTGTGACCTGAACAGTCACCAGACTGTTGTACTTACTAGCTTTATACAGGTTAGGGTCTAAAATCCAACTTTCCTGTGACCTGAACAGTCACCAGACTGTTGTACTTACTAGCTTTATACAGGTTAGGGTCTAAAATCCAACTTTCCTGTGACCTAGGGATGGGCGAGTCTACTCGCTAGGACTCGTTACTCGGTGAGTAGTAAGGGATTCGCAGGACTCGGTACTCTGCGAGTTTCCCAGCGATTGCTCGCACAGCAACGAGTCCAATGCAAATCAATATCAATCCTAGTTTTGTCAGAGACTCTGACAAAACTAGGATTGCCATTGACTTGCATTGGTCTGATTACTGTGCAAGTAATCGCAGGGAAACTCGCAAAGTAACTGCTGCTACTTTGCGAGCCGAGCTGTCTGCTCTGTGCAGGCTGCCGCAGCTCCAGGGTCCTAGAGCCCGCCTGCTCACAGAGATGATGTAGCAGAGCTGAGATTGTTCTCAGTCTGCTCATTCCCTGTGCATAGACATCTATATCTATGCACAGGGGATGTAGCAGACAGGACATCGCGTTTTGGACTTCGTCGGACGGAAGAGGATTTTTTTAATTAAAGA
>JARQOC010000001.1:269673759-269993701 GCA_033576535.1 Allobates femoralis | reverse complement strand
TTTTCAGGAATGATTCCTTTTTCATATGCTCGACTTATTTTCTGGTTATAAATTTTCTTGAGGTTTGGATACGGGTCTCCTTTGACCTTGGTATAATACTTTGTATGAGATAACAATCTTTCTGCTTCATTCATATAGTTGCTAGTATTCTGTATAACAATTCCTCCGCCCTTATCAGCTGCTTTGATCACTATGTCTCTGTTGTTTTTCAGGTTTTTCAGTGCCTTTCGTTCATCCATTGTAAGATTATTCTTACTTATAGACCCTTTTTCCTGTAGAAACATATCCCTCTTTAGGTCACTTAATAACAAGTCCTGGAATGTTTCTAATAGATGGCCTCTACTCTCAAGGGGATAAAAATTGGATTTAGGTCGCAAAGATTGCTCAGTATAAATAGTGTCTTTGGGTCCTCCAGACCATGTGCTGTCATCTGGCTTCATGGCAAAATGTCTCATTAAGGTCAACTTCCTCACAAACTGATGGACATCAATAAATAAATCAAAATCATTTGTTTGTTGGTAGGGCAAAATAACAAACCCTTATTAAGTAATTTTGTTTCTTCTGGGGTTGGTTTGTATTTGGAAAGATTTATAAAATTGCTGCTTGATGGAGTAGTATTGTTAGAGTCCTTTAATCCACAAAGTTGATCCTTACTTTTTTTCTTTGTATTTCCTTTCCCTCTGTTTCCTCTTTTTTTCTTTTGCCAGTAATGGGACCAAAAAATTTCGTGATATCTTGGTTTGCTATTTTCACCGTTGATAAAAAAGGAACAATCCCATTATTGTGATTTTTTGAGTTATCCAATATTACTCTTTTTGTAGGAAATGGGACATCGCGGTTTCCAGCTGTTGTTGCTTTCTCATTTTCACTAGTTGATTTAACCTGTATTAATGTGATCTCATCCACCCCTTTTGATGATGAGTTTGACATCATAGCCAGTAGCTCCGCCCCTTTTGTTGATAATTTTTACATCATACCCAGTAGCTCCGCCCCTTTTGATGACTATTTTGACATCATGGTAAACAGACACTCCCCTTTTAACAATCAAGGAACTTGTTTTGTGGGCTATAAAAACCTTGCTTCTTGCTGTACATGTAATACCCTGATGAAGGTGCCATTATTATTGACATTCCATTCTTTTGATACAGATGTGAAGGAATTCCTATTACAATGTCTTTCACTGGTACTAAGCGAGAACTTTTTTCTTTTCCAAGATACCTACTACTTACAACGCCAAGGTACTGCCATGGGGTCTAACGTAGCCCCCCCCATATGCAAATTGTTATATGTCGTCTTTTGAGTCTAAATTTATTTATACTCATTCATACTTTAAGGAGTGTGTTAAATTTTGGGGCGGTATATTGACGACATTTTTTGCATATGGGGGGGCTCTGTCCAAGATCTCTTGGAATTTCATTTGTTTCTCCATTCTGTTTGGTCTGAGCATCAGTTTTCTATCAATTACAGCTCAGACCGTGTCAGTTATCTGGATACAATGGTATATAGATTGGGTAACACTTTAATGTTCGATATTTATCGAAAAACAACTGACCGTAATAGCCTTCTATATTATTCCAGTTGTCACCCAGAAACTGTCAAAAAGTCGATCCCCCAGTCACAAATTAGTAGGGTTCACAAGATAGTCTCTGATCCCGTTTTATGTCATCAAAGAGAGAAAGAAATGTGTCAGAGATTCACGGATAGAGGTTATCCCTTAATAATTCTTAATAAATCTAGTTTTCCAATGACCAGGTGGAAAGTGGGCAATCGGATCCCACTGGTGCATACTTTTCACCCCTTTATATATAAGTTCCATGCCTCTATACGGAAATTTTGGGGTATCCTAAGGTCAGGTTACCCAGCGATCCCTGAATTTCAGGATTCCTTTTTGCCTTGTTTTAGGAGGGCTAAAAATCTTAAGGATCGTTTAATAAGAGCAGATGTAGTTTCAGCCATTAAAGTGTCTCGTCAATCTTTTTTATCAACTAGGAAAAATGGGACTTTTCCGTGTCTCAATTATCTACAGTGTAATAACATTACCAAAGGTGATAAGATTTACCACCCGCATACAGGTGAGGGTATCCCCATTCGTGGCTTTTTCACTTGCAATTCTACCAATGTCATTTATGCTATCAAATGTCCTTGTGGACTTGTTTATGTAGGTGAAACATCACAACACATTAGGGATTGAATATCCCAGCATAAATCGAACATTCAGTGTGAGAAAAATGCTTTACTGTTACCATATCATTTTAATACTGTGGGTCATAGAGTTTCTCAACTTAAGTATCAAGTACTGGAAGGGGTAACCCTACCTCGGAGGGGTGGTAATCTCCAGAAATTAATGCAGATACTTGAAGCCCATTGGATATTTAAACTGCAATCATTGTCCCCTAGAGGTTTAAATCGTGATTATGACATCCTTTTCTCCCTTTTTTTCCCCCTTTCATATAGAACCATTAATTTCCTTTTCCTTTGGTGCAGGTAATTCTTTTTATTTCCTTAATTCTTCTTATTTTGCCTATTTTCTTTCTTTTATTTCCTCCCTTTTCCTCTATGTTATGCTTTCTGCTTGGAATCCAGCACTATGACCGCTGGTAACGCTTGCGCATGTACAGAGCGTTCCTTTAGTGCGATATCACATGACCGCGAGTTCATGACAAACGGTCACGTGACCGGGTAATTTAGGTTACCGGAAAACATCGCTTGTGCGCATGCGCGCGCGTCTTGATGACGCCACGCCATGTGTTTCCTTTGTTTCCGGATATAAGCAGCTGCATTACAGTGTTCAGCACGCTGTTACCTTTTGCACCATTATGCATACTCAATTAGTGTCCACTCCCTAGGTGAGTTTGCTGTATTATATCATATAGAACTATATAATAAGTATGTTCCTTCTGAGATGCTATTGCATTGAACTTCCTCCTTTATATATGGATCATATCTGTATATGTATATAATGATGTCCTGGTTGTATAAATCCCTTGTTTGAATATGGCTTTTTTTCTCCATACAGCCCTTGTGAATAAACAAATCTGCTCTACTTCAGTAGCCTGTTGATCAGAATTAATGGTAGAAATCCTTATTTTCTTTTATTTAATGTTACTGTAGGTACATGAATATGGACCATGTTGTAATTTATTGTATTGTCTCGAGGTCCTACGCTAACTAATCTGCAACCATGTGCATTATTCTCTAAAAAATGTTCTCCTGCTGAAGGAAATGATGATATGGGAAATCGGGAGCTACTTGCTGCCAAGTTAGCTTTTGAAGAATGGAGAAATTTCTGTAGGGAGCAGTTAATCAAGTCATCTTGGTGACTCGCAGATCTCTGGTTGCAGTGAAATCATGGACACATTGTTACATTTGTACACGGCCACAAAATGGTACAATGTGTCCATGATTTCACTGCAACCTGAGATCTGCGAACAATCTCTGCACAATTATCTGTGTGTGTAACTGGGCCTTAAGAAAAATATATGTGGTACAGCACAAAAAAGAAAATATTTCGGGTGCAAGCCCTCCTACCATAAATCCTTAGGTGTAGATAATAAGAAAAAATGAACAGCAGCACATCCTTTATAAGTGAGAAACGTGGATTTATTCCCAGGACCGCAACGATTCAGCTTGCCAAAGCCTTTTTCAAGCAGTACAGTACTAGGTCATTCCCTGAGGAAGGAGCTGGGTGTTAGCTCCGAAACGCGTTGGAAAATAAAGCTGAAGATATCTTGTTTCAAAGCACTCCAGTGTTTTTTGATACTCATTGGAGCAGCGGCGCGGACCAAAAGACACTTGGTCCCTGATAGAGTTTCACCCCCACGTTGTGGAACTGTGGTCCCAGCTGCGGCTGCTGTGTTTGAGCGATCAAGCTAGTTGTGGGCTTCACAACTAAATCAGGTGAGCAGTTTTCATACTGTATGAGATTTGATTCCTATTGAGGATAAGACCCTATGCGCATTCTCATTTTATAGATATTAATTCCCTATATGGCACATGTGTTGCACATTGGCTGTTTTTAATCAGATGTTTATTTTTGGAAATTAAAGATACCAGACGTATGAGGCGAGATGTGTGAGGTGATCTGTGCATATCTGTGTCTGTCTGTGTGGTGTGTGTGTTCCTGGGGTGTGTGTGTTCCCTGGGGTGTGTGTGTCCCAGTGGTGTGCATTTGTCCCTGTTGGGGGGTCCCTGTGGTGTGTGTCCTTTTGGGGGGAGGGGTGTCCCTGTGGTGTGTGTCCTTGTGGGGGAAGGGGTGTCTCTGTGGTGTGTGTCCATCCCTATGGGGTCTGTGTGTTCCTGTGGCATGTGTGTGTGTGTCTCTGTGTCCCTGTGGGGTGTGTATGTGTGTATGTCCCTGTGGTGTGTGTGTCCCTGTGGGGTGAGTGCATGTGTCCCTATAGGGTGTGTATGTGTGTGTGTCCCTGTGGAGGGGGTGTCAGTGTAGTGTGTGTCTCTGTGTTGTGTGTGTCTCTTTGTGGTATGTGTGTTTGTGTTAGGGTGCATGGTGAGTATCCAATGTTGGGGATCCACCTTAGCTGTTACTCTTTGTGTGCATGTGGTGTGTATACATATCACCGAGCGTGATGAATATTCCATGTCAGGGCCCCACATTAGTGACTATATGCTGGTATATGCTGTTTGTCTTTGGTGCTGTCATTAAGCCCCTCTCATTCACAACTGTCAACTGGTAACTGTCACTTTCTCTCCATTATGTAGATAGGGCCAAAATTGTTTGGTGAATTAGAACACCCGGGGTTAAAATTTTGCCTCACAACATAGCCTATGATGCTCTCGAGATCCAGACGTGTGACTGTGCAAAATTTTGTGGCTGTAGTTGCAACGGTGTAGATGCCAATCCTGGACATACACACACATACATACACACATTCAGCTTTATATATTAGACTAGATGGTGGTCCGTTCTAACGCATCGGGTATTCTAAAATATGTGGGTGTGCGGCAGTGCGGATGTACGGCGGTGCGGGTGTGCGGCGGTGCGGGTGTGCGGCGGTGGCCCCCCTCAGTTCTCACCCGCTACAGGCTTCTGTCCAGCCGCCTCTCACCCTTGCATGTCTTCTTCTTCTTCCTCCAGCATAGACATCAGCAATTCCAAGGCCTCGGGGGGTGGAGTTAACAGGGGGCATCATAGTAGGCGTATTCACGCGCATAGCCCTGATGTAGTGGGTGTGCTCTTGTTCATGACCATTACAACGCCCCCTTTGGTAGCTCCACCCCCACCCCCCACGGCCTTTGAATTTCTGGAGAAAAGAAGAAGAAGAATGGCGGGGTGAGCGGCGGACAGGAGACCAAGCGGAGGGGGGGCCGGGAGACCAGGCGGACTGTGCCTGATTTGCTGCAACAGAAATCCCGCATTGCTGATTGTTCGCGGTTGGCTGGGCCCAACTAATCAGCGACGCGGGTTTTGCGTTAGAGAGACAGTGTGACGTGAGTGCAAGGTGAGTGTGGGGCTAAGTGTGACGTGAGTGCAAGGTGAGTATGACATGAGTGCAGGACAGAGTTTGACGTGAGTGCAGGGTAAGTGTGAGTGGTGGGTGAGTGTAGGGTGTGTGGGTGTAAGTGGTCTTCAGTACCTGGCTCCTTGTGCTGTGTGCGTTTAGCTTAAGGACCTCTGGTGGTCACAGTCATGTGACCTTGCTCCGGCCATGATTGTGACATCAGAGGTCCTGTAAGTACATTGTTGGCCAAAAGTATTGACACCCCTGCAATTCTGTCAGATAATACTCAGTTTCTTCCTGAAAATGATTGCAATCACAAATTCTTTGATATTATTATCTTCATTTAATTTGTCTTCAATGAAAAAACACAAAAGAGAATGAAGCAAAATGCAAAACATTCATCATTTCACACAAAACTCCAAAAATGGGTTAGACAAAAGTATTGGCACCCTCAGCCTAATACTTGGTTGTACAACCTTTAGCCAAAATAACTTCGATCAACCGCTTCCGGTAACCATCAATGAGTTTCTTACAATGCTCTGCTGGAATTTGAGACCATTCTTCTTTGGCAAACTGCTCCAGGTCCCTGATATTTGAAGGGTGCCTTCTCCAAACTGCCATTTTTAGATCTCTCCACAGGTGTTCTATGGGATTCAGGTCTGGACTCATTGCTGGCCACCTTAGAAGTCTCCAGTGCTTTCTCTCAAACCATTTTCTAGTGCTTTTTGAAGTGTGTTTTGGGTCATTGTCCTGCTGGAAGACCCATGACCTCTGAGGGAGACCCAGTTTTCTCACACTGGGCCCTATATTATGCTGCAAAATTTGTTGGTAGTCTTCAGACTTCATAATGCCATGCACACAGTCAAGCAGTCCAGTGCCAGAGGTAGCAAAGCAACCCCAAAACATCAGGGAACCTCCGCCATGTTTGACTGTACGGACCGTGTTCTTGTCTTTGAATGCCTCTTTTTTTCTCCTGTAAACTCTATGTTGATGCCTTTGAAAAGAAGGTCTACTTTTGTCTCATCTGACCAGGGAACATTCTTCCAAAACATTTTAGGATTTCTCAGGTAAGTTTTGGCAAACTCCAGCCTGGCTTTTTTTATGTCTCGGGGTAAGAAGTGGGGTCTTCCTGGGTAACCTACCATACCGTCCCTTTTCATTCAGATGCCAACGGATAGTACAGCTTGAACTTGTTTGGATGTTAGTCGAGGTTCTTTAGCCACCATCTGCACAATGCTGCGTTGAAATCTCTCGTCAATTTTTCCTTTCCGTCCACATCTAGGGAGGTTAGCCACAGTGCCATGGGCTTTAAACTTCTTGATGACACTGCGCACGGTAGACACAGGAACATTCAGGTCTTTGGAGATGGACTTGTAGTCTTGAGATTGCTCATGCTTCCTCACAATTTGGTTTCTCAAGTCCTCAGACAGTTCTTTGGTCTTCTTTCTTTTCTCCATGCTCAATGTGGTACACACAAGGACACAGGACAGAGGTTGAGTCAACTTTAATCCATGTCAACTGGCTGCAAGTGTGATTTAGTTATTGCCAACACCTGTTAGGTGCCAAAGGTAAGTTACAGGTGCTGTTAATTACACAAATTAGAGAAGCATCACATGATTTTTCTAACAGTACCAATACTTTTGTCCACCCCTTTTTTATGTTTGGTGTGGAATTATATCCAATTTGGCTTTAGGACAATTCTTTTTGTGTTTTTTTCATTGAAGACAAATTAAATGAAGATAATAATACCAAAGAATTTGTGAGTGCAAACATTTTCAGGAAGAAACTGAGTATTATCTGACAGAATTGCAGGGGTGTCAATACTTTTGGCCACAACTGTATCTATTATCTGACAGAATAATAATCTAATACCATGACATGGCTTCCACCCTTCACTGTTAACAGCAGCATATCAATTTTCGGCCACTAGAATTGATGGAAACTGTTTAATCAACTTCTAAAAATATCTTGAAATTAGAAAACCTGCAGCCCAGCTGAGTGTTTAAGTATTCTTAATCTGTTGCACACTGAAAGAATCTGGCTGAATATTACTTTCTGATAGTACTCTCTGTTTCCTTGTTCAACTAAACATTGGAAAATGCCAAGAAAAAAAAAAGATGAGGGATTTATTCAGCTTTCTCTGGCACTCCATATACAATGAATGGAGTGGAGGTTGAGCATGTGAATGTCCACCTAATTTTATATGGGGCTCTGCAGAGACTAGTCCATTCTCCGCGTCTTCCGGCTTCCGGCTTCCTGTGGTCGCGGGCAATGACGTCATTGCCCGCGACCACAAAAGACGCGGAATGAAGCCCGGGATCGTGTGTCGGCAAGCGGCGGGACAGCGCGGGACAGTGATAAGTATGATTTTACTTTACAGGCTGCTGCGCAAAGGGGGGGGGGCCCTGGAGCTTGATGGGGGGGCCTGTATACCTCCGGGGCTGCTGCTGTATATATATGGATTACCGTATATACTTGTGTATAAGCCGAGGGGGGACTTTTCAGCCCAAATTTTGGGCTGAAAAACTCGGCTTATACGCGAGTATATACGGTAACTACTGTGATACCTTTATAGAATTAATCAGATTAAAAACAAATATTTTAGGAATACTTTAGGGTGGTAAAATTGCTTTGCAAATATATAATACACAGCATAAATTAGGATCTTCTACTGACTACAGTTGGAGGAATTGTTTTAAATTTAAATTCATGAGATTTGATGAATTTTCCCCAAATTTTCCCCACAATTTCCCCCCAAAACATTATCATAATCATGAAAAGCCTCTAATTGACTGTAAAATATGCAGATAAGACTCCTAGTTCTCCTTGGAGTGTATATAACCCATTTTTAGCTCTTTAATGCAACACACAGTCTTAATAATCATTAAAGAGGACCTGTCACCAAACCAGGCATGGTGATCTAATTACAGCACTGGATGCAGCATGTAATCTGCCCACCGCTGCCAATCATTGTCTCAGTGTCTGCAGCATTTAAACAGAGTTTTTTTTCCCAGAACTTGCTGTTTGGCTCCGCCCCTCAGGGGGCGGGGCTAAACTGACTTTCTGGGAGAGAGAGAAAAAAACTCTGTTTAAATGCTGCTGAAGAGGGAGAGAATGATTGGCAGCGGTGGGCAGATTAAACATGCAGGGGGTGTGAATCTGCCCTTGGCTGCAGCCCCTAGCCACCTCCTTAATGGCTGGAGCATGTAAGTTTTCTTAGTGTATTATCTCGGGGTACAGGGCTGCTCAAGTGCTGGGTGACCCCTTGCCTGCATGCTGCAGACATGCTGCATCCAGTGCTGTAATTAGATCACCATGCCTGGTTTGGTGACAGGTCCTCTTTAAGTGATCTCAACCTATCTAGCTAGTGGGAAATGAATTTAACCAGGTCAGATGATACAGTATATAAGGGTCTAATTTTGGACTACTTCAACAGTTAAGTGTGCAAAGAAATACTGTACTTTTTTAACAACAGTCAGGCAGTTGTGTTCAAATTTCTGGTTTATTGAGATTTGTCTCACAATCTAGAAAGCATACTTTATGCTACATAAGCCTTGGTTTCAGGATTTTGGTTTAGTAGGAAATTTAGTACTGAGTTGTTTGATGCTGCTCTCCTATTTTGCAGTGTGTGAACAATTAAAAAAAGATTCACTAGGGACAGTGTGTTGTAGGTCCGCGCTGCCACACAAACCACGATTCCCAAATCGTCAGTTTATTAACTTTTATTGCATCCATCCAACGAGTTTCAGAGCCTGCAATGCCCCTTCATCAGGGATTTGACTCAAAGGATTTAAACTGTGTGCCATATCATGGAGCCAGTGGCAATAGAAAATCAACCTGGTCCCAAGCAGTCCGAGTCAAAAAGTTGTTGGCTACATTGGGGCCCAAAGCCTCAAGAGAAGAGTAGGCTTGTGTTCTGGGATTTGTTTTGGGAATTCCATTTTACCGACTGCTAGCACCAGCCGCTCGAGTAGGATTATTCTGCCACCCAGCAGAAACCCCACTGGGACAAAGGTCTACAAACAAAGTCTGTGATTTGCCCAATCCATGGTGCTAATATATGTGTGGATGCCTTGGGCATAGGGATAAGGATTGTCTCCAAAGCCAGGGCCCCATGCCTGGATCCCTTCTGCCAGCAAAGAATGTCCAGGTCATTGACGTACATGCCCTGGGACTACGAGAAACTGATTCAGTCAACACCCTGGTAAGCCCAACTATTGTTTCCCCAGACCATTCACCATGTTCCCAATTATCCATCTTCCTGGCTGAGGGTTAGTGGTCAGACATCCCTCTGGCATGTGTGCAGCTGGACGAGGCGACCGACCAGGGAGATGGTGAGGTGGAACTTGAGGACAGCGTTCTCACACCTTTTATTGTGAAGAGTGAGCAGGGAGAGGGCAAGTTGGATCTTATGGACAGTGTCCCCACACCTATTATTTTGGAGACTGAGCAGGGAGATGGCGAGTTGGAGTTTATGGACAACCTCCCCACATCTGTTATTTCAGGGGCTAACCTGGAGGAAGTCAAAATGGGCCTCAGGGATGGCCTTCCCACATTGGTTACTATGCAAACTGACCTAAGACAAGGACTATCCAGCCAGTTTGTCACAGCTATCACCCACATCCAAGAAGCCAAGCAGCACCCTGATGTGGATCTTGCTGCCACGCCTTCTGAGGATTAGCCATGTTCCTAGCCCCCATCATTCTCCTCTGAGCGGAAATGATATCAAGACGTTTATGGAAGCCCAATTCATGAATCCCATCTTAGTGCTTGTCCGCAGTATGTCTGTCCAACCTGGGGGAGGTAATCAGGGGGAAGTGTATAGATGGAAGCCTCAATTGCTGACCTCATGACTAAAAAGGACAATGCCACCAAGAGGTGAAGGATGATTAGAGACTTATCACATCTGGCTGCCCCGTCTGGCTAATTAACAAGGGGGAGGAATGTGATGACATGGACTTGTTTAATGTATAGCATGACAGATATTTCTTATATTAGCCAGACTATAGAAACCTTTGCTGTTATCTCATGTTTGCTGGGACGTTGTTTCTGCCAGATTCTTTAGAGTCCTTCTATTGTCCAAGGGATATGTTTACCAATGTGATTATCTCACCTTTTTGTCAGAGAAGGTCAGAGACTCAAAGACAGTTAAGGATGTGAGCCTTCTATTCACCAAAGATGTGTATTGCTGATTTTATGTAAATTACCTCAGCCACCACTGTTTGATTTTGAAGAGGGCAGACTAAATGTAACTACGCTTAGTTCCTTTCTGTCCACATTATTTAGATGAATATTATCCAAGCAGATTTAAATCTAGCCAATGAGAGCACAGTCTTAATCAACCAATCCTGAATTCTCAAATGTTCTGAATAAGTGCTCAGTGGTATTTAAGAAGGTCTGTTCATTGACCAGGGGTTGACATGCTACATGGTACCAATCGAGGATCTGTGGATCTGATTGGCAGGCCATAACCCAAGGCCTTGGTTGGCGCTCTGGTACAGACCAAGGGGGATCAGAACCTGGAGTATGTGATTACATGGACATCGGTCTAGGGACCTCTGCTCTGACTAGAGAAGCACCACAGATTACTTAACGAAGATACCCAAGTTGGGACATTTTGGTCACCTGGCTACAGCAGAACCTTGTAATCCCTCCTGAGCCAGTGGAAGGGTGAGCAACTGTTGCCTATTACATTTTATATTTTGCTGGTTATGTGTTATATGCTGTTAACTGTTGGGGATCCAATAAGGTGTTATTATTGTGGTTCCCTCACCCTGTGTTGTCTGAGTAGTGTTCCGCCCATGGGTAACGAGCTCGGACGTTCAGTTGGGATGAGCCCTGGTCCATGATGTCTTTCTAAAGGCTGCCAGGCCAGCACACGAGAGCACCCACTGACTCCTGTGTCTCCATAGTTGGCTTGCCAGTAACATGTGTCACACACAGAAGTGGGGAGCTGGGAAAGGTAAGAAGAATTGTTTGCTTCTTTTTAATATGTAATGGAGATGAACAGAAAGGGCCTAAGAGGTTGGACATTATTACAGAATAAGGGCTTAGGTTAGGGGATATTATTATAGAATGGGGGCCCAGAATAGAGGACATTATTACACAATGGAAGTCGATGACAGAGGACAAATGTTAAAGAATGGGGGCCCAGAATGGAAGACATCATTACAGGAGAAGGCCAGGATGGGGACATTATTATGGTACATGGGATATTATTACAGAATGGAAGTCCAAGACAGGGGACATTATTACAGAATGGGGACATCAATGGAGGATATTATGATAGGATAGGGGCTAGGATAGAGGACATTATTACCGAAAGTAGGACCTCATTACACTATAGGGGCAATGATGTATTACATTATTATACTATCATTGTCCATCTGATGAACATGCCGGTGGGGCCCAGGTCCAAATTGTGTGCCGGAGCCGATAGGACAATAGTTACGCCACTGGAACATCGTCTCTAGTGCAATCTTCTGGAGGTGGCATACCTAGAACTTAATATAGATCCTTTAAAGAATCTTTCCATATGACTTAGGGTAGGAAGCCAAACCAAAATTTTCTCCTAAAGGAAAATATTTCATTTACCATTACAAAACACGTGAGGGTTACATGAGAGAGCTTCAAAAAAGGGTCTAAGTGTTAAAGTTTCTTTTTAATGTGACTGCCAACGGGTATAGCAAGACATAAAGACCATGCAATGCTCCCCAGGAAAACGTTATTAAAATAGCCTCATCAGAAAAAGAGAAACAAGGGTCTTTTTTTGGTCACCTGTTGGAGGTAGCAATCCTAGAAATCAATATTGGTCCTTTAAAGATCTTTGTCATATGACTATTGCAATTTTGATGACCTACCCCTACCCCAAAATAGCTATGTGCAAATAGAAATCTTATATCTTTGGTAAGGATTCTAGTTTGGCATTATTTTCCAAGTCATGATGAAAGGCTCTTTAATAAGAGCTTAATCCTGGGAAACTAACTTGGCTCCTTTATTTTGTGTCTTGCATTATAACACATAGCTCTGAATACTATTGAAAACGAAATCACTTTCATCTTTACTAGTTTTAGAATATTATCTTTTTTAATAATGGCTCAGTCACAATGGGATGCTAATCTGCAGGTGTTCAGGGTTATTGAATGGACAGAACAAACAACAGGTTTTTGGCTGAGCACAGAATAAAGACACCAGAGGATTGGTTCTGATGTGAATGTAGGAGTCACGGATTTCTGCAGAGAAAATACTCTTGACTTTTTATAGTAATGATGTGAATAGGTGAACATCAAAGGAAAGAAAACAATATATATTTTAACAAAGGCTTTGTTCTTATTGGCTCTTTATGGGCTTTAAGGCTGGGGTCACAGTAGCATTTTTTACAAGCATTTTTGGAGACCTGCGTTTTCAAAAACGCATGTAAAAACGCACCCATAGGCCCCCATGTTAAAAAACGCATGCCTTAATAGCAAAAACGCATGTGTGACTGTACCATGCGTTTTTGGTGCATTTCCAAAAACGCATGCGTTTTTTAATATGGGGCCTTATGGGAAACGCATGCAAAAACGCATGTACAATTAGTGCCATTCAAAAACGCATGCGTTTTTTTAACATGGGCTCTTATGGAAAACGCATGCGTTTTTGAATGGCACTAATAGGTACTAATGTACCATGCGTTTTTGCATGCGTTTTCCATAGGGGCCCATGTTATAAAAACGCATGCGTTTTCTACAAAAACGCTTGCGTTTTTCAAAACGCACCAAAAAATAGTACATGCACTATTTTTGGGTGCAGATTTAAAAACGCACCCAAAAGCGTAGGGAGCCATCACACACCTTAAAAAACTCATGCTGACATGACAAAACGCATTTTAAAATGCATGGATTTTTAAAAGGCACTACAAAAACGCATGTCACCTGTGACCCCAGCCTAACTGAGCGATAAAAAATATTCAAGTACGATATGTCTCAAATATCACTGGAATGTAATTTTAAAACTGGAACAATCACTTTTTTCAGAACAGTTTTAACTTGCCAATAGCAAAAATGTTTTATGGGTCGTATTGTAATTCAGTGTCTGGCAGTGAATAGTTATCTAGTTAGTTTTTATACTTTTATTGACAAATACATCAAGTTTATGCCAAGACTCACTATTTACAGTGTTGGCCCTCATTTTTTCAAGACTTCTATAATTCACTCTGGCATGCTGGATATTAGCATATAGTCAAATCCTGAATAATAGTAATTCATAAATGCTTTATCTGTGCTTGGAATGCATCTAATTTTAAAGCACCACTCTATTGTTTTTTTAATTTCACTGCTGAAGTGTTAATTCCAATCTAAGTTTCCAGCTCCTACTCTCATATGTATTAATAATAATAATAATAATAATAATAATAATCTTTATTTATATAGCGCCAACATATTCTGCAACATTTCACAATTCAAAGTTCATGTTTAAACAATCATAAGAAATAGTTATTGGAAAATACAATACAATACAATAACAATACAACATAATACAAAGCAAAATACAATACAACAATTAGAGCGGACACCATGTTACGTTTAGAGAGCCCCTGTGTGCCTAAACATTGGCGCTCCCCCACAAGTGACCACATTTTGGAAACTAGACCCCCCAAGGAACTTATTTAGATGCATAGTGAGCACTTTGAACCCCCAGGTGCTTCACAAATTCATCCGTAACAATGAAAAAGTACTTCTATTTCCACTAAAATTTTCTTTTTCCATTTTTACAGATTAATTTGTGAAGTGTCACATCGCCATTGGACTCGGTGGCTGGTGTTCCTGCCTCGGCCGCTGGGAGGAGCCGGATTCCTTCGGCTGGTGGCGCCGGTGATAGGAGGGCCTTGTCCTCCTATGGAACTGCTCCCGCGACGTCTGCCTCTGTCGCTGAGCGCCGCTGTGTTTCCCCTCTGGGTGGTGTTGGTCGCAGAGGAGCGGGCCCTGCAGAGGTGTCCGTTAGGCGCAGCCTGCGTTCTTCTGTCAGAGGTGGTGTGGGTGGAGCCAGCCATGCATCTCCATCTGGCCTGGATCTAGGGGCGGTCCGGATGAGGTCATCGGGCTGTGAGCTCCAGCCTATGGGAGGTAACCGCGCCCTTCAAATACATTGGAGCCTGTCTTGCAGGCCGCCAGATATAGTTTTGGTTCCCCAGTGATAGTGTGTGTTTAGTTTCGTGTCTGACCTTGCCTGGATTTCTGCCTCTGCCTCTGCCTATTGATTTTGTACCTCAGCTGCCCTCTTGGTTTTTGCCCTTGACCCTTGCCTGGATTTTTGACTCTGCTACTGCCTGA
This sequence comes from Allobates femoralis, assembly GCA_033576535.1. Lineage (NCBI taxonomy): Eukaryota > Metazoa > Chordata > Amphibia > Anura > Aromobatidae > Allobates > Allobates femoralis. The sequence continues at coordinate 269,978,934 of JARQOC010000001.1, read as the reverse complement.
CGATTTTGTACCTTCGCTGCCCTCTCGGTTTTGACTCGGACTTCTGACTTCGTTTTTCGGGTCTTGATTTTCCCCTGGCTACCTCCCCGGCTCTGTTGCTCATATAGGCAGCTACCCCCTTGGCTCCGCTGTAATTCCAGATCCCTGTATAGGGGTTAAGGGTCTCGGGGTTTCTCGGGGTGCTGCCTACCAGCAGCTCGGCCTCACAGGGGATGGTCGTCACATGAAGCACTGGGATGTTCAAAATGCTCACCACCCATCTAGGTAAGTTCCCTGGGGGGTCTAGTTTCAAAAATGGGGTCACTTGTAGGGGAGCTCCAATGTTTAGGCACACAGGGGCTCACTAAACACAACATGGTTACAGCTAACAATTTGAGCCGATTTTTATTCAAATTGTTAGCGGACACCATGTTGCGTTTGGTGAGCCCCTGTGTGCCTAAACATTGGAGCTCCCCCACAAGTGACCCCATTTTGGAAACTAGACCCCCCAGGGAACATATCTAGATAGGTAGTGAGCATATTGAACCCCCAGGTGCTTTACAAATTGATCTGTGAAAATGAAATAGTACTTTTTTTTTCACAAAAATTTTCTTTTAGCCTAAATTTTTTCGTTTTCACATGGCAACAGCATAAAATTCATCCTAAAATTTGTTGAGCTAATTCTCCTGAGTACACCGATACCTCATATGTGGTCATAAACCACTGTTTGGGCGCACGGCAGGGGTCAGAAGGGAAGGAGCGCAATTTCACTTTTTGAATGTAAAATTAGCTCCAAAAGTCAAATTGCGCTCCTTCACTTCTGAGCCCTGCCGTGCGCCCAAACAATGGTTTATGACCACATATGAGGTATCAATGTACTCGGGAGAATTTGCACAACACATTTTAATATCCATTTTATTCTGTTGCCCATGTGAAAATGAAAGAATTGAGGCTAAAAGAACATTTTTGATAAAAAAATTAAAATATCCATTTTTTGTTTCCACTTTGCTTTAGTTCCTGTGAAGCACCTGAAGGGTTAATAATCTTCTTGAATGTAGTTTTGAGTAGCTTGAGGGGTGCAGTGTTTGGAATGGTATCACTTTTGGGTGTTTTGTGTCATGTACACCCCTCAAAAGGACTTCAAATGTGATGTGGTCACTAAAAAAAATGGTTTTGTAAATTTTGGTTGAAAAATGAAAAATTGCGCATGAACTTTGAACCCTTATAACGTCCTAACAAAAAATTTTTTTTTTTCCAAAATTGTGCTGATGTGAAGTAGACATGTGGGAAATATTGTTTAACTTTTTTCTGTCACATATCTCTCTTGTTTATCAGAAAAAAAAATAAAAAATGTGAAAATTGTGAAATTTTCTAAATTTTTGCCATATTTTTGATTTTTTCACAAATAAACGCAAAAATTATCGACTTAAATTTAATACTAGCATGAAGCCCAATATGTCACGAAAAAACAATCTCAGAATCGCTAAGATCGGTTGAAGCGTTCCCGAGTTATAACCTCATAAAGGGACACTGGTCAGAATTGCAAAAAAGGGCAAGGTCTTTAGGGTCAAAATAGGCTGGGTCCTGAAGGGGTTAATAAGGGTATATAGGGATGCACATAACATAGGTAGGCACAACACCATAGATACTGATGGTAATTTACCAATGTGTATGAACAAAATGTATAGGTATCAAATATCCCATAGAGCAGGGATGGCAAACTTAAATAAAGAGAGGGCCAAAATAAAAAACATTGCCAAAGTAGTGGGCCAACCTTGATATTTATAAAAAATATATGGCTACAATTAAGGAACTGTTTCATAGTCGCTGAGAGAACAGGTTTTTGGTGCAAAAAGAAAAAAAAGTGCAAAAATGCTTTGTGTGAACAAAGCCTTTAAAGGCAGCCTTTCACTAGATTTTCTCCATATAAAGTAGGAGCATCACCTATAAGCCTTCTGTTATTATATTCACCTACGGGCAGTCCAGTACAAAAGGTGTCTCTGATATTGATCCAGTGCCTTATCTCATATTGTGATCTTCGTCCTCCTTCCCTGCTTTGTGTGGATGATATGACCTATTTCAGCCACAGTGTCCTCTGTCATGCTCCTGTACAGGGGTTGAGCAATGTACCACGGTGCGCAAGTGCCAACATTCTTTACCATTTTTCCTTGCCTGCGCATTACAGTGCTTCTCTTTGCCTTCAGAAGGGCAAAGAGAAGTGGGTGACATAGGAAGCAATATCCATGTGAAGTAGGAAAGTAGGACTTAAAAGCACAAGAAGAGAGGAGGTGCCAGATCAAGACCAAAGAAGATGTCCATTGGTTCGGACCACCCCTTGGGTGAGTAAAATAAAAACTATTTACTGTGCCTGTGTAGAAATGTTTGGGTTTGCCAGGTTCAGATAGATTTTAGTTAAAAGGCTGGATCAGTACCTGTCTTGACCCCGAACCCCATATAAGTCCACGTGGACCCAAACTTTTGTGCAGTAAAATTACTATAAAATGGATATAGCAAGGGCTAGGGAGCTGCAAAAAGAAGTAACATTTGGATAAGTGCAGGACAGGCACGCTGCAAACAAATGTGGATAAATAAAAAATATGATGTTGGGGTCTCCCCTTTTTTAAAATATCGATGGGTATTTTACCTGCCAATCCTGAATACACCAACCCACAGCCACCCCAGAATTGGAACATCACATTAGATACACCAATTCTGGTGCATTGCTCTTGCTCTTACCAATTGCCCTGGTGCATTGACAATCAAGGTAATAGACTTGGGGGTTGATGTCTGCTTGATAGTTGGCATTAAGCTGGCATTAAGTTCAGGGGTTATTAATGCAGATGGGGCTATCAGACACCTCTATTAATAAGCCGGCAAGTGTACAGTTAAAAAACGCACACATACTAGAAAAAGAACTTTAGTTTAGTAAGCCCCCACCAAATTCCCTCATTCACCAATTTATTAATTAAAAAAAATCCTCTAAGTTCTGATGTAAGCCAATGGTGCAATGTCCCATGACACTCATCTTGATAAAAGAAGGAGGGGAACAAGAGGCGCAATAGTGCCCTATCACTGCGGCACTGAGTATATAAGTGGTGAAAACAGGGATTCACTCACCTGGGGCAGTTGTGTAACCCACAACTGGCTTGAAGGCGTATTCAATGATTATTCCTACCGTGTTTCCCCGAAAGTAAGGCCCTGTCTTACATTCTTTTGGGGGCCAAAAGTGGCCCCCGGCCTTACTTTCGGGGGGGGCCTTACATTGGGTGCCCCAGCAGTGTGGCCTACAGGCCCCCTCCTGCTGGGACACTGCGGGAGCGGGTCGCACGTCACGTGCGCCCGCTCATTACATATGCACTGCATCCCCCTGTCAATCAGCGACAGGGGGAGCAGTGCATTATACAGTATATATGGGCCCCCTATTGCTGGCACACTCCCCCCTGTTATGAGGCCCCCACCGCTGCTGCTGCTGAAGACATCTTACCCTCCACGGTCTTCTTGCAGCAGCCAGCGGCACGTCCGTCGGTCCTCTGTACTCGGCGGTCTTCCGGATCATGTGACCGGCCCGTCGCAGTCGCGATGACGTCATGCGCTGCGACGGGTCACATGATCCGGAAGACCGCCGAGTACAGAGGACCGACGGACGCGCGCGCTGGCTGCTGCAAGAAGACCGTGGAGGGTAAGTTGTCTTCAGCAGCAGCAGCGGTGGGGGCCTCATAACAGGGGGGAGTGTGCCAGCAATAGGGGGCCCATATATACTGTATAATGCACTGCTCCCCCTGTCGCTGATTGACAGGGGGATGCAGTGCATATGTAATGAGCGGGCGCACGTGACGTGCGACCCGCTCCCGCTCCCCCCCCCCTCCGCTAGCGGCCTTACATTGGCCCCCCCGGTTGTAAGGCCTTATAATCGGGGGAGGCCTTACATTGGCAGGCCCCCCCTTTACCCCCAGGCGGCCTTACAATCGGGGGGGCCTTACTTTCGGGGAAACACGGTAGATAGCTGCTGCAGGACTTCCACCATCCACACAAGTGTGGAGAAACCTCAGGTAATAGGGAAGAAAATGGTGTGTCACAGTCCGCGCCGCCACGATCATTCACTCCAAAGAAAAGCACATGAAGATGGAACTTCAAAACGAACTCCTTTATTTCCTCCTGCCTCCTACGCGTTTCGGTGCCCTTCTGGCACCTTCCTCAGGGATCTCTGAGGAAGGTGCCAGGAGGGCACCGAAACGCGTAGGAGGCAGGAGGAAATAAAGGAGTTCGTTTTGAAGTTCCATCTTCATGTGCTTTTCTTTGGAGTGAATGATCGTGGCGGCGCGGACTGTGACACACCATTTTCTTCCCTATTACCTGATGACACTCATCTTATCTTATGGATGAGGCTCCATTGGTCAATCTCAGTTAGCATCAAGGACACATCACGAGTCTTGTCCGTAGGATTCTATGAGTGTTTTATTACATTAGAGGGGGGAGCCCCATGCCATTTTTCAACTTGATTTAATTAAATAATTAAAAAAGGGTATGGGGCCCTTCTAATTTTGATAACCAACCAAGGTAAAGCAGACAGCTGAGGGTTACAGACCACACCTCTCTGCTTTACCTTAGCTGGTTATAAAAATAAGTGGAGAATGCATGCTGTTTTTTTTAAATGATATATTTTTTAGTTAAACAAGGCTAAAACACCCTTAAATGCCCCATGAAAGGTACTAAGAGGTGCAAATGTATAGGGAAGGGTAGTTTGCAATTGTCAACTTCCAGAAGATAGTGTGTGCTGAGCATTGCATCGCTGGGTCCTATATTGAAACAATGCGGCTGGCCAACCACTCCCATGTCCGTCCTCTGCATGGCTGTGATGGACCTGGAAGTGCACACAGCCAAAAGCTTGTTGATTGGCTGCAATAAAGCCTTTTAACAAGCTTGATTTGGCTACCAAACACAAACCGTAACATGGACATCCGCATAGATGTCCGTGTTCGGAGTTCCAAGACAGGAGAAAAAAACTGTAAAAGACAATAAAAGCACAATAGGGTCTCATCTGGGGAGACATTATGTCCAGCAAGAGGAAATAAGGCTCACGTGGCGTAGTTGTGGGAAGCCACAACTACTATCAAAGGCTGCAGCATCCCTGAAGATAGTGTTCCACGTGGGTAGAGAAAAAAGGGTTAAAGCCAAGCTACCATCATGATAATCCAGTCCAATAGGAAGAAGAATGGTGGTTTTATTTCAAAAACACATTTAGGAGACCAATTACTCCATCCAAGGCATCCACGTCAAAACCAACACATTGAAATCTGTCACACTTCAGCACGTTGACTTTGACACAGAGGTTTTGGAAGGAGAAATCACTTTCTGAAACACATTGATAAAATATAATCAATATACTTCATTCTACTGGACTGGATTATCCTTGTGCACCATGGCTTTAACTCTTTCCTCTCTCTCTACATAGAACATTTGTTTGGAGTTCAGCAATTGAACACTAGGTGTCCGGTAAAAACTCTGAACTTTACCGCTCAAGTTCACTCATCTATGTTTATTTATATGTAATACGCAGGTATACTGTTTATTTTATAGGTACAGTATTTCTGTACTAAGACACAGACTCAAATTAATGGAGGTAGTGTCAGGGTACAGGGATCAGTCTTGTCCTTGTGCTCAAAGCTCCATGATACTCAGTGCTGTATGTGGCTGAGAAACCTGATCCTGCACTGACCAGCATGAAGTTATGAACAAAGGGAGTCACTAAATATCTAATCTCAGACTCTGCAACTTCTGTGAAAAAACTAACAGGAATTATTCTCACCTCCATCAATAGCAGAGTCTCTTGAGTGAATATGCGCCATTCTGCAAAGGCCCACATAGAATCGAGAAGCTCCAGTTCTCATCTTCCTATATTCTGCTGTATTTGCAACTTTCAGACAGATGAAATGCAGAGGAGTGCTTGTTATTCTCACCCTGACGTGCAGCATTGTGATGATGTCATCACGCTGCAAGCTCATCACACTGCTGCTATTGCTAGTGATGCAGCGCAGTGCAGATCAGGATACAGATGGAAATAGTAAGTGCTCATGGATGAGCCGAAAATTATATATACTATTATAGGAAGAAGTGTTGCTATGAGGACATCTTATGGGACCAGGAAGAAGGGGGGTTTGGAAGAGGGAACAGTATTCAGAAGGGCAATGTGGGACATATTTTGGTGCAGTGCAGGGTGTGGTGGTCATTATAGAGCAGTGCAGTGTGAGGGGGAAGTTTATGGAGGGTTATAAGGTATGGGGGACATTAAAGAGCAGTGCAGTGGGAGGGGGAACATTACAGAGTTGTGCAGAGTGTGGAGGATCATTATAGAGAGATGCATGGTGTGGTGGTCATTAACCTGTTAACGACAGCCTTACGTCTCTAGACGTCGGCTGTCGTTACCCCCGTGTTTGGAGTGAGCTCCGGCGTGGAGCTCACTCCAAACCTCCCACATCTCAGCTGATCTCACTAGCTGAGATGTGGGAGAAACAGCACCAATCGGTCCCACCACCGATCGGCGCTGTTTAACCCCTTAGATCCCGCCATCAATCTCTGAAAGCGGGATCTAAGGAAGCCGGAGCGTGCAGCGCGCGCTTACCGGGCTCCAGGGGAGATCTCGCGATAGTATCGCGGGATATCCCGTGCTGACGTGACAGGCCAGGGTCCTGGCTTGACCCTGGAACCTGTCACTGAGCATTTCCTGCTTGTGGTTGGCAGAGGCTGCCAACCACAACAGGTCCGCGATTCTGACACATACAGAGGAGCTGCAGCTCCTCTGTATGTGTCAGAAGCGATCAGACTGTGCAGCAGGGTGCCTCTCACTGGGGCTGTGTAAAATTAAGAATTAATAAACAAATAAAGTTTTTACAAAGTTGAAAAAAAAAAAAAAAACATAAAAGTTCAAATCACCCCCCTTTTCTCCATCCACAATAAAAGTATTAAAAAATTAAATAAAATACACATATTTGGTATCGCCGCGTTCAGAATCGCCCGATCTATCAATATAAATAATCAAATAATGAGAGCCGTAAACTGCGTAGTGCAAAAAATGGTTCAAACGCCAAAATTACGTTTTTTTGGTCGCTGCAACAATGCTAAAAAATGCAATAACGGGCGATCAAAACAGCAAATCCACCCAAGTATGGTATCATTAAAAACGTCAGCTCGAGATGCAAAAAATAAGCCGTCACCCAGCCCCAGATCCCGAAAAATGAGGACGCTACGGGTCGCAGAACATGGCGCAAAAAGTGCAATGTTTTTTTTTTTTCATGCTTTTGAATTTTTTTCCACCACCTAGATACCAATAAAGGTATACATGTTTGGTATCTACAAACTCGTACTGACCCGAGGCATCGCACCGTCACGTCGGTTTTACCATATAGTGAACACGGCGACTAAAAAATCCAAAAAACAAACGTGTAATTGCACTTTTTTTGCAATTTCACTGCACTTGGAATTTTTTTGCAATTTCCCTGTACATTATATGGTAAAACAAATTATTGCATATGAAAGTACAACTCGTCCCACAAAAAACAAGCTGTCATATGTCTATATTGACGGAAAAATAAAAACGTTATGGCTCTTGGAAGCCGAGGAGCGAAAAAACGAAAATGAAAAATGACAAATTTCTTCGTCCTTAAGGGGTTAAAGAGCAGTGCAGTGTGAGGAGGAACATTATGGAGGTGTGCAAGGTATAGGAGACTTTAAAGAGTAGTGCAGTGTGAAGAGGAACATTATGTAGGTGTACAGAGTGTGGGGGACATTAAAGGGCAGCACAGTGTGAGGGGGAACATTATGGAACTGTGCAGAGTGTGGAGGATCATTATAGTGAGATGCAGGGTGTGGTTAAAAATTGTGGAGAGGTGCAGGATGTGGAGAACATTATGAAGTGATGCCTGGTGTAGGGGAACATTAGGGCCACGTCACACACACAGATATTTGTGCAGATATTGTTCGCAGATCTCTGGTTGCAGTGAAGTCATGGACACATTGTACCATTTGTATACAGCCACAAAATGGAACAATGTGTCCATGATTTCACTGCAACCAGAGATCTGTGAACAATATCTGCACAAATATCTGTGTGTGTGACGTGGCCCTTATGGACAGGTACAAGATGTGGGGGACATTATATAGTGGTCCAGAGTGTGGGGGAACATTATAAAGTAGTGTAGGGTGGGGGGAATATTATGAAGTGATTCAGTGTGGTGGTATATTAAAGAGAGGATCAGTGTGGTAGGGATATTTTGTGCAAATAGAACAGTTAGGATCAATGATTTGGATGATTTTTTAGGAGCGCCACAATGGAGTTATTTTTATTTTTGATGCAGTATAATGACACTTTTATTTTTAAAGGCACCGCATTAACACCACTTTCATGCTCAATAAATGTGTACAGTCTGCACAGACATCAAAAAACGGCAAAATGGAATTCTCTGGTACAGACAGTTGTTCAATTTTTTATAGAAAGTCACTGGTATCAAAAGAAAAATGTGCTTTTTGTAACATAGGATTGTAATAATTTGTCCATAAAAATTGACAAGGACGTGAAAATGGAGTCTGTATAGGCCATGGGTCTACCTGGGGGTCCAGAAATCCCTTATGTATTTTTAGAATAATATATAATACGGGAGTAAGCAGGTTTTTGTGTAATTATATTACCTACTGTTTTTTTACCTCATTGATGAGGGGTTCATAAACACTTCTGTCAGCAAGTTGATTTTCTATTTCTAGTATATATTTAACTTTAACGATTATTACCAGCGCCCCTCCCATGTCTGCTCGTTTACAAAGAATAGATGAGTCATTTTTCAATTTGCGTAACGCAATTATTTCTTGTGTCACTTTAGATTTGACATTTGTGAGTACGGAGAGCATAAATAAGTTTGTTCCACGATCAATTGTACATTTTAACAAATAGTTTTTTAGAATAAAAATGAGTTCCACAATTGAATGTGTTAACAAAAATGTTCCTGTCCCTAGATATTCTTATAAATGTGCCCCTGTGTAATGTATTTGACCATGGAACAGGTCAGATATACCACAGCTCCTGGGCAGGGGAGGAAGTCAAAGAGAGTATACAGACATTACAGTCGGGGATCGAAGCTGATTCTTTTTGTGAGGTAAAACAAGTTTTTAAACAGGCAATGAAATGTTTTTCATTACGGAAAGACTCAGCTGTGATCCCTGGCTGTAATGTATATAATCTCTTTCACTTCCTCCCCTGCCCAGGAGTAGAGATGATTGAACCTTGTGAAGTTTAGAATAAGTTCGGTTTGCCAAATGGACATACGTTTGCTGAATAGATTGGTGAATAGTTTGCGTAACTTCCGAACCCTATTCACAAATCAGTGGCAGGTAAAATCAAGGGCCTAGAAACACCTTCAAAGGGGCACAAACGCGGAAAAAACAGCTCAAATTAGGACAGTCACCAGAAAAAATGCCATCTATTCCACAGATTTAAAATTTTCATCATTGTGCATTATGGATGCATGGGACAAGGCCTGGCCCAGTATTTCAAGCTTCAACATAGATCATAAACAGGGAAATGAGTGACAGGTGTCCACATGGTGCTGAGAGAGCTCTGTTAAGTTCACAAAACACACAACAAAGACACCCCAAGAAGAGTCTCCTTATTTCAAAATATTTAGGGCTAGATACCACCAAAGTGACATAAATTATTAAAATTATGATTATTATTTATTATTATTACAACACCATTTATTTCATGGTAATTTACATGAGAAAAGGGCCATACATAGAAAAGCACAATATTTATGAACAATACAAGGCACATACAGGTACAGCAGGAGGGAGAACCCTGCCCACGTGGGCTTACAGTTTACAAGGGATGGGTGAGGATACAGTAGGTGAGAGTAGGGCTGGTCATGTGGCGGTTTGGGGAACTTAGGATCGCTGCAGGTTGTAATCTTGTTAGAAGTGATTAGTAACAGATCCAAATGGACAGAAGTTTTGCAATCCGCGCAAACTGTACAATGAGAAAACTACAAGGGATTAAAGGGAAATGGTGCTTTATTCGATGTGTTTCAGAGCTTATCCTCGCTCCATCTTCAGGAATTCTACCATTAGATAAGATAATACGAGGATACGCTCTGAAACGCGTCGAATAAAGCACCATTTTCTTTTGATCCGTTGTGGTCCTTTAATTGTACAGTTTGTTCAAATCGCAAAAACACTGTCCATTTGGATCTGTTACTAATCACCACCGTGTTACTGTGGAGTGTGGGTCCTGCAGCAGCTGTACTATTTACATATACTGGTTGTGGGTCTCTCAACCGATTTAGGTGAGCAGTGACATTTGCCATTTAGATATAACATTTAAAAAGGATAAGACCCTATTGTGCTTTTGTTTCCTCATTTTCAGCTATTTCTGTTGAAAGAGGTGGGTCTTTAGGTTCCTTTTGAAGATTTCCATGGTAGGCGAGAATCTGATGTGTTGGAATAAAGCGTTCCAGGGTATGGGGGATGCATGGGAGAAATTTTGCCCACCAACACCAATTCACATTTAAGCAAATGAAAACACACCTAGACCTAAGGACAGGGATCATAGTGCTGTGCCAAAGACTCTGTTCAGAGTAATGGGATTCACAGGCAATGGTTTTACCTAACACAGGATACCTCCACAACCAAACCAAGTCAGCACTTCCAGAATAGTGTAAATTAGTGTGTGCAGAAAAATCTGGGATGGCACCTTGACTTACACTATTATCCACTAATGCACCCTAACACACATATACACTACTAAACTTGTAATACCCAGGTATCTAGCTAATGATACCATAGCAACCCCCTAGAGTTCAACACAGTCAAGTTACTTTGTCAGTTGCCATTAACATACGTTTGTCGCCAAAACAGTCCCAACTTGTTCCAGCCTGTTGGAAAAACTTAGGGAACGTGCCATCTTCAGTGCATAAAGAGGGCAACACATCATCATACAGCAATTTCAGATATCCAGTGGCATTGAGGCTTTCGTTGATGAAGAATGGCCCCACTATCTTTTTTATCTTTGGGGGTCATCTGAAGGCAATTATCTATGCTGTGAAGATACGAGATGTGCAGCATCTGAAACAACAGATACTGGAAGCCTGTGCTAGCATTTCTTCTGTGGTGTTGCTATCAGTGTGTCAAGAGTAGGAGAAGAGGGTTGCATTGACAATCCAACACAATGGGCAGCACTTTGAACACATTTTATAAGTGGTTATAAACTTGTAAATAACTCATGAAAGAATAAAGTTATGTTAAAATCAAGCATCCATTGTTTTTCTTATGAAACGCTCAATAAGTTTAATGTGTCATATGACCCTCTTCCCATTAAAAAAAATAAGGTTGGATCCAAAATGGCCGACTTCAAAATAGCCACCATGGTCACCACCCACCTGGAAAAGTTTTCCCCCTCCCATATAATAATGTGCCACAAACAGGAAGTTGATATCATCAACCATTCCCATTTTATTTAGGTGTATCCATATAAATGACCCACCCTGTAGATTAATAATGATACAGTCACAGTTCAAATAGGAAAAAGGGAAAGGAAGGAAAACCAACACGGAGTCACTATGAAAACAACCTCTTAGAAAAGTGAAAAATAGTAAAATCGTGTCACTGGTGTAAACAGGAAATGTGCTCCTCACCACGCCCGTCTCTCTAGTAGAACACAGTTATTTCTTCTCAAGGGGGAAAAAAACAAAAAAGTAGTGGACCCGTGCTAATTTAGCACTCCATGTCAGACACCTGCATATGGTCTCAAATAGGTCTGATGATCTCATCCAGGTACCTAATAGCAGTCAGGGTACATCTAGCTAGCATGAGGAGGGCTGTGTGGCCCTGCAAAGAAATGCCTCCCCTCTCCATTATTGACCTACTGCCAAACTTCGTAGACTGAGAGCCCTCGTGGACAGGGTCCCTGCCCCTCCTGTACCTGTACGTCCTGATCGCCTAGATTTAGTGTACTTGTTCTTGTCTCCCCTATCCTCATGTAAAGTGCCATGGAACCTAATGGCGCTATATAAATAAATAAATAATAATAATAATAAACTGGTTATGCAGGAGGATGTTGCAGGCAGCAGAATGCTCCCCACAGGGTTTCCAGACTCTGTTACATCTGTCACATGTGCTCAGTGTGAACCTGCGTTCATCCACGAAGAGAACATGGCACCAATGTCCACCCTCATGGAGTCTGTTTCTGACACTTTGAGCAGGCACATGGATGTTATTGGCCTGCTGGAGGTCATTTTGCAGGGTTTTGGAGCTGTTACTCCTTGCACAAGGAGGGAGGTAGCGGTCCTGCTGCTGGGTTGTTTCTCTCCTACAGCCGCCTCTACCTCTCCTGGTGTACTAACCTGTCTCCTGGTATCTGCTCCATGCTCTGGACACTGTCCTAACAGACACAGCTAAATTTCTTGCCACAGATTGCATTGATGTGCCATCTTGGATGAGCTGCAGTACCTAAGCAACTTCTGTGGGTTGTAGACACTACCTCATGCTACCTCTAAAGGTACCGTCACACGCAGCAATATTGCTAGACAATTTCACTGGCAATTTGCTGGTTGCAGTGAAATCATGGACACATTGTTTTATTTCTACACGGCAACAAAATAGAACAATGTGTCCATGATTTCACTGCAACCAGCATATTGCCAGTGAAATTGCCTAGCAATATTGCTGCGTGTGACGGTACCTTAAGGGTGAAAGCAATGACAAAATGCAAAAGTGACCAAAACAACAGCCAAAAAGGATAAAAACAGATAAATAGTCTGTAGTCGCCACCTGCAGGACCACTCTTTCATAGGAGTTATATTGCTAATTGCCTTGCTAATTGCTTTGCTAATTGCCTATCATTTTTACCTGTTGTCTGTTCAATTTGCACAATAACAGGAGAAATTGATTCACAATTGGCGCTGCTTCATAACTGGACAGGTTGATTTAATAGAAAAGTGATTGACTTGGAGTTACATTGTGTTGTTTAAGTGTTCCCTTTATTTTCTTGAGCAGTGTATATGTCTCACACTGGTAATGCCCCTGTCCTTTAAAATAACCTATAGAGGCAGCACCTCAGGAGATCAGTGACATGTCAGTGCCCATAGATCTTAAAGGGAACCTGTAACCAGGTTTTTGCCACCTAATCTGAGAGCAGCATAATAGAGGACCAGAGATCCTGATTCCAGTGAGGTGTCACTTACTGGGTTGCTTGGTGTAATTTTGATAAATAACTGTTTAACCATCAGGAGATTATCATGAGAAGACTACTTGGCTTGTTGCCAAGTGTTCCAGCATATTCATGAGCTCAGTATAACCTTGCTCCCACCGCTAATTATACTATACACTGGAAACTGGTGGTGTGGGTGGGGTCCTAGAGCTCCATATATATATATATAACTGATAAATCTGTAGCAGAAAAAACAGGCATTTTATCAAAAGCAAGCAAGCAGCCCAGTAAGTGACATATCACTGGAATTAGGGTCTCTGTCTGTACATTATGCTGCACTCAGATTAGGTGGCAAAAATCTGGTGACATAGTTCCTTTAACAGCTAATTTACATATAAGAAAAGTGAATTTCTCTGGAATAAGACATCAGATCACAAATATCAATGTATCTGCCGAGGACTTCGCCACATACTTCAAAAATAAGATTGACCAGACAAGGCAAACTTTTACAGTCCCACCACATCAACCCCTCAATATACCAGACCTATTCCCTTCCCTCACAACCTCCCTCTCCAACATCACTGAAGGAGAGCTCACTCGTCTCCTCTCCAAATCACACCTCAACACTTGTGCACTTGACCCCATCCCTTCCCACCTGCTCCCCAACCTTACTAACATGCTCATCCCAGCCCTAACCCATAATAATTATAATAATAATAATAAAACTTTATTTGTATAGCGCCAACATATTCCGCAGCGCTTTACAGTACAACGGTACATATAAGAGAGATATACGGTACAGAAAGGTAATGCAGAACAGTAGTTACATACAATACACATAGAATCAACTTAGGAAATACAATAAAAAGGCAAAAAATGAAGGTGACCCTGCTCGAAGGAGCTTACAATCTAAGACGGGATGGTAACACAAAGTACAGGGGCTTATAACAATGAATATCTTATGTCTAAATGACTACTGTTAGGGAGAAGGATAGGCCGCCCTGAAGAGGTGTGTTTTTAGGGAGCGTCTGAAGCTATGCAAGTTGTGGATGGTCCTAATTTCTTGGGGTAGAGAATTCCAGAGGTTTGGTGCAGCTCGAGAGAAGTCTTGGAGTCGGAAATGGGAGGTTCAGATTAATGCCTATGTTAGTCTGAGGTCACGTTTAGAGCGAAGGGGACGGGTGGGGTGGTAGACAGAGATGAGGGTGGAGAGGTAAGGAGGTGCCGCACCATGAATAGCTTTGTGGGTGACAACGAGCAATTTGAATTGGATTCTATAGTGTACGGGTAGCCAATGTAGTGACTGGCACAGAGCAGAAACATCTGAGTAACGGTTTGCTAGATAGGTGATCCTGGCTGCTGCATTGAGGATAGACTGGAGAGGGGAAAGCTTGCTGTGGGGGAGGCCAGCTAATAAAGAATTACAGCAGTCAAGGCGGGAATGAATCAGGGCCACGGTGAGGGTTTTAGTTGTTTCCATGGTGAGGAAAGGGCGACTTCTGGAGATATTTTTCAGGTGCAAGCAACAGGAGCGGGTGAGAGATTGTATATATGGGGTGAAGGAGAGATCAGTGTCCATCAAAACACCAAGACAGCGAGCCTGCTGACTAGGCGTTATCGTGGTGCCGCACACCGAGAGAGAGATGTCAGGTTTAGGGAGGTTGGCAGAGGGTGGGAGCAGAAGAAGTTCAGTTTTGGAAAGGTTGAGTTTCAGATAGAGAACGGACATGATAGTGGAGACTGCGGTTAGACAGTCATTGGTGTTCTTTATTAGAGCGGGAGTAAGGTCAGGGGCTGAAGTGTATAGTTGTGTGTCATCAGCATAAAGATGGTACTGGAAGCCAAATCTGCTGATGGTCTGTCCGATCGGGGCTGTGTAGAGAGAGAAGAGGAGAGGGCCAAGGAATGAACCCTGAGGGACCCCAATAGTGAGAGGAAGAGGGGAGGAAGTGGAGCCAGAGAATGATACACTGAAAGAGCGGTCAGAAAGATAGGAAGAGAATCAGGAGAGAGCCGTGTCCTTGACGCCAATGGAGTGCAGCATAGAAAGTAGGAGATGGTGGTCAACAGTGTCAAAAGCCGCAGAGAGGTCAAGAAGGATATTCAGAGAGTGGTCACCATTATGTTTTGCTGTCAGAAGGTCATTGGTCACTTTGATAAGGGCAGTTTCTGTAGAGTGTAAGGGGCGGAAGCCAGACTGCAATGGATCTAAAAGAGAGTGAGTGGCGAGGTAATGGGTGAGGCGGGAGTAGACCAGGCGCTGGTCAACCTATTGCTATCATCTGAGAAGGTAAAAAAACTATAAGCGGTCTAATTCTCTATCTGAGAAAGATAGAGAATCTATTGAAACATGTTGTGGAGTAGGAGGGGAGCCTGAATAAAGGTCTGTTGAAAAAACATCTCAGTGCCTGCTGCCTTTGTGCCTGAGTGCCTCCAATTAGACCGCTTATAGTTTTTTTACCTTGTAATATAAATCCCTCTCTGAGGGTAAAGCGGCGGGGAGCAGCTAGGCGCAGAGTGCAGCTTAACGTGAGGACCTGGCGTCGCCTGGCAACAGGAGCTATAACTTAAGGACCTGCGGTGACGTGACCGGATGCTCGGAGCCCCCGAAGCACGCGGTGTGCAAATGAGCTAGAGCCTGTGAAGGGCGCCTTATCAAGTGTATTACCGGGTTGTGCGGGGACAGCACAACCCAATAAGGTGAGTGGCCACCTATTAGTACGCTACGCTAAAAAAATCCCCCTGGTAACCGCACTATTGCGCCCCTTTCTCTTTCTTTTCTCTTGTATTGCTATCATCTGGTTCCTTCCCCTCTGCCTTCAAACATGCCACCATCACACACATCCTCAAAAGCCAAACCTTGGCCTGACTGCCATGCTCAGCTATCACTCCATATCGCTGCTCCCATTTGGTTCCAAACTCCTTGAGCAGCATGTCCATGCTCAATTTTCCTCCCACCTCTCGTCTAACTCTCTCCCTGAGGAAGACGCCAGGAAGGCGTTGAAACGCGTAGGATGAATAAAGAGGATTGATTTGGATACCGACTACTAGCGTGATTTACGAGCGGATTTCCTGGCAGCGCGGACTGTGACACACCATTCTTTCCCAAAGCTTAACTCTCTCCTTGACAACCTCCAATCTGACTTCCATCCCCACCCCTGCACCGAAACTGCCCTGACCAAAATTACTAATGACTTACTGCCAAAGCCAACAGGCAGTCTCCATCCTCCTCCTTCTAGACCTGTCCTTTGTCTTCGACACACTTGACCACTACCTACTGCTACAGATTCTGTCTTCCCTTGGCACCAAAGACCTTGCCCTATCCTGGATCACGTCATACCTTTCAAACTGCACATTTATAATTTCCCATTCCCACACTACCTCCTCATCCCACCCTCTTTCTGTTCGATTCCCACAAGGCTCTTTCCTGGGGCCCCTACATTTTTTCATCTACACCCTTGGCCTAGGACCTGTATACTGACGACACTCAGATCTACCTCTTAGGCTCATGTCATGTATTGACTGCCTTGCAGTCTAGAAGTACTGCTGCTGTGGTTTAAACTAAGCCTTTTTTTTCTCTGCTTTGCAGTGTGTGGCTCTATAGGTGAGGTTGCTGCAGGTGTGTGTGATGGATATGACTCATGTTTAGGTGAGCGGAAGGGCATGCCTGGGCTGGTTGCTCCCCACCCCTCAGCTATAAATGGGTCAGCTCACATCCACCTGATGTTGTTGATTCAGTTCACTTCTGGACTGTGACCTGTTGTGAGCGGATGCTGATCCAGAGCTGCTGCTTTGCTCTTCATTGGAAGTTGTTGGGTTCCGTGGTCCGTGAGTGGAGGTAGGGGCTTATGCCTAGGGCTTCTCAGGAGTTAGGGACTTAGGCTGGTGGCTCGGGCCTCCTCACCTTTAGAGTTACCTCCGAGATCAGGGCAAGTCAGGGACCCCAGTATCAAGGCCAGAGCAGGCTCCCATAAATTCCTATGCCCAGCTGCCTCCTACTTCTGGGAATCCTGGTATCCCCAGCATGACAGTCCAGACGTCACCTCTCTGCTGTCCAGAATCCTGGAGTGTCTATCAGCCATATCCTCCTTCTTCATCTCTCACTTCCTAAAAGTCAATGTAGACAAAACCAAACTCATCACCTTTTCTCCATCTCATGTATCTTTCCTACCCAATCTATCTATTATTATAAATGGCATCACACTCTCTCCTGCACCTGAAATTCGCTGCCTCGGAGTAACTCTCGACTCTGCCCAGTCCTTTATTCCACACATCCAAACTCTCCGGTCGTCTCCAACTCAAAAATATTTCTGTCCATCCAACAACCTTCAATTTACTAAAATTATACATGCCCTCATCATAAGAGATGAGCCACCATGAATTCGATTCAATTCGTCGAATTTGATGTGTGTTCATCAAGTGCTCGTCAAATGTTCATCGAACACCGTCAAACACGTCGAACACCATTGAAAATTAATGTAATAAGTGTTTTAACATTAGTACTGGGCGGGATAAGCACCTACAGGGAGGGGGGAGCACAGCACCGGGAGCAGGGAGCGAAAAACACAGGCGGGAAGCCGGCTGTGAGAAGAGGACTTCACTGCCGGCTTTCATGGTCTGTGCCGCACTCCCCGCTCCCTGATACTCCCTCCCCGCTCCCTGCAGTTGCTCCCCCCGCCCGGTCCTAAGTTAGGATCGGGTGCAGAGGCAGCGGGGGGGGGGAGCAGGGAATGAAGGAGAAGGGCGGTGAAGCCGGCGGCAGTAAGAAGACTGCCCCGCCGGCTTTCCTGCTGTGTTCTGCGCTCCCCGCTCCCTGATGCCCCCTCATTGCCCTCCCGCCGCCTCCCCACATGATCCTAAGTTAGGGTCAGGCGGGGGGAGCAGCTCCAGAGAGCGGGGAGGGGGCATCATGGAGCAGGAGCGCAGAACACAGAAGCAAGGCCGGCGGTGTCTTCACCGCTGGCTTTCCCGCCTGTTATTTCAAATGAACAGCTGATGCAGATCAGCTGTTCATTTGAAGAAGATGCAGTCCCTAAATGTATTTTTTAATGAATTTTTCCAAAAACATTTGACGTGGGCTTCGCCGTATTTTTGTGTCCAGCCAGGTACAGCAGGCAGGAACGGGCTGCCTCCAACCCCCAAGTGACTATTTGTGACCTGCCTGGAAACAGAAATAGAAGGAGGCCCTTTTTTATTATTTCATGAATTTCATTAAATAAAAAAAAAATTTGTGGGGCTTCACGCTATTTCTATGTCCAGCCAGGTACAACTAGGCAGCTGGGGGCTGGAATCCGCAGTGCAGGGAGGCCCAAGCTTTCCGGGCTTCCCCCGCTGCGAATTGCAACCCACAGCCACCCCAGAAGATGGCGCGTTCATTGAAGCGCCATCCTCTGGCGCTGCATCCAACTCATCCAGGGCCCTGGTGCGGTGGCTCACTGGGTAATAAAAGGGTTAGGGCCAGCTTTGTTTTATCAGCTGGCCCTAAGCCCGAAATTCATGGGGTCACGCCAATATTAGACATGACCGCCATGAATTTCTAGTGAATTTTGTAAAAAAAAAACACAACACACAGAAAAAACATTTTATTAGAAATAAAACAAAAAATACACTTAGACTCCATCTTTATTAAAAAATCCTCTTCCGTCCGACGTAGTCCAACCAGGTTTTCTTTTTTAGCTCAGCTACATCTCTGATAGAAAACCTCTACCAGAGATGTAGCTGAGCTGTACAGCCCTGGGAAAGTTCATGTGAGTTCATGCTGCATGAACTCACATGAACTTTCCTAGACAGCACCGCGGCTTCTTCAAATGAACAGCTGCATCAACTGTTCATTTGAAAAAACATGCGGGAAAGCCAGCGGTGAAGACACCGCCGGCTTTCCTGCTGTGTTCTGCACTCCAGCCCCATGATGCCCCTTCCCCGCTCCCTGGAGCTGCTCCACCTGCCTGATCCTAACTTAGGATCAGGTGACGGGGCGATGAGGGGGCATCAGGGAGCGGGGAGCGCAGAACACAGCAGGAAAGCCGACGGGGCAGTCTTCTTACTGCCGCCAGCTTCCCCGCCCTGCTCCTTCGCTCCCCGCTCCCTGGTGCTGCGCTCCTGCCCGGTCCTGACTCCGGATCGGGATAGGAGGCAGTGGGAGGAGTGTAGGATGGGGATGGGAGGCTGCGGGGGGCAGAGGATCGGGCTGAATTATTGTTTAAAATTAAACAATCATTCCCCCATTTCAGCCTTTTCCTCTGCCCCCAGACCACTTTTTAGGGTCCTTTTTGGTGATCGAAGCGTTATTGAACATAACCTCGCACTGCCGAATTTTAAGCTGATTGTTCGCATTCGTCAAATGACTCGAACACCGCCCAAAACAGCTCGAATTTAAGATTGGTGAACATTTCGAATCGAACATCGCTCATCTCTACTCATCATCTCCTGCCTTGATTACTGCAACATCCTCCTCCCCGCTAACTCTCTTGCACCATTCCAGTCTGTCCTCAACTCTGCTGCCCAACTAATCCACCTCTCTCCTCATTACTCCCCTGTTTCTCCCCTCTGCAAATCCCTCCATTGGTTCCCAACTCCCCAGCGAATCCAATTTAAACTACCGTATATACTCGTGTATAAGCCGACCCGTGTATAAGCCGACCCCCCTACTTTTGCCCACAAAATCTGGGAAAACCTATTGACTCGTGTATAAGCCGAGGGTGGACCCCAGCACAGGTATACAGCCCCCAGCAGTGTGGTATACAGGCCCCCGCAGTGGTGTACAGGCCTCCCCAGTGGTAGTATACACCCCCAGAAGTGTGGTATAAAGCAGCCTCCCCAGTGGTACATACAGGCCCCAGCAGTGTTACAGCAGCCTCCCCAGTGGTATATACAGCAGCAGCCCCAGAGATATATACAGCAGCCCCAGTGGTAGTATACAGCAGCCCCAGAGATATATACAGCAGCCCCAGTGGTAGTATACAGCAGCCCCAGAGGTATATACAGCAGCCCCAGTGGTAGTATACAGAAGCCCCAGAGGTAGTATACAGCAGCCCCAATAGTAGTATACAGCAGCCTCAGTGGTATATACAGCAGCAGCCCCAGTAGTAGTATACAGAAGCCCCAGTGGTAGTATACAGCAGCCCCAGTAGTAGTATACAGCAGCCCCAGTAGTAGTATACAGCAGCCCCAGTAGTAGTATACAGCAGCCCCAGTAGTAGTATACAGCAGCCCCAGTAGTAGTATACAGAAGCCCCAGTGGTAGTATACAGCAGCCCCAGTAGTAGTATACAGAAGCCCCAGTGGTAGTATACAGCAGCCCCAGGGGGTATATACACAGCAGCCCCAGTAGTAGTATACAGAAGCCCCAGTGGTAGTATACGGCAGCCCCAGTAGTAGTATACAGAAGCCCCAGTAGTAGTATACAGCAGCCCCAGGGGGTATATACAGCAGCAGCCCCAGGGGGTATATACAGCAGCAGCCCTAGGGGGTATATACAGCAGCAGCTCCAGAGGTATACAGACCCCCCCCATAGGTAGTATACAGGGGCCCCAGCTGTATACAGCAGCCCCAGCTGTATACAGCCCCCCCGTGGTATCCAGGGCCCCAGCTGTATACAGCCCCCCCGTGGTAACCAGGGCCCCCCTTGCTGCACCTGTAAAGGAAGAAGTCAGTATACTTATCGCTGCTGCCGCCGCCGCCGCTCCCGCTTCTCGGTCACCGCGCTGCTCCGGGTCTTCACGCTTCCTGTTCCTTCTCCGGCGCTCGAACAATGACGTCATTTCCTGAGCGCCGGAGAAGGAACAGGAAGCGTGAAGACCCGGAGCAGCGCGGTGACCGAGAAGCGGAGCGGCGACGGCGGCGGCGGCAGCAGCAGCGATAAGTATACTGACTTCTTCCTTTACAGGTGCAGCAAGGGGGGCCCTGGTTACCACGGGGGGGCTGTATATACGGGGGGCCCTGGTTACCACGGGGGGGCTGTATATACGGGGGGCCCTGGTTACCACGGGGGGGCTGTATATACGGGGGGCCCTGGATACCACGGGGGGGGCTGTATGGAAAGGGGGCGCCATACTGTGAGGGATGGGGGGGCTGTATACCCCGTGCTGGGGGGCTGTAAGGCGATATGCACTGCTCCCCCCGCGGATGGGCGGGGGATGCAGTGCATATCATGAATAAGTTATGAGCGGCTCCACGTCACGAGCCGCTCATATTGCAGCCTTCCCCCCACCTCCTCCAGCCTCCTCCTGCCTCCTCCTGCTCCCGGACACAGCCCCCACGTATATGACTCGTGTATAAGCCGAGGGGGGGACTTTTCAGCCCAATTTTTGGGCTGAAAAAGTCGGCTTATACACGAGTATATACGGTACTAACATTGACCGACAAAGCCATCCAGAACATGTACCCTCCCTATATCTCTGAACTAATCTCCCAATATCTTCCCTCACAAAGTCTTCAATCCCCCCAAGACCTCCTCCTCACTTATTTGTTCCTCACTTAACCGCCTCCAAGACTTCTCCCGAGTATCCCCCATTCTCTGGAAATCTGCACCCCAACACGTATGATTATCCACCACACTCGGATCCTTCAGATGGAACCTGAAAACCCTTCTCTTCAGGAAAGCTTACAGCCTGCAACGACCATTCAGCTGCCTCACCACCACCAGAGCTGCTGCCTCACCACCACTAGAGCTGCCGCTTCACCACCACCAGAGCCGCTGCCGCACCACCACTAGAGCTGCCGACCCACCACTACCAGAACTGCCGCACCCCTGACCTTCTGTCTCTTCCCCATTATCCTGTAGAATGCAAGTCCGCAAGGATAGGGTCCTCTCCCCTCTGTACCAGTCTGTCATTGTTAATTTGTTTACTGTAAACTATATATACTTTGTATGTAACCCTTTCTCATGTACAGCACCATGGAATTAAAGAGGGCCTGTCACCCCCCCTGCTGCATGGCAATCTAAATGATGTTGACATGTCCTCTGTAATGGTGCTATATAAATAAATAATAATAATAATTCAACTTTCTATAACATACATGCTCATGCAGATGGCTTAAAAGGGTTCATCTTACAGAACCACTTTAAAGTGTAAACAGCCTTGTACCATTTTTTAAACTGAATTTAATAGCCTTTTTATTGACTGGTCATTTTTTTCCATACAATTTTTCACTGTAAGTGTACTATTTATATAAAGATGGTCCAATATGGTTGGTAGTCTGAACCCAGTGTTAGACTAATTTGCATAGCATTGGAAAACGTTTTAACTTTCATTTGTTTGTAGCTACACAATGGCCACTTTGGGTTAGTTTCCATACATACACTGTATACACAAGGTTCTGACATGATTTGTTTACATCATATGCTTTCTGGATCATTTACTTAGTGCTTAGAAAAGGCAGGTGTAGGAATCTGCACACAAATGTTTACAAAGCAGCTCATCCTCACCATTATTGATTTGTTTCTGTCAAAGGCAATGACAATAATGCTGGTTAACCCCAGGTTATTTTGGGTCTTAAAAATTGTTTTCCCTTTTTCATTGTTGCTTTCATAAGGCAGACCTTTCTTTGCAACTTACCCTATATATTTTAATGGCATCATATATATTTATTGGCACTATCATGAGATAAATACAAGTGCTAC
Organism: Allobates femoralis; assembly: GCA_033576535.1. Lineage (NCBI taxonomy): Eukaryota > Metazoa > Chordata > Amphibia > Anura > Aromobatidae > Allobates > Allobates femoralis. The sequence goes on along the minus strand of JARQOC010000001.1, from coordinate 269,956,147 downwards.
TCAACAAATTAAAATATCCTCAATAAGATTGATTTAGGGATGAGTGAGTCTACTCGCTACCATTCGGCTACTCGGCGAATAGTAGCGGTATTCGGGTACTCGCTACTCGCCAAGTAAATTAGAATTACTCGGGAGAAGCAAGTGTGGCGCCCCTGCGTCCAGGGTGGCCACAGGTAGTACTGCAGCCAGGCAGGAGGGTAGACAGTTTGTTTAACAAACACCTCGCACACATATCCATTGCATGGGGACCTAACCCTGAGTCTGGGACTCTAGGCAGACAAGGGGTAATAGGCTAGATATGAGTGGATGGAGCGTAGTCATGGTAACGGATGGGTATATAAGGGAGTGACAGGAAGCGGTTAGCCAGTAGGCAGGTGCTGAGCAGTCAAGACAAGACCAGTACCATCAGGTCCAGAGAAGTAGTAAAGGCTAGCAACTGACTGATAAGAAAGTTTCCCTGATTATACCCAGAAGTTACACAGGAAGAAAGGACCCGGTAATCTCTTGGGAAATAGGGATACCTGTGGTTTGGCTGAAAGCAGAGTGTCAGCTCTGAGGGGGGCTGAAGATTTACCCGGTGCCCCAGACAACCTGATGGGGAATACAGACTTCAGGTCTATATTCCCACCCTAAGATTGGGGAGCACAGCAGCATATAGAGGACCCGGCTTACCGCCCAAAGAATTAAGGAGGAAGCTGCCAAAAGGTACCGAGCTGCCGCTCCGCAATCCACTTTGAGGAGAAACATTGAGATATAGCCTGAAAGGACACGTAGAAAGGCAGAGGAGTCTAGGAAAGTTAACCTGGCTGCAGTGGGTTCAGTATACCGGATTCAATATAGCAAAGCTGTGAAGAATTGTATTGTACCGTGCCTGTTTGACTGAAGGATAAAACAGTAAACCCGGGTGAACCCTGCTACGTTGTCTGTGTCTGATTTCAGGTATGAGAAGCTGTCAGTTCTCCATCTAGCCCTGTCAGGAGCCATCTCCACATCATTCCTTTCTTCTGCAAAGCCTACAATTACCATCACTGACTTTTACTACCACTGCCCCGGGGGACCCAGTTCTGCCCACAGGAACTGTTCTATCCTAGCTGCCAAAACATCACCCCCGGAGGTTCTGCAGCAGCGGTGGTCCCCATTATTGACCACATAATGTGGGTGGCGTCACGAGTGACAAATCCCCTGTAGATGACCCCCATTTTATTGTGCGGGCCCGGGACACGGTCCGGACCAGGACCGCCGTGACCTTCCCCAGGAGTACCCCTGTCCGGCACCGAGTACCCCGTCCCAGTGGGCTCCACACAAGTACCGAGTACTTTTGCAGTGTATCAATAGATACACTGCAAAAGTCCTGTAAAAGAGAAGAAAAGTGTTTACAAAATAAAAAAATCGGATACTCACCTTAACCGACGGCTGCACCGAGACCGGCTGATGGACATCTATTCATGGAAAAGGACCTTTCACTCTCCCAGCCAATCATATGGCTGGGAGAGATCTGGCCAATCAGATGCCGCCACATCACAATCACGTGATTGCTAGCGGCCACCTGATTGGCCAGATGGAAAGGTCCTCGGTGTACCTGAGAGGACCTTTCCATCTGGCCAATCAGGTGTCTGCTAGCGATCATGTGATTGTGCATCTGATTGGCCAGATCTATCCCAGCCATCTGATTGGCTGGGAGAGTGAAAGGTCCTTTTACATGAATAGATGTCCATCGGCCGGTCCCGGTGCAGCAATCGGTTAAGGTGAGTATACAATTTTTTTATTTTGTAACAACTTTTCTTCTCTTTTAGGCTGGCTTCACACCACAGCGCAGTCCGGTCCGGGGCTGTCAGGCATGAACCTGATAGCACTGGACCTGATCAGCACACAGAACCGGAGGGACAAATGTGCCCTCCTGTCCTGTGTGCAGCCGGATGGCTGTAATTGCAACCGCAGCTGCAGATTTTTCATGATCCCGGGTAGCAGGGAGCTAGCCGTGGTCCTGAAACAACAGCGGCGTGCAGCCACTGGTATCCGGTTCCCGGATTCGCCCGGATCGGGGCAGTCCGGCCCCACAGGCTCCCATGTTAGGGAGAACCGGATTGCCCCGGATCTGGGAGAATCTGGGATCCTGCTTTTTGGGGTGATTTTTCTCCCTGGACACAAAAACGTTGCAAGCAACATTTTTGTGTCCTGTGAGAATAATCCGAATTCTCCCGGATTCATCCGTAGAGATGAAACCGGATGGCAGAAAGCTGCCATCTGGCTCCATCCGGCCCCATAGTCTACTATGGGGCCAAAAACCTTACCGTGGTGTGAAGCCAGCCTTACAGGACATTTGCAGTAGTACTCGGAATCGCTATACTCGCAACGAGTACCGAGTACCGGGACCTACTCGTTGCGAGTATAGCGATTCCGAATACTACGGTACTTGCTCATCCCTAGATAGATTATTTCAGTAATTCAATACAAAAAGTGAGACGTACAAAATATATAGAGTCACTACAGAGTGATCTATTGTAATAGTTTATTTCTGTTGATGTTGATAATCATGGCTTACAGCCATTGAAAACCCAAAAGTCATTATCATAGAAAATTACAATAATTAACACAAAACACCTGCAAAGGCTTAATAAGTGTTTAAAATGGTCCCTTAGTCTGGTTCAGTAGGCTACACAATCATGGGGAAGACTGCTGACTTGACAGATGTCCAGAAGGCAGTCATTGACACATCTCCACAAGAAGGGTAAGCCATAAAAGGTCATCGCTAAAGAAGCTGGCTGTTCACAGTGCTGTATCCAAGCATACTAAAGGAAAAGATGTGACAGAAAAAGGTGCACAAGCAAACGGGATAACTGCAGCCTTGAGAGAATTGTTAACAAAGGCCATTCAAAAATTTAGAGGAGATTCACAAAGATTGGATTGCTGCTAGAGTCAGTGCTTGAAGATCCACCACACACAGACTTATCCAGGACATGGGCTATAACTGTCGCATTCCTTGTGTCAAGCCACTCATGTCCAATAGACAACGCAAGAAGCATCTTACCTGGGTCAAGGAGAAAAAGAACTGGACTGTTTCTCAGTGGTCCAAAGTGTTTTTTTCAGATGAAAGCAAATTTTTATATGAAAATTAAGGTCTCAGAGTCTGGAGGAAGAGTGGAGAGGCACACAATAGAAGCTCCTAGAGGTCTAGTGTGAAGTTTCCACAATCAGTGATGTTTGGGAGCCATGTCATCTGCTGGTGTAGGTCCACTGTGTTTTATCAAGACCAAAGTCAGCGCTACTGTCTATCAGGAAATGTTATAGCACTTCATGCTTCCCTCAGTCGACTAGTTTTCTGGAGATGGAAAGTTAATTTCCCAGCAGGAATTGGCACCTGTCCACATGGCCAAAAGTACCAATACCACTGTGCTTGATTGGCCAGCAAACTCGCCTGACCTAAACCTCATAGAGAATCTATGGGGTATTGTCAAGAAGAACATGAGAGACACGAGACCCAACATTGCAGACGAGCTGAAGGCTGCTAACAAAGCAACCTGGTCTTGCATAACACCTCAGCAGTGCCACAGGCTGATCGCCTCCATGCCATGCCACATTGATGCAGTAATTCATGCAAAAGGAGCCCCGACCATGTATTGAATGCATTTAATGTACATACTTTTCATTGAACTAATATTAATGAGTTAAAAATCATTTTTAAAGTTTGTCTTATATAATATTCTAATTTTCTGAGATAATGACTTTTGGGTTTTCATTGGCTGTAAGCCATAATCATCAACATTAACAAAAAAATACAATTGAAAAAGATCACTCTAATCATGTTTCCTCTGGAATCGGCCGCGGGACCCTGTGTCAGCCGGCCAGTAGAGTTCTCTGGGAGCACAAGGGGCGGGACCCAGAGGTGATTTCCATGGAGATGTTTGGGAGTGGTGGGCTGCTCACCAAGTGGCTGCAGTCGCCAAGGAGGGTGCGCCAGGCCAAGTATAAAGCTCTTCAAGTCAGTGCACACCAGGAGAAGCGCCAAGGGAGGAAAGTGGCCCAAAGAGAACCTCAGATTCAATGGATGGGCTCTATAGTAACCTTCAGCTTGTTCAAGGGGTATGGGTTGATCAAGGAGCCCTGGTTACTATCTGAAATCTTTGTTCACCGCAGAGACGTTGACAGGCATTTACTCCATAAAAATGACCGTGACCTGACTTGTACTTCGGAGACTTGGTGGAGTATACCAAACTGGCAGAGAGGGGGTATTCCATCAATGTCACTAGGGCTCAATCCATGGTTGGGACAGTACCGCCCAGGACGGAAGCACCTATAGTTGCCGGCTGCAACAGTGCGGGTAGGGACAATGCAACGATGTGGCAACCCACTACCCTGTCTGTTACAAGTGAACTAAATACTAGGCCATGGATGCAGTATTCTGTGGTACATGCGCCACCATAGTAATGTCCCTCCTGCATCTGCCACTTCAGGAAACAGGTCGGCAAATGCTCCCTACTGCACAATAAATGTGGGCTGTCAGGGCATATACACTGCTTCTGGCCGAGGAAACGTGGACAGTGCTTAAAACTACTACCCACTGACAAACTAAGTTGCACCGTTGTGCCTATTGTGTGTTTCTCTTTGATGTATGTGAAGTTATTAATGAGTATTTAGGAACCCTTATGCAGAGATATGCTGCAAAGTGAGGTTGAGCCTTAAAGCCCAACCGGACAGTGGATTCTTTCCCCTTGTATATAGTTGCACCGTTAAGGTGCCCTTTCCTGCTGGTTTTAATACTGTATTTAATACTGTACATTGATAATGTGAAGTCTTGTGCACTGATGAAAGTGAAATGAACACTACCCAAGAACTGCTAGCAATTGAACTGTGGTGTGAGGCTGGTCCTTGCACTATCACTTACTGCACTTCCGGAGACATCAATGCTAGTGACAGAGAGGAGCTGTGGCCAAGGCCAAGCAAATGTTGCAGAAAGAACTGATAAACCGATGGTCTCTGTGCCCTGCACTGCAACCAGGGACGAGTGCGCCAAAGTGGTTTGGGGCTGTGATCCAAAAATTTTATTATTACTTGTAACGTTACTGTTCAAGAAAAATGTGCCATCCTGCAGGAATTAATGTTTTATAACTGTTAGTATTAAAAATGTTATTTATGGTTGTTATGCAATTGCATAAAAAAAGAAAATGCTTCTATTCCTAATACCCTGTATCTTTTGTTGCAGTCTGGGACGCATTTTTTTTAACTAGGGGAATATGTGGCGCCCCTGCGGTCTGGACGCCACAGTGGAAGTTAACTCTATTGGCACTAATACCATGTTTGAGGAGAGTTCAGGTATTCTATAATGGACTCCCCCCCACATGCACACACACTTCCCAAACTCTAGTCAATGGACTGCTAGACACTGATTGGGGGGAGGGGTTAGCTGCAGTGAGATGTAGGAGGGAGGGGGGCACTAAGAGTTACAACTCAGAAGAGGCTAGGAGACAGAAAATCGAGCAGTGGATGAGTGTGTGGGCCTGCTGACAGCCTGCTCGCTGTGCAGGACACAAGATGTGGACAAGAGCCAGAATCTCAGGCTGTCAGGACTTCATGCCTGGCAGCAATCTGGAGACTACTGGGTTGCAAGCTTATGAGTCACACTGTGGGACTACCAGAGGCACATGTCCGTCATAGGGCTAGAAGAACCAGTGTGTGACAGATGTCTTGAGAGTCCGTGGTTGCCTGTCTGCCTGCTAGTAGCCACAAGGAAGGAAGAGGCACATGGAGAAGTGAATAGTACCTATAACCTCAACCGAAGGAGAAAGACAGCTGGGAAGGCCATATACCCGTCCACCATAGCAGTGCTTAGTTCTTCTCAGACTGGCCAGATTATCCGACCTGGTGAAATAGTACCCTGGATCTGTGGATGATTGCAATACTAAGTAAAAGGTAATCAACAGAGACTGTCTCCTTGCATCCTTCCTGCGGTTCTTTTGCACCCCCACTCAGTAATACAACCTCCATCATCCTCCTCTCTACCATTTCCTCTACACCCCAGGGGCCCTCTCCTGATGAGGGGAGTGCTCCATCTAGCTGACCTACCATCTATCCCCTGGGGACCACTACCTGCAGCACTGGTCACCCCTTACCAGATCCCTCAGCTGGCATCACAATAAATGCTCTTAAATCTCTTTTACATAATGCCCTTTCACATGTCCGGTCAGGGCCACGGCTTCTGGGGACACCACAGTCAACTATAGACTGTTGCCCCGGATTGTCCAAGTACCCCAGCCCTCGGCGACCGTGAGAGAATCGCCTTTCTTCCACCCACAGTGAGAGCCCCCCTGGTCCTTTGTATTATCTTTGGAAGGAACAAGTCATGTGCCAGTCCTTTTGTATTAACCACACATGAATGTATACATATAAATGAGATCTCCTCTGAGACATCTTTTTTCCAAGCTAAACAAGCCCAACTTTTCTAACCTCTCATCATATGGGAGGCCTTTCATCCCTTGTAATATACTAGTTGCCTGCCTTCGAACTGACTTCAACTTCTGAATATCCTTTTTATAATGCGGAGCCCAGAACTGGATCCCATATTCTAGGTGTGTTCTTACAAGTGATTTATAGAGGGGTAACAACATGTTGGGATCCCGGTACTTTATCTCTCCTTTTATAAAACCCCTGGCAAAAATCATGGAATCACCTGACTCGGAGGATGTCCATTCAATTGTTTAATTTTGTAGAAAAAAAGCAGACTTTTGGAGACCAAGCAAGGGAAAAAATTATGGAATCACACAATCCTGAGGAAACAATTATGGAAACACCCTGTAAATTTTCATTCCCAAAACTAACCCTAGCATAAAATAAGATCTTCTCGTTAGTCTGCATCTAAAAAGAAGTGATCACTAGTGATGAGCGAGTACGCTTGTGACTACTCGGTACTCGCATGAGTATCACTGTACTCGGGCTACTTGGCGAGTACCGAGTAATCTCGCGATACTCGGCTGTGCTCGTGGTCCTCATCCCTGCATGTTGGCGCTCTTTAGAGAGCCAGCCCACATGCAGGGATTGGCTGGCAGTCACTGCAATGCCACAGCCATGTTAGTTGTGGCATTGCAGTGATTGGCCGGCCCGCACAGCGTGACCGAGCCTTTATAAGACCCGGCCACGATGTGCTCTGCACACAGCCATCCAGACAGTGAGTGTAGGGAGAGTGTTCTGCTGCTGCTTAGGGACAGATTTGCGGCCCTCATAGGTAGATCCGGAGCAGGGCTGCAAACTGCTGCTGACCACAACAGTCCTTCTCAGGACTAATCTAGGAGGATATAGGCAGAGTGATCCAGATCGGAGTCCAAGCTTTTCTGTGACCATAACAGTCACCAGACTGTTGTACTTGATAGCTGTATACAGGCAAGTTCTAAAATCCAACTTTCCTGTGACCTGAACAGTCACCAGACTGTTGTACTTACTAGCTTTATACAGGTTAGGGTCTAAAATCCAACTTTCCTGTGACCTGAACAGTCACCAGACTATTGTACTTACTAGCTTTATACAGGTTAGGGTCTAAAATCCAACTTTCCTGTGACCTGAACAGTCACCAGACTGTTGTACTTACTAGCTTTATACAGTTAGGGTCTAAAATCCAACTTTCCTGTGACCTGAACAGTCACCAGACTGTTGTACTTACTAGCTTTATACAGGTTAGGGTCTAAAATCCAACTTTCCTGTGACCTGAACAGTCACCAGGCTGTTGTACTTACTAGCTTTATACAGGTTAGGGTCTAAAATCCAACTTTCCTGTGACCTGAACAGTCACCAGACTGTTGTACTTACTAGCTTTATACAGGTTAGGGTCTAAAATCCAACTTTCCTGTGACCTGAACAGTCACCAGACTGTTGTACTTACTAGCTTTATACAGGTTAGGGTCTAAAATCCAACTTTCCTGTGACCTAGGGATGGGCGAGTCTACTCGCTAGGACTCGTTACTCGGCGAGTAGTAAGGGATTCGCAGGACTTGGTACTCTGCGAGTTTCCCAGCGATTGCTCGCACAGCAACGAGTCCAATGCAAATCAATATCAATCCTAGTTTTGTCAGAGACTCTGACAAAACTAGGATTGCCATTGACTTGCATTGGTCTGATTACTGTGCAAGTAATCGCAGGGAAACTCGCAAAGTAACTGCTGTTACTTTGCGAGCCGAGCTGTCTGCTCTGTGCAGGCTGCCGCAGCTCCAGGGTCCTAGGGCCCGCCTGCTCACAGAGTTGATGTAGCAGAGCTGAGATTGTTCTCAGTCTGCTCATTCCCTGTGCATAGACATCTATATCTATGCACAGGGGATGTAGCAGAGAGGACATCGCGTTTTGGACTACGTCGGACGGAAGAAGATTTTTTTAATTAAAGATGGAGTCCCTAAAGGCTTTTTTTTTTTATTTCTAATAAAAATTTTTCTCTATGTTGTGTTTTTTAACCCTTTATTGGAGATTCTTAGTGCCCGGGTCAAACGTGGCCTGACATTAAGAATCTCGGGCTTAATACCAGCTTGTATAACAAAGCTGGTATTAACCCTTTTATTACCCAGCATGCCACCGCCACCAGGGCCCTGGATGAGTTGGATACAGCGCCAGAGGATGGCGCTTCAATGAACGCGCCATCTTCTGGGGCGGCTGCGGCTGCAATTTGCAGTGGGGTGTGCCCAGAAAGCTTGGGCATCCCTGCGCTGCGGATTCCAGCCCCCAGCTGCTTAGCTGTACCTGGCTAGACATAGAAATTGCGCGGAGCCCCACGCATTTTTTTTTTATTATTTCATGAAATTCATGAAATAATAAAAAAAAAGGGCTCCCCTATATTCTTGTGTCCGGCCAGGTACAAATAGCCACCTGGGGGTTGGGGGCAGCCCGTCGCTGCCTGCTGGATCTGGCTGGTTACAGAAATACGGCGAAGCCCACGTGAAATTGTTTTCTGACAAATCCATAAAACAATGTAAATAAAAGGGATTGCATCTTTATTAACCCCTGGTCCATGGGCGAGGGGTTAATAAAGATGCAGTCCCTTTTATTTACATTGTTTTATGGATTTGTCAGAAAAAAATTTCACGTGGGCTTCGCCGTATTTCTGGAACCAGCCGGATCCAGCAGGCAGCGACGGGCTGCCCCCAACCCCCAGGTGCCTATTTGTACCTGGCCGGACACAAGAATATAGGGGAGGCCTTTTTTTTTAATTATTTCATGAATTTCATGAAATAATAAAAAAAAAATGCGTGGGGCGCTGCGCAATTTCTATGTCTAGCCAGGTACAGCTAAGCAGCTGGGGGCTGGAATCCGCAGCGCAGGGAGGCCCAAGCTTTCTGGGCACACCCCGCTGCAAATTGCAGCCCGCAGCAGCCCCAGAAGATGGCGCGTTCATTGAAGCGCCTTCTTCTGGCGCTGAACCCCGCTCTTCCAGCGGCCCTGGTGGCGGTGGCACGCTGGGTAATAAAGAGGTTAGGGCCAGCTTTGTATTATCAGCTGGCCCTAAGCCCGAAATTTATGGCGGTCACGCCAATATTAGACATGACCGCCATGAATTTCTGTTAAATTGTTTTAAAAAAAACACAACACAGAGAAAATTTTTATTAGAAATAAAAAAAAAAGCCATTAGGGACTCCATCTTTAATTAAAAAAATCCTCTTCCGTCCGACGTAGTCCAAAACGCGATGTCCTCTCTGCTCATCCCTGTGCATAGATATAGATGTCTATGCACAGGGATGAGCAGACTGAGAACAATCTCAGCTCTGCTACACACAGGAAGAGCAGACAGGCTCTAGGACTCTGGAGCTGCGGCAGCCTGTACAGAGCAGACAGCCTGACTCCTTACTGTGCGAGTTTCCCAGCGATTACTTGCACAGTAAACGAGTCCAATGCAAGTCAATGCCAATCCTAGTTTTGTCAGAGCCTCTGACAAAACTAGGATTGCTTCAGGCTGAAGCTTCCGAGACACATCTGCGATTTGTAAATCGCACACTACTCGCTATTACTCGCTTCCCCATTCATTAACATTGGACTCGCTAGACTCGCAACGAGTAGCGAGTCCCGGGCTCGGACTCGCTAGAGTCAAGCGATTCCGAGTAATTTAGGACTCGCCCATCACTACTGTGACCGGAACAGTCACCAGACTGTTGTACTTACTAGCTTTATACAGGTTAGGGTCTAAAATCCAACTTTCCTGTGACCTGAACAGTCACCAGACTGTTGTACTTACTAGCTTTATACAGGTTAGGGTCTAAAATCCAACTTTCCTGTGATCTGAACAGTCACTAGACTGTTGTACTTACTAGCTTTATACAGGTTAGGGTCTAAAATTCAACTTTCCTGTGACCTGAACAGTCACCAGACTGTTGTACTTACTAGCTTTATACAGGCAGGTTCCAAAATCCAACTTTCATGTGACCTGAACAGTCATCAGACTGTTGTCGCTGTATACAGGCAAAATGCGCAAGGGCGTTGGCAAGGGCGTTGGCAAGGAACAAGGAAGTGAACGTGATGGTGGTGCAGGCAGAGGCCGAGGTCGTGTGGAAGCACTAATTTCGCAACAACAAAGGGGCACATCTACTCGCTCGCACGTCCTGTCCCAAATTCTTGGGGCCCGCAGCAGTACACCGCTCTTGAACCAAGACCAGTGTCAACAGGTTGTTACTTGGATAGCGGATAATGCTTCAAGTCAGATTGGCTCCTCCACAAACACCCTGTCTTCCACACGGTCAAGTGTCAGTAGCCGTGATACTGCACCGCACATTTCCCAACCTGATCCTCCTTCCTACCACCAGGCCGAGTACACGTCCACGGACATTACTGATCCCACACTTGGACACTCGGAAGAGCTGTTCACGTATCCATTCGCAGAATATGGCCTCTCGCCAACTCCTGTTGAAGTGGACGATGAGAAGATGGTATGTACAGATGCCCAAATATTTGAGCAGCCACGTTCTCACGAACGGAACGTTGGCAACGTGTCTCAACAAGGGTCTGGACGATGATGAGACACAATTGCCAGGAAGTCAGGAGGAGGATCAGGGTGCGGAAGAGGAAGACGACGTGGTGGATGATCCAGTAGCTGACCCAACCTGACAGGAGGATATGCAGAGCGAGGACAGCAGTGCACAGGGGGAGGGAGGCGTAGCATCCTAACAGGCAGTACAAAGCAGGGTCGTGTCCGCAGGCAGAAGGCAGGCAACCGTTCCCCGGAACAACAACACGACTCAAGGTGCCTGTGCAAATGTTAGGTCTTTCCGAGTCTGGCAGTTTTTTAAGTTGTCTCCAGATGACTCTAAAAAGGCCATTTGCAACACCTGCCATGCCAGCATCAGCAGGGGTACGAAAACTAGCAGCCTGACCACCACCAGCATGATCAGGCACATGTCAGCCAAGCACCCGACTTTGTGGGAAGTACAACAGAGTTGAGGAGCGGTGCTTGCTGATGTCACTGCTACGTCTTCGCGTGTTGTGCGTGCGAGCCAATCCCCTGTCCATGCTGGCCGCGAACAAGCCTCCGACCCTGCACATGAAGTTGCCCCCGCACAAATAACACCACCATCAAGCACGTCCTTGTCCCAGCGCAGCGTTCAATTATCCATTCAGCAAACCTTTGAAAGCAGGCGCAAATACGCTGCCAACGCCCCACATGCCACAGTCCTAAATTCGCACATTTCGCGACTCATAGCGCTAGAAATGTTGCCTTTCCGGCTGGTGGAGACGGAAGCATTCCGCGACCTGATGGTGGCTGCTGTCCCACGTTACTCGGTCCCCAGCCGCCACTATTTCTCCAGATGTGCCGTCCCTGCATTGCATAACCACGTGTCCCAAAGTATCACACGTGCACTGAACAACGCTGTTTCAGCCAAAGTCCACCTAACCACAGACACGTGGACAAATGCTTGTGGGCAAGGCCGCTACATCTCCTTGACGGCACACTGGGTTAATATTGTGGAAGCTGGCACCCAGTCTGAGCGAGGGACGGAACACGTCCTTCCCACACCAAGGATTGCAGGCCCTACCTCTGTCAGGGTTTCACCGACACTCTACAGCTCCGGAATGTCATGCTCCTCAGCCCTCCTCCTCCTCCTGCGCATCCTCATCCACTGTACCCTCCGCACCAGTCCCAAGCTGGAAGCACTGCAGCACTGCCTCTGCGAAGCGGCAACAGGCTGTGCTGAAGCTAGTCTGCATAGGTGACAAACCCCACAATGCAGAAGAGGTGTAGAAAGCTCTGAAACAGCAGGCAGATCACTGGCTGACACCTCTGAACCTAAAGCCAGGAAAGGTCGTGTGTGACAATGGCCGGAACCTGGTGGCAGCTTTGAGACGAGGCCAGCTGACGCATGTTCCATGCGTGGCCCATGTGCTCATCCTGGTGGTTCAGCGGTTTCTAAAATAATACCCAGAGCTGTCTGATCTGCTGGTAAAAGTTCGCCGCCTGTCTGCACATTTTCGCAAGTCACCTGCTGCTTCAGCCGGCCTTGCCGGCTTTCAGCGCCGTTTGCGTCTTCCGGCCCACAGACTGGTGTGTGATGTCCCCACGCGTTGGAATTCAACTCTGCACATGTTGGTCAGGATATGTGAGCAGAAGAGGGCAGTTGTTGACTACCTGCATCACCTAAGCCGTCGGGAAATGGGTCAAACTCCACACATAACACCTGAAGAGTGGAGATGGATGTCCGACCTATGTACCGTCCTCCAAAACTTTGAGGTCTCCACCAAGATGGTGAGCGGCGATGACACCATTATTAGCGTCACCATACCGCTACTCTGCCTTCTAAAGCGGTCTCTGCTGAAAAACAAAGATGATGCATTGCAGGCGGAGCGCGATGACTTGGAGCAAGAAACAGTAGTGCGTGTGGGTGATAACACACAGCCCAGCCTCATCTCATCACAACGTGCAGTGGAGGACTATGACGAGGAGGAGGAGAATGAAGACATGGAGCAACTCTCTGGCCAAATTGAGGATATGACATGCACACCAGTCATACCCTCGATTCAGCGTGGCTGGCCAGAGGACAGGGGAGATGAGGAGGAGGACAGCATGTTCAGTCGTCATGTTGGTCAGGATACGGAAGTGATGGCTGTTAAGAGTCTGGTGCACATGGCTGACTTTATGGCAAGCTGCCTGGCTCGTGACCCTCGCGTTCAGAACATCTTGGCCGACAATCAGTACTGGTTGGCAACACTCTTAGACCCACGCTACAAGGAGAACTTTATGTCTCTCATTCCCGAGGCGGAGAGGTCAGCCAAAATGCAGCAGTTCCAGAAGGCCATAGTCACGGAAGTAGGCAAAGCATTCCCCTCACAAAACGCTAGCGGCATAGGTCAGGAATCAGTGGACAACCAAGGCATACGGCCGAGAGGGGCACAAGTCTAATCCGCCAGAGGTAGGTGAACAGTCTTTACGATGCGGGACAGTTTTCTCAGCCCCTCACGTACCACAGCCCCTGAGGTGCGGGGTAGTGCCACAAGAAATGCTAAGTTTGGCCAAATGCTGAAGGAGTACCTTGCAGATCGAACAACTGTACTGCGAGATTCCTCTGTGCCTTACAATTATTGGGTCTCCAAACTGGACACGTGGTATGAATTGGCTCTCTACGCCTTGGAAGTCCTGGCCTGCCCTACCGCTAGCGTTTTGTCACAGCTTGTTTTCAGTGCCGCAGGTGGAATCATTACTGATAAACGCACCTGCCTGTCAACTGAAAATGCTGACAGGCTGACTCTGATCAAGATGAACAAGAAGGGATGATGGGAGTGATGGTGTGTCACGGTCCGCGCTGCTTCTGGATTCAATAAAACTCACCAAAGAGCCCAGCAATCTTTCATCCTCTTTATTCCTTATTCCTACGCGTTTCAGCGCCACACCCGGCGCCTTCCTCAGGGACATCCCTGGAAGGCGCCGGGTGTGGCGCTGAAACGCGTAGGAATAAGGAATAAAGAGGATGAAAGATTGCTGGGCTCTTTGGTGAGTTTTATTGAATCCAGAAGCAGCGCGGACCGTGACACACCATCACTCCCATCATCCCTTCTTGGAACATACCACGATCCAGTGGTAGGTGGAGGTCCTGCAGCAGCTTGGAACATTGATTCCTAAAACGCGATTAAGCCAGTTGTGGGGACCACAACTGGACCAGGTGAGCGGCCACACAGCATCACCATTTACACACTAGTGTCACTAGTGATAGGGCACTATTGCGCCTCTTGTCCCCTCCCTTTATATTTTGCAAGATGAACAAGGGTTGGATTGGGCCAGACTTCACCACACCACCAACAAATGACAGCGGAATTTAAATTTTGTTATGGGAATTTGCCATGTACCTCCACTCACCCATGGGTACACACTTCTGGACTTTGGCTAATCGCTGGACTGCTCCTCCTTCTCCTCATGTGCCACCATGATGACCGTTACAATAGTTAGGCTGTTGTTTCAGGTATACCCCCAGTGGTATATTTTTTCGCCCATTCTTTTAGAATGGGCATTACAACGACAGGAGACCCGCTCCTTTCAATGGGAAAAATGTTTTGAGGCCCTCATGCACGTCTCTATCCAGGGACAATGTGGAGCCTCACAATTTTTGGCTGCCCTGCCAAAGGGCTATACTACAATACACCCACTTGAGGTTTACAGGCCCTCATGCATGTCTGTATGCATGGGTCATTGTTGAACCTCCCAATTTTTATCTGCCCTGCCAAAGGGCTATACTACAATACACCCACTTGAGGTTTACAGGCCCTCATGCACGTCTGTATCCAGGGGCATTGTTGAACCTCCCAATTTATTTTTGGCTGCCCTGCCAAAGGGCTATACTACAGTACACCCACTTCAGGTTTACAGGCCCTCCTGCACGTCTCTATCCAGGGACAATGTGGAGCCTCCCAATTTTTGTCTGCCCTGCCAAGGGCTATACTACAATACACCCACTTCAGGTTTACAGGCTCTCCTGCACGTCTCTATCCAGGGACAATGTGGAGCCTCCCAATTTTTGGCTGCCCTGCCAAAGGGCTATACTACAATACACCCACTTCAGGTTTACAGGCCCTCCTGCACATCTCTATCCAGGGACAATGTGGAGCCTCCCAACTTTTGGCTGCCCTGCCAAAGGTCTATACTACAATACACCCAGTTGAGGTTTACAGGCCCTCATGCATGTCTGTATGCATGGGTCATTGTTGAACCTCCCAATTTTTGGCTGCCCTGCCAAAGGGCTATACTACAATACACCCACTTGAGGTTTACAGGCCCTCATGCATGTCTGTATGCATGGGTCATTGTTGAACCTCCCAATTTTTGGCTGCCCTGCCAAAGGGCTATACTACAATACACCCACTTCAGGTTTACAGGCCCTCCTGCACGTCTCTATCCAGGGGAATTGTTGAACCTCCCAATTTTTAGCTGCCCTTCCAGAGGGCTACACTACAATACACCCACTTCAGGTTTACAGGCCCTCCTGCACGTCTCTATCCAGGGACAATGTGGAGCCTCCCAATTTTTGGCTGCCCTGCCAAAGGGCTATACTACAATACACCCACTTCCTCAAAATGGGCACATTATGTCAAGAGGCCTTAATGTACGTCTCTTCTCAGGGACATCGGAGTGCCGCACAATGTTTTCACGTAAAATCTTTCATGTAATCACAAAAAGTAACATACACCAGCTGTATCTCACTATTGAGTATGTGCCCTTAACATTTCCACCCTGAATATTCATTTTGGTGTCATTTTGGAAGGTTTTCTGGTGACTCCGTAAAATTGGCGTGAAACTCGGACAAGATTGTTCACAGCTGTGACTTTTGAGTGAGAGATGCTTACAGGGGTCTTCCCCATGATGTTGCCATGTCATTTGAGCACTCTTCTGAGACTTTTGTGACATTTTTAGGGTTTCTACATGCTGCCGGCAGTCATTTCATAAAAATACTTGGGTCTCCCATAGGATAACATTGGGCTCGGTGCTCGGGCCGAGTACACAAGTATCTTGGGATGCTCGGCCTGAGCTTCGAGCACCCGAGCATTTTAGTACTCGCTCATCACTAGTGATCACACCTTGGAGAGCTGTTGCACTAGGTGGACTGACATGAATCATGGCTCCAACACGAGAGATGTCAATTGAAACAAAGGAGAGGATTATCAAACTCTTGGGCTAGGGCTAGGGTTAGGGCTAGGGTTAGGGTTAGGGCTAGGGTTAGGGTTAGGGCTAGTGTTAGGGTTAGGGCTAGGGTTAGGGTTAGGGTTAGGACTAGGGCTAGGGCTAGGGTTAGGGCTAGGGTTAGGGTTAGAGCCTGGGCTGCAGACGAGAGGAGGGGCGGGAAAACCCAAGGGAAGCAGGATGCTTCCCTCAGTTACCATCCTCTCCTCTGTCACAGGGTCATGGGGACCCCCTACTGATGCTTGAGGGGCCCCCTACCCAATCGGGGCCCTGGTGCAGCTGAACCAGCTGCACCACGGTAGGTCTGCCCCTGTCGCTTGGAGCAGCGGAGTCTCCTTACCTTCTCCTGGTGATCCAGCGATATCACCGCTGTGATCGCCGGTGAGAGCCCCTTTGGATGCCTCCATATGACTTCCTGGTTCCGTCTTTGTGAGCCGCAGCAGCTCATTGGAGGCGGAACTGGGCGGGAAATACAAATGTATAAAATTTCTGCCCATAAAAGAAATTTTTTACCAAAAAAATGGTACCGCTTTTAGTACAAAATTCCTGACATAATCATACCGCCAGGAAGGTTAAAGGAGGGTAAATCAACACGCACTGTTGCAAAAGATGTTGGTTGTTCACAGTCAGCTGTGTCTAAAATCTGGTCCAAATACAAACAGCATGGGAAGGTTGTTAAACGGAAACATACTGGTAGACCAAGGAAGACATCAAAGCGTCAAGACCGGAAACTTAAAGCAATATGTCTCCAAAATAGGAAATGCACAACAAAACAAGTGAGGAACGAATGGGAGGAAACTGGAATCAATGTCTGTGACCGAACTGTAAGAAACCACCTAAAGGAAGTGGGATTGACATACAGAAAAGCTAAACAAAGGCCATCATTAACACCTAAACAGAAAAAAACAAGGTTACAATGGGATAGGGAAAATCAGTCGTGGACTGTGGATGACTGGATGAAAGTCATATTCAATGATGAATCGCGAATCTGCATTGGGCAAGGTGATGATGCTGGAAAATTTGTTTGGTGTCGTTGCAATGAGATTTATAAATCTGCCTGAAGAGAACATGCAATTTTCCACAGTCATAGATGATATGGGACTGCATGTCAGGTAAAGGCACTGGGGAGATGGCTGTCATTACATTTTCAATAAATGCCCAAGTTTACATTGATATTTTGGACACTTTTCTTATCTCATCAATTGAAAGGATGTTTGGGGATGATGAAATCATTTATCAAGATGATAATACATCCTGCCATAGAGCAAAAACTGTGAAAACATTCCTTCAAAGAAGACACATAAGGTCAATGTCATGGCCTGCAAATAGTTCGAATCTCAATCCAATTGAAAATCTTTGGTGGAAGTTGAAGAAAATGGTCCATGACAAAGCTCCAACCTGCAAAGCTGATCTGGCAACAACAATCAGAGAAAGTTGGAGCCAGATTGATGATGAGTACTGTTTGCCACTCATTAAGTCCATGCCTCAGAGAATGCAAGCTGTTATAAAAGCCAGTGGTGGTGCAACAAAATACTAGTGATGTATTTGAGTGTTGCTTTGTTTGTTTGTTTGTCATGATTCCATAATTGTTTCCTCAGAATTGAGTGATTCCATAATTTCCCCCCTGCTTGGTCTACAAAAGTAACTGTTACAGGCTAGCATATTTTTTTTTCAAGATTTCTTTCACTGTTTCTTCAAGGCAGAGGGTTGCCATTTGAAATTACTTTAGTTTTGTGCCATGTCTGTGATCTGCTTTTTTACTACAAAATGAAACAACTGAATGGACATCCTCTGAGCCAGGGGATTCCAGAATTTTTGCCAGGGGTTGTACATTCTAAAATACACCTTAAAATCTTGTTTGCTTTTTTGCAGCTGCTTGACATTGAGTACTGCTGCTCAGCTTACATGTACTCAGAATATCCAAGTCCTTCTACTGTTTTGTAGTCCCGAGTTTACTTCCATTTAATGTATAGGATTAAGCCCTCCTAGGTGCATTATTCTACATTTATCAACATTAAATCTCATTTCCCAAGTGTCTGCCCATTCAGATATCTTATTCAGATCATTTTGTAATATTGTACTGTCAAGGTCAAAATTTTAATATTCTACATAGTTTGGTGTCGTCAGCACAGACTGACACTTTACTTGCAATCCCATCCGCAAGGTCATTAATAAAGAGATTGAAAAGAACTGGTCCTAGCACAGATCCCTGCGGTACCCCATTGCTGACTATAGCCGACTTAGTACCATTTACAACAACTCTTTGTATAGTTACATAGACATGTTAATGTTTTCCTTTTAAAATACTACAAACTCTACAAACTAAGAACATAGAAGGTCCTAGAAGGTGAAGAAAACAAATTAATAAATACTGGTAGCAGTAGTTGAGATGGGAAATGATAAGGACATACACTAGTGTTTTTGCAACTGTGCGGATCTGGGAGATATTTTTGAGTTGAAGTCGGCAGGAAGTGGCAAGGGCTTGGACATATGGCTTGAAGGAGAGGGCAGAGTCGAGAATTACCCCGATTCAGCGAGCATGCAGGGATGAGGCGAGTGTGTAGCCATTGACTTTGATGAATAGGTCTGTCAAAGGGGTAGAGTGAGATGGAGGATGTATTCCTGGGCTTGTGCGAGGAGAGGACTGTGTTCTCTGAGGATTTTAAGAGATTGACTTGATATTTCTTTGGCTGTATTCTATCAATGATGCCCGTATTTTTGAGATCGGCACTAAAGAGGCATTTAATCAATTTGTGGATACCTTTTACATTAATGAGGTTGGTTAAAGATTTACATCAGTAATACGAAAGATGGAGATCTCTCAATTGACAATATGGATTCTATAGACATCACAAAATGGAGTCTATTCTCTCACATTTACAGACTGTTGTAAAAAGAAGAGAGAATGCTACATAATATAAGTTGTCACCATCATAAATTTTTTTGAGATCTGGTGCAGCTGTCAATTATTTTTTTTTAAGTGAAATGGATACAGCTATGGCCAAAAGTGTTGGCACTCATGAAATGATTTTGTGTATTGGAACAACACATAAAAAAATTGAAAAATGGCAAATTGGACATATAGTTGAAACCAGGAGTTTACAAACATACAGTATTACGGTGTTCATTTTAGGACATGGTCATTTGTCGAAGTCAAAGTCAAAAAAAGCTGTTCCTGATGCCTGATTTTGACTTTGACTTTGACAAATGACTTTCATAAATGACTTTGATTTTGATAAATGACTTTGACTATGATAAATGACTTTGACTATGACTTTGATAAATGACTATGACTTTGATAAATGACTATGACTTTGATAAATGACTTTGACTTTGATAAATGACTTTGACTTTGATAAATGACTTTGACTATGATAAATGACTTTGACTATGACTTTGATAAATGACTATGACTATGATAAATGACTATGACTTTGATAAATGACTTTGACTTTGATAAATGACTATGACTATGATAAATGACTATCACTTTGATAAATGACTTTAACAGATTAGCATAATTTATTTTAAAAATTCTACAGTGGGTCCACTATGGATTTGAACCGTGAATGTTGGCTTCCAAAGGCCAAAAGCTTATCCACTAGACCATCCAGAAAGCTACTGTAAAAGTTCCCTTTTGGTATACTAACATAGATAACATGCACACAGTCTGTGTGCAGAAATCTGATGACCCTGATGTCTGAGAGCTTCTGACTTGTCATGCTCACACTCATGGTTATGACAAGTCACACATCACATTTATTTCTCATGGAGGTTAGCAGTGTAATGAAAGTACAAATCCCCAAGCAGTGCCAATGTTTCCTAGCTTCTTTTTCTGAAGGTATTATAGTTATTAATATAATTATTATCCTCTTAAACAAAACTAATGTTAAAAAAATTTTTTTTTGAAACACTAATTTTGTATATATATATTATATATACTCTATTTACCAGTTTCTGTAAATTTCTATAATTGTTTAAAAAATTGTTTAACAGCATATAATAGTAATATATTTACCAGTGACTGTACATTTGTATCATTGTTTAGGAAATTGTTTAAGAAAATATAATAATAATAATTAATATTAGTAATAAATACATAATAATCCACTACCTCGATTTCAACAACAAAAATGCAGAACTGCAAACATCTTAATTTATTACTATATCTTATATCTATTAACTAGCATAATTTATTATACAAAAAGTATTCTACAGCAGGTTCAGCATGGATTTGAACCATGAACGCTGGCTTCCAAAGGCAAAATACTTCTCCACTAGACCACCAAACTAACTGTTAGGAGGTGGAGGTTTTGTTCTGCTAAGAAAATGAACATGCAGGCAGTCTGTTTGCAAAACTGTTCTGACCCTGATGGTTGACAAATCTCCTTGTCATTTGTCGTGGTCAGAATCAGAATCAGACTCACGCACACTTCAAAGTGTCACAGAGACTTGCCGGTATAAAGAAGGTTCAAATCCCCAAGCAGTAGCAGGAGTTTATTTATTTATTTTGTTAAGGTATTATTGTTTTTATTATTATAATCATTATTATTATTATTATTACACTTTCCAACCAAAATAATGTACAATTAAAAAGTTTTGACTTTGTGCTTCATTCTCATTCCTGAGTATGATAAATCACTTTCACAGATGACACTCACACATAAAAATGAAAATATTATTTCCATACACAAAAGCTTTAACCCCTTTTTTCAGTGAGGCCGGACACAATGGACCTTGCTTTATTTAAAACCCACATTTCAACAATTTTTATACATTGTTTTGTTTTCAAATAACAACAATTACTTAATGATAAGCAAATTACATGTCCTGAACTGCGCATTTTAACCCCAAAGTCTCCAACACAAAGCCTATGCGCACCCACCACTAAACTATAGGCATTTAATAGAGGCACAGTCATCTTTTCATTGCTGATATGCCTTTCAATGCAGACATGATTATGCTCATTTAAACTGTGTGACCTTATTGTATGATTTTCATAGCTCACAATGATATCTGACTGAGGCGGCCGTCACACGGAACGATATCTTGCCCGATATCGTTTAAGCGATCTCCTTTTTGATCGCTTAAGCGATATCGGGCAAGATATCGTTGCATGTAATCAAGCGATTTACGATGGTAAATCGCTTGATCGTGACATCGCTGATCTGAGGTTCGGTTCTCAGATCTAGCGATGAACGATGCAATGATCTGCATCATCGTGGTGTATGACACCACGATGATCCATCTCCCAGCGACCGCGCCTATGCTGGGAGATGGTAACTATGGTACACGTCGGGTAACTAAGCGACGCGCGGCGCCTAGTAACCCGATGTGTACCATAGTAACGAGCGAGATCGCGGCTCCGCATCGCTGGTGAGTCTGTCTGTGTGACATCTCACCAGCGATGTGAGCGATATTGTAAGCGATTGCGCGTGCACGTGATCGCTTACAATATCGCTAAAGATATCTCACCGTGTGACGGCCGCCTGACACACATAAAGATCAGCAGATTTTTGCACGTTTGGTCTCTTTAGCAAACAAAATCACTGATGGTCTCATCTGATTGAGTGGCCTAATGGTTAAGGCTCCAGTCTCTGGAGTGTTAGAGCTCTGTTGCACCCTGGTTCAAAAACCCCCCCAGTAGGATTATTTTTTTTTTTTTTTCCTTGTAAATTATGGTGTTTAATACACAATTTACAGTAATGTTTAATTTGTGATTTCTTACATTATGGTAATCATCATAACATACTAATAATTGGTTTCAGCCATGTTGTCCATTTATAGGCTAAATGAATGGAAGGCAGTCATTTACTACTTATCTATTTCCAAGTGTCTGTACATTTCAACAATTTATTATCAAAGGTTCTAAACCAATTATTTATTATTTATTTGACACAAAATGTTGTTTGCCATCTACCCAAAACTCGCTGCATTTTAATGAGCAGTACCATAATGTAAGAAATCACAAATTAAACATTACTGTAAATTGTGTATTAAACACCATAACTTACAAGAAAAAAAAAAAAAAAAAAAAAATTATCCTACTGGGGGGTTTTGAACCAGGGTGCAAAAGAGCTGCAAGCCTCCATGACACTTTGAAGTGTGCGTGAGTCTGATTCTGATTCTGACCATGACAAATGACAATGAGATTTGTCAACCATCAGGGTCAGAACAGTTTTGCAAACAGACTGCCTGCATGTTCATTTTCTTAGCAGAACAAAATCTCCACCTCCTAACAGTTAGTTTGGTGGTCTAGTGGAGAAGTATTTTGCCTTTAGAAGCCAGCGTTCATGGTTCAAATCCATGCTGAACCTGCTGTAGAACACTTTTTGTATAATAAATTATGCTAGTTAATAGATATAAGATATAGTAATAAATTAGGATGTTTGCAGTTCTGCATTTTTGTTGTTGAAATCGAGGTAGTGGATTATTATGTATTTATTACTAATATTAATTATTATTATTATATTTTCTTAAACAATTTCCTAAACAATGATACAAATGTACAGTCACTGCTAAAAATATTACTATTATATGCTGTTAAACAATTTTTTAAACAATTATAGAAATTTACAGAAACTGGTAAATAGAGTATATATAATATATATATACAAAATTAGTGTTTCAAAAAAATTTTTTTTAACATTAGTTTTGTTTAAGAGGATAATAATTATATTAATAACTATAATACCTTCAGAAAAAGAAGCTAGGAAACATTGGCACTGCTTGGGATTTGTACTTTCATTACACTGCTAACCTCCATGAGAAATAAATGTGATGTGTGACTTGTCATAACCATGAGTGTGAGCATGACAAGTCAGAAGCTCTCAGACATCAGGGTCATCAGATTTCTGCACACAGACTGTGTGCATGTTATCTATGTTAGTATACCAAAAGGGAACTTTAACAGTAGCTTTCTGGATGGTCTAGTGGATAAGCTTTTGGCCTTTGGAAGCCAACATTCACGGTTCAAATCCATAGTGGACCCACTGTAGAATTTTTAAAATAAATTATGCTAATCTGTTAAAGTCATTTATCAAAGTGATAGTCATTTATCATAGTCATAGTCATTTATCAAAGTCAAAGTCATTTATCAAAGTCATTTATCAAGGTCATTTATCAAAGTCAAAGTCATTTAACAAAGTCAAAGTCATTTTTCAAAGTCAAAGTCATTTATCAAAGTCATAGTCATTTATCATAGTCATAGTCATTTATCAAAGTCATAGTCAAAGTCATTTATCATAGTCAAAGTCATTTATCAAAGTCAAAGTCATTTATCAAAGTCATTTATCAAAGTCATAGTCATTTATCAAAGTCATAGTCATTTATCAAAGTCATAGTCAAAGTCATTTATCATAGTCAAAGTCATTTATCAAAATCAAAGTCATTTATGAAAGTCATTTGTCAAAGTCAAAGTCAAAATCAGGCATCAGGAACAGCTTTTTTTGACTTTGACTTCGACAAATGACCATGTCCTAAAATGAACACCGTACAGTATATAACAAGACACACATGCATGTTTTTCTCACTATGTGACACAAAATTAAAATAAACCTTTCCGGATTTAGGTCAATTAGGATTAACATAATTATAAATATTTGCCAAATGCCAGAATAATGAGAGAGAGAGAGAGAGAGAGAATGTTTTAAGGCATTTTTATTACTTTCTGCAAAGTTATATGTTTACATACATTTCATTAGTATTTGGCCTTAAGCTATATGACTTGGGTCTAATGTTTTGGATATCCTTCCACAAGCTTCTCACAATAGTCTGTAGGAATTTGGACCCATTCCTCCTGACAGAACTGGTGTAACTGAGCCATGTTTGTAGGTCACCTTGCTCACATCTACCTTTTCAGCTTTGCCCATTGGAATAAGAGCAGAACTTTCTGATAGCCACTCCAAAACATTGACTTTGTTATCCTTAAGCCACTTTGTAACCAGTTTGGCAGTATGCTTTGAGTCATTGTCCATTTGGGAGACCCATTTCAGCCCAAGCTTTAACTTTCTGGCTGATGTCTTGAGATGTTGCTTCAGTATTGCCACATCATCTTCTTCTCTCATGATGCCATCTATTTTGTGAAGTGCACCAGTCCCTCCTGCAGTAAAAACAACCCCACAACATGATGCTGCCACCCCCTTGTTTTATAGTTGAGATGGTATCCCTGGGCCTCTAAGCTTCTCCCTTTTTCCTCTAAATGTAATTATGGTCATTTTGGCCAAAAAGTTCAGTTTTAGCACCATCAGACCACAGGATATGTCTGCAAAAATTTAGGTATTTGTTCCGTGTGCATTGGCAAAAATTGATCTGGCTTTTTTATATTTCTTTTGGTGTAATGGCTTCTCCTGGCAGAGTGACATGTCAGACTATGTTAATACAGTACTTATTTCACTCTGGATAATGACACAATCTTACCAGCTTCTGCCATCATCTTCACAAGGCCTTTTACATTTGTTCTTGGGTTGAAATTGACATGTCGGACCAAAGCACGTTTATCTCTGGGACACAGAACCCATATCCTTCCTGAGCAATATGATAGCTGGACATTACCATCTTGCTTGTACTTGCAAATAATTGTTTGTACAGATGAGTGAGGCACCTTCAGGTATCTTGAAATTGCACTCAATGATGAACCAGACTTATGGAAGTTCACAATTCCCTTCCTGATATTTTGGCTGATTCTTTAGACTTTCCCATGATGCTGCACAAAGAAGCAGTTTATTTCAGGTGTGCATTAAAATACACCCACAGGTTTGTCTCTAATTAACTCAGATGTTGCCAATAAACCTATTGGAAGCTTCCACTCATGTCATCATCATATGGGCTCTCCCAAATTGTTTAAAGTCATGGTACTCTTAGGCTCCATTCACACACTGCTTTCTTTGCTGCATATTTTTAGGCACAAGCTCAAAAAAAGCCAGGAATGGAACAATCAAAACAGGGAGTGGCACACTCAGAGGAAAGGTCTAATAGAAACAAGTGCTCCACTTATATGTTTAATCACCCACTCCTGGTTTGTGATGAGCTTGTGCTTAAAAATACGCAGCAAAAAAAGCAGTGTGTGAATGGGGTCTTAGTGTATGTAAACTTGTGACTTTGCCAAAAGTAATAAAAATGCCTTGAAACATTCTCTCTCTCTCATTATTCTGGCATTTGGCAAATATAAATAAATATGGTAATCCTAATTGACCTAAAACCGGAAAGGTTGATTCTGATTTCATGTCAGATATTGAGAAAATCATGCATATTTGTCTTTTTATATAGTGTATGTAAATTTCTGGTTTCATCTGTAATTTCACACAAAACCACTAAAATGCTGGCACCTATCAAAGTTGTGGGTAAACAACTTTGGGTCAAGCATGTAATGCTTGCAGAAACTCACCTCTGGCAAGTAACACGTGAGGGCAATGGGAAAATTAGACCTGAAACCAGATAAAAAGTATAAAAATTGATTCAAACTTTGCATTATGTGTCTGTATGTGACACACTATACATGGAGAACACTAAAAAAAGAGAACTGTGTGAGGACTTGGGAACCAAAATTGGTGAAAAATATCAACAAATCTCAAGGTTAGAAATCTATCTCCAGAGATCTTGTTCCTTTCTCCACAGTGCACAACATAATCAAGGAGTTTACAACCCATGGCTCTGTAGCTAATCTCCCTGTATGTGAATGGCAGACAAAATATGGTGAAAGGTTGCAACATGGGATAGTCAGGATGTTGGATAAGCACCCCCAATCAACTTCCAAAGAAAGTCAAGCTGTCTTGCAGGCTCAGGGTGCATCAGTGTCAGTACAAACTATCCATCAACATTTCAATGAAATAAAATGCTATGGCATGAGAAACAGGATGACCCCACTATTTACACAGAGATATGAAAAAGCAAGACAACAGTTTGACAAAATGGACGTCAGTAAGCCAAAATCCTTCAGAAAAAAGCATCTTGTTGTCCAAATATCTTTATTGAAATTTCAAGGGAGGGGGGAGGGGAGGGAATTAGATACATAAATAAAGAGGGAGGGGGAGGAGGGAGGGGAAGGGTAATAAACGTAACAAGTAAACAAACCAACAAATAACATGAACGGTACAAGTCGTAAGTACATATGCAAATTCAAATACAGCGCTCGTACAAAAAGAGAGAAAATTGGAAAGGTACAAATGAATATCCGAATACTGAATAGTCCAAACACACTCTGTGCATTTTGTCGCAAATCGTAATGCAAGCTTGAAAGCATTGTGGGGAAGAAACAGTCAAATCATCAATTTTTACGTCAGCGGCCTATTGCAGGAGGGATGGGGAAAAAATTGTCAACCATGTCTCCCAACGCCCTATGAATTTTGGGAACCTGTTTGCGCGTATAGCGAAGTTGTACTCGAAAGTACAGTGAGTCGACACTCTTTCAATCAGGTCATCCACTGTGGGGGGTTCTGGTTTGTTCCACCTCGAGGCTATCAGGACTCTAGCAGTCAAAATAATGTGGGATGTTAAGAAGCGTATGTGGTGAGGGAGGTCCTCTGTGCCAATCAGTAGTAATATTAATTCTGGGGTGAAGTTTATTTGAATCCCAGTGACGTTTGTAATTAGAGATTTGACATCTCTCCAATAATTGGTCAGGACAGGACAGTGCCAGAAAATATGTGAGAGGGTTCCCAGGTTTCCACAGCCTCTCCAGCAAGATGGGTCGTGATTGGGGTTCATATGATATAGTTTGATAGGGGTATAGTACCATCGTGAGAGGACCTTATAGTAAGACTCGTGGAGGGTGGCACAAGATGAGCTGGAATACACTGTCTTAATAGTTTTAGCCATTTTCCCCAGGTCTACGTGGATACCCAACTCCTCCTCCCAAGCTCCAAAGAATGAGAGGTTTATTAATTCGACTTCTTCGTTGAAGATTCTATAGAGAGAGTTCGTTTCCCAAAGGGAGGCTTTCCGCGGGGAGTTTATAAGTTCGTCAATTACTTGCGGAGCTGTGAGTTTGAGATTGTGAGTGCTGAGGTAATTGGCTATGACTCTCCAGTTAGTTCGGTCATCCCTAGTGAGGGGGAATTTGTCTTGGAGGATGTGGAAGGGGATGATAGAGTTTCCTGAAAGCAGATCATTAACATAAAGAATCTCCTTATCCCTCCAGAGAGAGAGGTCCAGGTTCGGCATCAGAATTTCAAGAGTTTCTAGAGGGATTTTGTTGAGAATGGAAGAAGTATAGTATTTGGCTGCCTTTTTGACAAGATCTCTCCAGGCTAGAATAGTTGCTCTAGTAATTGGGTGAGTAGGAGGAGGTTTGGAGGGATTTACTAAATAAGCCATGATTAGAGCTTTTTGATTATTGTTATTGATCGTTTCTTCTAAAGAGATCCAGGGCCTATAAGCCATTTTTGTGAGAGTTTGGCGATGGATGCCAAGTAGTAGTTGTGCAAGTTGGGAACTCCTAGGCCTGCTACTCTCTTGTGCCTCTCGAGGGATAGTCTGGCCACTCTTGGGCACTTATTGAGCCAAATGAACGCACGGAGTTGTGATTGGAGTTTAATGAACCATCTCTTCGGGATGAACAAAGGGATGGATCTAATTATGTACAAGAATTTCGGGAGCAGTGTCATTTTGAAAGCTTCAATCCTGCTCAGCCAGGACAGTTCAACTTTTGAAAGACGTAAGTAGGCCTGATGGAACGAGTTAAATAGGTTTGTTAGGTTCGTCTGTACCGTGGCTGAACAGGGTTTGGTCAAAGTAATCCCTAAATAAGAAATCTCCTTTTCCGTCCATGTATAGTTAAACTCTTCTTTGAGGTACTTGAGTAGTGTTTCCTCTATATTAAAGTCCAGGATCTGGGATTTTGTTTCGTTTATTTTGTAGAAGGAGAGCTGGGAGAATCTCTCAATGACCCTTGACAGGTGCCTGAGAGATTTGAGGGGATTGGTAATTGAAAGGAGGATGTCATCTGCAAACAGAGATATTTTGTGTTGGCGTTGATTTAACGGGATTCCTCTAATATTGTCATTGTCTCTGATGCTAGATGCAAGTGGCTCAATGAATAGGGCAAAGAGGATAGGGGAGAGTGGGCACCCCTGCCTCGTGCCATTTGTCAAGGGGAATTTTTGAGACAGGAAATTGTTAGAGTATACTCTTGCTGTGGGATTGGCATACATTGATGATATGAAACGAAGGATATTGCCTTGGAACCCAAACCTTCGCAGGGTACGAAATAAGAAGTTCCACTGGACCCTATCAAAGGCCTTCTCGGCATCTAAGGCCAAGAAGGCTGAGGGTTGTTTTGAATTCTCTATAGAGGTGATTAGATCCAGGGCTCTCCTAGTGGCGTCAGCCGTATTACGGCCTGGGATGAACCCTGCCTGATCAGGGTGGATTAATTTGGTGATGTAATTTTTGATTCTATTAGCTGCTATTTTAGCTAAGAATTTCGTGTCTGAATTCAGGAGGGAGATCGGCCTATAGTTCTTGGTATCTGCCGGGTCTCCCTTTCCTTTGGGTATCACCGTAATAACAGCTTCGAGCATTTCAGGTGGTAGGTGTCCGTGGGTAGCAGAGTAATTGGCCAATCTGGTAACATACGGGGACAATAAATCTGTGAAGATTTTGTAGAGCTCATTTTGGAATCCGTCAGGACCGGGTGATTTGCCCACTTTCGATTGTCCTATGACTTCTGAAATCTCAGATGTCGTGAACGGTAAGTTGAGGTCCAATAAGTCACGATCTGTAAGTGAGGGCAGGTCAAGGTTGGTTAGGTAGTCAGTGATATCTTGATCCGAGGGTTCCAAAGTGGAGGGGTTATTTTTCAAATTGTAGAGGGAGGTGTAGAAGTGAGCAAAGGTATCGGCTATATCCTTCGGGTGTTTAAGAGTTTGGCCAAGTGGGTTCCTAATCTCTTTAATTCTGGATTTCAGCTTCTGGTGTTTAATTTTTGCTGCTAGGAGTTTGGAGGGTCTATCATCAGAAAAGTAATGGTTGGTTTTGAGAATTTGGGAGATCCTGTCATATTCGGAGGATAAGAGGGATTTTAATTCTGACCTGAGTTTCAAAATGTCCAAGGAGAGATCGGGACTAGGACTAGATGTTTGCTTTTGTTCCAGATTGTGTATCTGGTTCACCAAGGTTTGTGTTTTTTTCTCTGTTTTTCCTGTTATGCTGTGCGTTCAGTTGTATCATTTTGCCTCTAAGAACAGCTTTGAAAGCGGACCAGAGTATAGGGGTTGAAACATCCTCCGTATCATTTACCTTGAAGTAGTCTACTATGGTTTTTTCGATTTCCTTTTTATATGCTGGGTGAGTGTATAGTAGACTGTTGTTTCTCCAAAGTCTTTGAGAGGTTACTATCGGGCCAATCTTGAGTTCGAAAGTAACAGGTGAATGGTCGGACCAAGTTCTAGTACCAATTGAGACCTTGAGAAACTTGGAAAGGGTGAAAATGTTGGTGAGGATAAGGTCAATTCTAGAGTAAGATTGGTGGCGTTTGGAAAAATATGTGAATTCTAAAGACGTGGAATTGAGACATCGAAAGGTGTCGTATAGATCGTTCTTAATCAGCCATGGATCCAGTGACTCCAAATGCTGTCTGGATTTGGTAGAGGAGTCAAGTGATCCATTGGGAACTATGTTGAAGTCCCCGAAGATCACCAGCTCTCCCTTTTGGTTAGTGTTGACAATCCTCATAAGCTTGTTTAGGAATGTTACTTGCCCTTTGTTTGGGGCGTAGACATTGACTAGGGTAAAAATATGGTCATTTAGTTTGCATATTAGAATCAAATATCTGCCGTTCGGGTCCTCAAATGTGGAGATTTCCTCGAAGGAGATAGTGTTCTTGATCATTAGAGCTACTCCCCATTTCTTTTTCGAGTTGTTTACACAACGAATGTTTTGGAAGTTTTTGTTGCTGAATTTCGGTGGCTTAAGGGAAGAGAACTTAGTCTCCTGCAGACCTACTACATCTGCCCCGGTCTCTCTAAGAAGTTTCCACAGAAAATATCTCCTCTGGGGAGAATTAAGGCCGTTAACGTTCTGTGACAAGAATTTAAGTGACATACCCTACAATTGTCGTGACGAAGAAAGGGCTCAGAGTGTGAGAGCGACTAGATAAGGGGATCCTTTCCATTGTTAGCGCAAACAATACATTGGTGGTAGAACTGAAAACTTTCTCTAAATCTATTTTAGTGCCAGGTGAAAAGTGTAAACTTGTGACCACAACTTGACCCATAACGGAGGGAATCTAATTAAGATTACGCTGAACTACCTCCTTGGGTGGCTAAAGTTATGGCTATTCTCTTCAGCCTTTCTGTTATGGATATGATCCAATTAAGATATGATGATTCCTAGATCCCTAAGAACCCTCATTCCCTCTTCTACTTCAAGTATAGTTGTGGATTTCCCCTGATGGTGGAGAATAACTTTGGTGGGATTGAATCCCCATCTGTATTGGACACGGTTGTTTTGGAGCAGGTTAGTGATTGGGGTAAGTCTCCTCCTCTGGAGCATGGTTTCTCTGGAGAGGTCCGCAAAGACCTTGATATTGTCGTAGGGTCCAGGGAGAGTTTTTTTTAATCGAAGATAGTCCAGAAGTTGTTCTTTGACATGGAAGAAATTAAATTTCATTATGACGTCCCTGGGGGTCTCAGGTTTTAGGGATTTAGGCTTGGGTAGGCGGTGGATCCTGACCACCGTTGTGTCGAGATCCGTCAGGGTAGGGATCGTGCGTTTTAGGAGATCCTTAATGTACGGTCCCAGTTGGTCGCTTTTTACAGACTCTGGGATTCCCCTAAACTTAAGGTTCTGTCTCCTGTCCCTATCCTCCAGGTCCGTCATTTTATTTTTCACCGTTCTAAGTTCTTCTTTGAGGAGATGGTGCTCTTTTTCCAGTTTGTCATGTTTATTCTTCAAGTCAAAGATGTCTGACTCGTTTTTGTCAGTCCTGTGGGAGACCGAATCTAGAGAAATCTGGAGTTGATCGAATCTGGGGTCTAACTTCTGACTGAATGCGGAGAAAATACCTTTGAAGAAATTCTGGTCGATGGGTTGGGTCCAGTCGAATGTGTCCAACGGATTGGATCCCGATATGGGTGGGCCTTCCTTCCTCATACGCTGCTTAGCAGGACTTGCGCTTGGAGAAGCCTCAGCCTCCTCATCTGAGCCGTCCAGAACTGCCAGTTTCTGCAAGGAGGTCTTCTTTGTGGCCATTTCCTTCCTTTTTTGTTTCAGAGTTTGCAGGTCGTCGGATTTACAATCGTCCATTTGTTCCTGTACCTGGGGCCAAGGGTCCTTTTGTTGTGGCCTGGGGGACCTTGATCGGTGTTTCTGCGTCGAGCGCATTACCTTGGATTCTGAGAGAATGGGTTTGGATTTTCCAGTGTTTGTTTTAGGAGTGGTCGTATTAAAGTAGGTAAGCTT
This sequence comes from Allobates femoralis, assembly GCA_033576535.1. Lineage (NCBI taxonomy): Eukaryota > Metazoa > Chordata > Amphibia > Anura > Aromobatidae > Allobates > Allobates femoralis. The sequence continues at coordinate 269,924,631 of JARQOC010000001.1, read as the reverse complement.
AAGAGGAGGAGCGGGCACCCACGTGTACTAGATTGCTTACTGACTGATATAAGGTCAGTCAGGGGTTTGAGAGTTCAAAATGGAGGTGTTATAATGGTTAAAGGGGGTGGTTCAGTTCTGGGTAAGAATGTTTAAGCTAGATACAAGTGAGAACAGGTAATTGGACTGCTAGAATCCCGAGCCTAGGGGTGTAGGGTTGTATGTGTATCCTTAATCCCCTGTTGTCCAAAGTGGTGTCCCTGTGCTCAGAGTGAAGTCAGAGTACTTCGAGTGAGAGGGAGTATCAGGGGTTACCTAGTCAGCCGAAAGGCTGAGTCAAAGGGTCTGATAATCTTGTAGGTTCACTGACAATGGAGGTTATATGATGGTGTTGTAGAGGTTGGGGTTAAGGCAGGTTGACCAGTGGACACTAGCTGGCTATAATCTCAACTATTAATCCAAATTCCCCAGGTGATTGAACAGGTGGAATATCGCCTTTCCCAAATGCAATAGGGAGCCCACAATCTATCCCCACGTATTACGGAGCGATTAATTATACACCACTATAGCTGTGCACACGGCAGAAAATCAGGTTGAGAAATTCTGTAATGCTAGTATTTCAATAAATTGTTAAGACAATAGTTTCATCAGGGGGAAAGGGCTGTCATATATTATGCTTACAAATTGTAGATTGGTTCAAGTAACAGCGAGCCAGAGGTAGGTAGTGGTATCTTAGTACAGAGTATGTTTCAGACTTATAAAGGCTGTTTCTCACTAGTTAACAGAGGTATAATTAATGATTTGAATGGTTAAGGTGTGACAGTGGGCACTCCATATACTAAGTGTGAGAGGGCAGAATGTACCTAAGGAAATAGAGGCACACTGTCCTTTGTAGGGGAAGGACCCTCGTTGGAGTATGACGTGTTTCTATGTGAGAAGTGACCAAGAAGTAGGCAAATAAGATATAACTTATCTATTACAATACCAGTGCAGACAAAGATGTACCTCAGCCGTTTCAGTAGTGGAGAAAAGTAGTATATAACAAAGAGGTTAGCCAATAGTCGTGCAGTTAGAAGCAATTAAAGGGTAGATTAAAGTAGAAGTAGTGAAACAATCCAGTCTGCTGAAGTATGAAGTGAGCCAGTAAAAGTAAAGGAGGGGGGGGTAGTAGTGTGGAGAAGCAAGATAAGATAAGAAGAGAGAAAGCAATAGTCGTGGGGTTGGGGATATGGGGTTTAAAGATGTGTTAGGAGTGAGTTAAAATAGTACTAGTGTAGTACTTCGTCTCCAGGTAAGAGGTGAAGCACAGAAGTGAGGAATCAAGGAGAATTAGTGTTGAGTTAGAATGAGGGGAGAAAGGGAGGAGAGAAGACGTTTGCAGAAAGTAATAAGGTAGAGAGGTCTAAAACATTCAGGAGAACCACAAATTAGAAACCAGTCTTACATGTACGAACTTATACCATAAGAGGAGACGGTGAGGAAGAATGATCCCAAATGAGGACCTCACAAAGGTCCCCTTCTAGAGGTGTACAGAGAGTAGGTCCCGACGTCGTCCAGTGATCTTTGCAGTGAGTAACAGTCTCAAAAGCAGGGTGGAAGTAGATCCAGATGTGTCCAGGTGTACTTCAAGGGTCTCCACCAATTAACCCAAGTCGCAGAAGGTGATGCTGGGGTTCAGATGAAGAGGGGTCTCAGGGAAGTGTCTCACTGGTTGAACCCCATCGACCGTGATGTCAGATGGACAGACTCCAGATGTCGTCCAGTTAGGTGTACAGTACTAGGTAGGCTCCAGAGCTTAAACTAGGTGAGTCGTGGTGGGAGCAGTGGGTCTTCTCGAGCTGTTCTGTGGTACAGAAAGGAGGGGGCTGGGTGCAGATGGGAGGTAGGTATCCCTGTCACAATGTGCTGCACTGTGAATGATGAGCCGCTGTCACATTGAAAGTCGCAGCAGTGCTGCAGATGGGAGGGGGGGCTCCAGAGGCACAGAGATCCTCGGAACAGTTCAGCTCAGGGCACTCACCGCAACCCGCGCCGCCAATAGTCAGAGTCTCAAATGCAGGGAACAGGCATCGGGTGCTCAGGTATAGCCCACCCACGGCACCAGTCTCTGAGGGTGCAGGGTCCACAGCTGAGGCAAGGGGGAATATACCACCTCCTCTGCTGCAATTAAGGGTTATGATGGAGGTGAACAGCTTTGCAGGGGAGCCTCGAAACAGACATGTGCAGTTACAGACCAGAGATGGTTACCATGACAACCCCTCAGGCCAGGCCTCTGGGAGCAGCAGTAATGGAGGGAAACCGAGATTGCTTGCTTACCAGCTCCTCTGGGCCCCGGAGGTCCAATCCAGTTGTAAAATAGGAATCAAACCGTTTCAATAAAGAGTCAGGTCCTGAAGATCCCTACATGATCACACAGAAGTGGGATCCAGCGTTGTATTCCACATGGGGGGTTCCAAACTCGGTAATCCAGAGAGAAATGAAGCTGGAAATAATCCAAAGGGATCCAGAAGGGTTCAGAGGTGTAATCCAAGTGGATCTAGTTGATTTGATGAGAATTCTGGCCCAGGATCAGGCCAGATTCCTGTAGATTTAGGCTGGAGAGCAGGAGCCTCACCTAAGTGTGTCTGCTCAGCATGAGGTCCCAAGCCACGCCCCAAAAAAGCATCTTGTGAACAGATGAGAACAAGATAGAGCTTTTTGGTAAAACACATCATTCAACTGTTTGCCCAAAACAGATTGTATCCCTGAAGAAGTATTGGAATATGTTTAGTGCAACCACTCCATTCCTGTATATGTAAGTGTTCTATTGCTAGGTTTGTGTCTTGTCTATAAAGTTAGACAAAAAAAAAAAAAGCAGAGGCTCACACACAGGAAAGACCATGTGACTGTCCCTCAGTTTCCTGTGTCTCTGCATTAGAGGAGAAGCAGCCTGCTGATGCTGCACAGAGACACTTAAGATATGTGTATTCCTGATTCCACAAAGCCTATCATATCTGTACCTGTTTATAGCTAATTAAAGCTCTGTTCTTTTGTCAACAGGCTTGAGAGTATCCTGAATAATCCGCTGCCAACAGGTTATGGGCTCAGCGTGACACAGAACCTCAGGAGTGACACAGAGCAACAATGAAGATGTCCACAAGCAGAGATCACTGCAAGTTATCAGTGCAAAGTCTCACCAATCAGAATGATCAATCCTGGAAATTCAAGGTGAAGATGCTGCTTATAAGAGAAGGTACGTGGAAATATATGCAGGAACAAGTGCCTCATTACCAGATGAAAGATCTAGAGAAGGATCTACTAGAGAAGGATCAGAAAGCACAAAGCACTATCTCCCTCAGTGTAGATGATCAGATTGTGCATATATACAAGTGTGCAACTGCAAAGGAGACATGGGATAAATTACAGACAGTGCATGAAAAATCAAATCTCAGCAATAAGCTTTATCTCATGAGAAAGCTGTACCAGTCTAAGCTAAGTGATGGCCAGAATATGCAGGACTATATAAGAAACACCCTAGAGGATGTGGAGCGTCTCAGAGGTATTGTAGAAGAAATTTAAAACTTTCTTGTTGCTGCCCTACTATTAAGTGGCCTTCCAGAAAGTTATGATACACTTGTCACTAGATGCACGGCCAGATGATGAGCTCACACTAGAATATGTCAAAGGCAAGCTTGTGGATGAATTCAAGCGAAAAACACATAATGTAAGCAGCAGTAATTAATCTAGAGCAAAAACAGCATTAAAGCCACAGGACTTTCCTAAAAATAAGAGCAATCTAAGGGAATCTTGTGAATGTTTTGTCTTTTAAATGCCGGCCATTTTAAAGCAAACTGCAGAATTTGGAAAGCAAGAATGAGTCAGCTTAAAAAGCAGAACAGTGATCAAAAGGTGAAAACAGCTGTAAAGGAAGATTCAGCATGTGTTGAAGCTGCATTTAATACTAGTACAGGCTCATCTGCAAAGCATAAATGGTGTATAGACTCTGGTGCTAGCAGCCATATGACGAATAACAAGGATTTCTTCACTGGCCTTGATGAAAGCAATTCAGAAAAGGTCATCTTAGCTAATAGTGAATATATGAGTTCAGAAGGAGTAGGAGACGGCTACCTCCACTGTCCAGTTTCTTCAGCACAAAGCAGAAAGATCCCAGTAAAGGATGTTCTCTATGTTCCCAGTCTTGAAAGCAATCTTCGGTCTGTAAAGAAGCTTACGCAAAAGGGAATGTAGTTACGTTTAAAAACAACAGTTGCATTATATCAAAGAAAGGTCACACTATTGCAGGAGGAAAAATCCAAAATTAACTTTATCTGCTTAAATGCAAAGAAAGTATGTACAGTGCTAGACAAGATCTGCATAAGAACTGTATCCATGTATGGCACAGATGTCTTGGGCACAGAGATCCAGAAGCAGTAAGGAAGCTAGTTCAACTTGCAAATGGTGTTGAAATCAAGCAATGTATTCAAATGATGAAGTGCACTAGCTGTCTTAAAGGGAAAATGTCCAGAAAATCCTTTCCTATAGTAAGCACCACTAGATCTGCACAGCCGCTGGATTTGATACACACAGATGTTTGCGGTCCAAAGAGTGTTCAAACTCCAAGCAAGAAGACATATTTCCTTATATTTATTGATGTTTACTCCAGATATATAGTCGCCTACCTGCTTCACAGTAAGGATGAAGTTCCACAGAAACTTAAAGAATATCTTGCCGTAGTGTTTAACAAATTTGAAAGAATGCCAAAAGCCCTGCGTGCAGATAATGGGACTGAATAAACAAGTGGAAAGGTGCAAAACCATTTTGAAAAAGAATGGAATCGTGTTCCAGACTATCATTCCATGCAACCCAGAACAGAATGGCATTGCAGACAGAAAGAACCGCACTCTCTGTGAAAGTGGAAGAAGTATGTTGTTTGATGCAAATCTACCTACAACATATTGGGGAGAAGCCATCATGACAGCTTGCTATCTTCAAAACAGACTGCCGGGTAAAGCCACAAATAAAACTCCATTTGAGCTACGAAACTGCAAGAAGCCTAACCTGAAGCACCTCAGGATATTTGGAAGCAAAACGTTTGCGTATGTTCCTAAACAAAAACGTTCCAAGTAGGAATCACATGCAAAGCAAGGCGTCTTGGTGGGCTATAGCAAAGCTCAAAAAGGATACAGAATCCTGCACCCAGAGACCAACACAGTAACAATCAGCAGAAACGTAGTGATTGAGAACTCTGTTTCGCTCAAATTCCATGAAGTTACACCAGTCATTCAAGCCAAGAAACAAGAACAATAATCTCAATCACCAAACCCAGACACTGAAAAGGAAAACACTTCAGTCTGGATATGCTCTGAAGCCAGCAAGTAAGAAACAGAAGAACCAAGTCAACCTCCAGTCAGGAGATCAGAAAGACCAAGCAAAGGTATCCCAGCTAGACCTCTATCTTATATGATCAGAACACTTCCTGAACCAGAGCCACAGTCATTGCAAGGAAAAAGAGCTCCTAGAAGCCAAAGGATCGTCAAAAACTCCAGCAATGAGAATTACAATCAGTGGGGGCACTTCTGTATATGAAGACAACCAAGGATGTATTAAACTTGCCAGCAGTAAGAAAATTACTGTGAGGACTAAGCACATTGACGTTAAACATCACCACTTATGTGATTTAGTGGAACGTGGTGTACTAGAGTTTGTTTATTGCTAGTCTGACAAGATGTTAGTTGATGGTATGACAAAACCATTGCCAAGAGTCAAGTTTGAGAACTTCAGAATCACAATGGGACTAACAAGATAAGTAGTTGTTGAGTGAGGGTGTTGGAATATGTTTAGTGCAACAACTCCATTTCTGTATATGTAAGTGTTCTATTGCTAGGTTTGTGCATTGTCTATATAGTTAGATAAAAAAAAACACTCCCAGAGGCTCAGACACAGGAAAGACCATGTGACTGTCTCCCAGTTTCCTGTGTCTGTGCTTCAGAGGAGAAGCAGCCTGCTGATGCTGCACAGTGACATTTAAGATATGTATATTCCTGATTCTACAAAGCCTATCATATCTGTACCTGTTTATAGCTAACTAAAGCTGTGTTCTGTTGTCAATATGCTTGAGAGTATCCTGAATGATCCGCTGGCAACAAGAAGGAGCAAAGTGAGATACAAAACGCATTGTAAATAAATGCATCATTGCTTCAGACCTATTTGTGGTCCTGGTTTCCCTACAGCAGCGTGGATCTTTGGAGCACCATCCTTGCTTTGGTTTAAAAACAGAATAAAACCTACAAAGAATAGAACACAATACCATCAGTTAAATATGTTAAAGGTTCATAGATGTTTTGGGGTTGTTTTGCTGCCTCTGGTGCTGGGTTCCCAGACTGTGTACAGGGCATCATGATATCTGAAGATTACCAAAGGATTTTGGGTTGCTATGTAGTGCCCAATGGAAAGATCTTAAAATTGCTGTTGAGGGAAGGCACCTTCAAATATGAAAGACCTGGAGCAGTTTGAAAAAGAATTCAAAATTCCAGTTGAGAGATGTAAGAAGCTTGTTGATGGTTATAGGAATTGATTATAGTTATTTATTCCAAAGTGGGTGCAACCAAATTGTAATTTGAGGATGCTAATAATTTTATCCAGCCCATTTTTGGGGATTTGTGTGAAATAGGGATGAGCGAGTCTACTCGCTAGGACTCGTTACTCGGCGATTCTTAAGGGACTCGCTGGACTCGGGAATCGGCGAGTCTTTTAGCGAAGACTCGCCTAGTAACGAGTCCAAAGCGGGCGAGTCGGTGTGCGGCAGGCGGGCTGTTTCGCGGCTGGAGGAGGTAAGGTTTGGCCCTGACAGCACCCCCCCCCCCCCCCCCCCGGTTCTCAAGGCTGTCCGGAGCTGACAGCACCCCCCCCCCCCCCCCCCCCCGGTTCTCAAGGCTGTCCGGAGCTGACAGCACCCCCACACCCCCCCCCCCCCGGTTCTCAAGGCTGTCCGGACCTGACAGCACCCCCCCCCCCCGGTTCTCAAGGCTGTCCGGACCTGACAGCACCCAAAACCCCCCCCCCCCCGGTTCTCAAGGCTGTCCGGACCTGACAGCACCCCCCCCCCCCCCCCCCGTTCTCAAGGCTGTCCGGACAAGACATACCTAACTGCCAGCCAGGGGAAGAGGCTCCAGCCCAGCCCCTGAGCCAATGCTCCGAATCCTAGCGAGTCTGCGATTCCGAGTCCTGAATTATCTATTCGGGACTCGCGAATCCATATTCCCTATTCTTTAACATTGGACTCGCTAGACTCGCCACGAGTCCCGAGTCCTGGGCTCGGACTCGTGCGGGTCTAGCGATTCCGAGTAATTTAGGACTCGCTCATCCCTAGTGTGAAATTATGATTAGTGATGAGCGAGTACTAAAATGCTCGGGTGCTCGAAGCTCGGGCCGAGCATCCCGAGATACTCGTGTACTCGGCCCGAGTAACGAGCCCAATGTTATCCTATGGGAGACACGAGTATTTTTATGAAATGACTGCCGGCTGCCTGGAAAAACCCTAAAAATGTCACAAAAGTCTCAGAAGAGTGCTGAAATGACATGGCAACACCATGGGGAAGACCCCTGGAAGCATTTCTCACTCAAAAGTCACAGCTGTGAACAATGTTGTCCGAGTTTCACGCCAATTTTACGGAGTGTCCAGAAAACCTTCCAAAATGACTCCAAAATGAATATTTAGGGTGGAAATGTTAAGGGCACATACCCAATAGTGAGATACAGCTGGTGTATGTTACTTTTTGTGATTACATGAAAGATTTTACGTGAAAACATTGTGCGGCACTCCGATGACCCTGACAATGTACATGAAGCCCTGTCTAGAAATAATGTGCCCATTTTGAAGAACTGGGTCTATTGTAGTATCTTCCTTTGCCAGGGCAGTCCAAAATTGGGAGGTTCACCAATGCCCCTGGATACAGACATGCAGGATGGCCTGTAAACAAGAACTGGGTGTATTGTAGTATAGCCCATTGGCCAGGGCAGCCAAAAATTGGGAGGTTCAACAATGACCCATGCTTACAGACATGTAGTAGGGCCTGTAACCCTCAAGTGGGTGTATTGTAGTATAGCCCTTTGGCCAGGGCAGCCAAAAATTGGGAGGTTCAACAATGACCCATGCATACAGACATGTAGTAGGGCCTGTAACCCTCAAGTGGGTGTATTGTAGTAGAGCCCTTTGGTCAGGGCAGCCAAAAATTGGGAGGTTCAACAATGACCCATGCATACAGACATGTAGTAGGGCCTGTAACCCTCAAGTGGGTGTATTGTAGTAGAGCCCTTAGGTCAGGGCAGCCAAAAATTGTGAGGCTCCTCTTTGTCCCTGGATGGAGACGTGCAGGAGGGCCTGTTAAGAAGAACTGGGTGTATTGTAGTAGAGCCCTTTGGTCAGGGCAGCCAAAAATTGGGAGGTTCAACAATGACCCATGCATACAGACATGTAGTAGGGCCTGTAACCCTCAAGTGGGTGTATTGTAGTAGAGCCCTTTGGTCAGGGCAGCCAAAAATTGGGAGGTTCAACAATGACCCATGCATACAGACATGTAGTAGGGCCTGTAACCCTCAAGTGGGTGTATTGTAGTAGAGCCCTTAGGTCAGGGCAGCCAAAAATTGTGAGGCTCCTCTTTGTCCCTGGATGGAGACGTGCAGGAGGGCCTGTTAAGAAGAACTGGGTGTATTGTAGTAGAGCCCTTTGGTCAGGGCAGCCAAAAATTGGGAGGTTCAACAATGACCCATGCATACAGACATGTAGTAGGGCCTGTAACCCTCAAGTGGGTGTATTGTAGTATAGCCCTTTGGTCAGGGCAGCCAAAAATTGGGAGGTTCAACAATGACCCATGCATACAGACATGTAGTAGGGCCTGTAACCCTCAAGTGGGTGTATTGTAGTAGAGCCCTTTGGTCAGGGCAGCCAAAAATTGGAGGTCAACAATACCCATGCATACTGAGAGTATGAGGAGGGCCTGTTAACCCTCAAGATGGGTGTATTGTAGTATAGCCCTTTGGTCAGGGCAGCCAAAAATTGGGAGGTTCAACAATGACCCATGCATACAGACATGTAGTAGGGCCTGTAACCCTCAAGTGGGTGTATTGTAGTAGAGCCCTTTGGTCAGGGCAGCCAAAAATTGGAGGCTCTACATTGACCCATGCATACGAGACGTGTAGTAGGGCCTGTTAATAAGTGGGTGTATTGTAGTAGAGCCTTGGTCAGGGCAGCCAAATGGAGGTTCATGGCCATGTACGCAGGAGGCCTGTAAAAGGGTATTGTAGTAACCTTTGGGTCGGGAGCAAAATGGGGTTCAACAATGACCCATGCTTACAGACATGTAGTAGGGCCTGTAACCCTCAAGTGGGTGTATTGTAGTAGAGCCCTTTGGTCAGGGCAGCCAAAAATTGGGAGGTTCAATCATGACCCAGCATACAGACATGTAGTAGGGCCTGTAACCCTCAAGTGGGTGTATTGTAGTAGAGCCCTTTGGTCAGGGCAGCCAAAAATTGGAGGTTCAACAATGACCCATGCATACAGACATGTAGTAGGGCCTGTAACCCTCAAGTGGGTGTATTGTAGTAGAGCCCTTAGGTCAGGGCAGCCAAAAATTGGGAGGTTCAACATGACCATGTACATGGTAGCCACCTGGTGGAGATAGTGGCAGGAGGCCAAAATTGTTACAAGACCCATGAAAGACTGGTGGTGTTATTGTATGTAGAGCCCTTTGGTCAGGGCAGCCAAAAATTGGAGGTTCCTATGACCCATGGATACAGACTGTAGTAGGGCCTGTAACCTCAAGTGGGTGTATTGTAGTAGAGCCCTTTGGTCAGGGCAGCCAAAAATTGGGAGGTTCAACAATGACCCATGCATACAGACATGTAGTAGGGCCTGTAACCCTCAAGTGGGTGTATTGTAGTAGAGCCCTTGGTCAGGGCAGCCAAAAATTGGAGGTCTGCCTCTCTGTGTCCTGTACCCTGTGGTGATGGAGACTAGTCGTGGACAGGAGGCCTTGTTGTAAGAAGAAGCTAGGTGTGTATTGTAGTAGAGCCCTTTGGTCAGGGCAGCCAAAAATTGGGAGGTTCAACAATGACCCATGCATACAGACATGTAGTAGGGCCTGTAACCCTCAAGTGGGTGTATTGTAGTAGAGCCCTTTGGTCAGGGCAGCCAAAAATTGGGAGGTTCAACAATGACCCATGCATACAGACATGTAGTAGGGCCTGTAACCCTCAAGTGGGTGTATTGTAGTAGAGCCCTTAGGTCAGGGCAGCCAAAAATTGTGAGGCTCCTCTTTGTCCCTGGATGGAGACGTGCAGGAGGGCCTGTTAAGAAGAACTGGGTGTATTGTAGTAGAGCCCTTTGGTCAGGGCAGCCAAAAATTGGGAGGCTCCTCTTTGTCCCTGGATGGAGACGTGCAGGAGGGCCTGTTAAGAAGAACAGGGTGTATTGTAGTGTAGCCCTTTTGTCAGGGCAGCCAAAAATTTGGAGGCTCCTCTTTGTCCCTGGATAGAGACGTGTAGGAGTACCTAAAAATATTTTTCCCATTGAAAAGGAGCGGGTCTCCTGTCGTTGTAATGCCCATTCTAACAGAATGGGCTACAAAATTTACCACTGTGCGTATACCTCAAACAAGAGCCTAACTATTCTAACGCTCATCATGGTGTCACATGAGGAGAAGGAGTAGGAGTCCAGCGATTAGCCAAAGTACGGAAGTGTGTACCCATTGGTGAGTGGAGGTACATGTCAAATTCAAATAACAAAATAAAATTCAGTTGTCATTTGCTGGTGGTGTGGTGAAGTCTGGCCCAATCCAACCCTTGTTCATCTTGATCAGAGTGAGCCTGTCCGCATTTTCAGTTGACAGGCGGGTGCGTTTATCAGTGATGATTCCACCTGCTGCACTGAAAACACGCTCTGATAAAACGCTAGCGGCAGGGCAGGCCAGGACTTCCAAGGCGTAGAGAGCCAATTCATGCCACGTGTCGAGCTTGGAGACCCAATAATTGAAAGGCACCGATGAATCTCGCAGTACAGTTGTTCGATCTGCAAGGTACTCCTTCAGCATCTGCCCGAACTTAGCATTTCTGGTGGCACTACCCCGCACCTCAGGGGCTGTGGTACGTGAGGGGCTGAGAAAACTGTCCCACATCGTAAAGACAGTTCCCCTGCCTCTGGCGGATTGGACTTGTGCCCCTCTCGGCCGTACGCCTTGGTTGTCCATCGAATCCTGACCTATGCCGCTAGCGTTTTGTGAGGGGAAGGATTTCACAACTTCCGTGACTATGGCCCTCTGGAACTGCAGCATTTTGGCTGACCTCTCCGCCTCAGGAATGAGAGACATAAAGTTCTCCTTGTAGCGTGGGTCTAAGAGTGTTGCCAACCAGTACTGATTGTCGGCCAAGATGTTCTGAACGCGAGGGTCACGAGACAGGCAGCTTACCATAAAGTCAGCCATGTGCGCCAGACTCTTAACAGCCATCACATCAGTATCCAGACCAACACGATGACTGAACATGCTGTCCTCCTCCTCCTCCTCCTCCTCATCTCCCCTGTCCTCTGGCCAGCCACGCTGAATCGAGGGTATGACTGGTGTGCATGTCATATCCCCAATTTGGCCTGAGAGTTGCTCCATGTCTTCATCCTCCTCCTCCTCCTCCTCCTCGTCATAGTCCTCCACTACACGTTGTGATGACATGAGGCTGGCCTGTGTGTTTTCACCCACACCCACTACAGTTTCTTGCTCTAAGTCATCGCGCTCTGCCTGCAATGCATCCTCTTTTATTTTCAGCAGAGACCGTTTTAGAAGGCAGAGTAGTGGTATGGTGACGCTAATAATGGCGTCATCACCGCTCACCATCTTGGTGGAGTCCTCAAAGTTTTGGAGGACGGTGCATAGGTCCGACATCCATCTCCACTCCTCAGGTGTTATGTGTGGAGTTTGACCCATTTCCCGACGGCTTAGGTGATGCAGGTAGTCCACAACTGCCCTCTTCTGCTCACATATCTTGACCAACATGTGCAGCGTTGAATTCCAACGCGTGGGGACATCACACACCAGTCTGTGGGCCGGAAGACGCAAACGGCGCTGAAAGCTTGCAAGGCCGGCTGAAGCAGCAGGTGACTTGCGAAAATGTGCAGACAGACGCCGAACTTTTACCAGCAGGTCAGACACCTCCGGGTATGACTTCACAAACCTGTGAACCACCAGGTTGAGCACATGGGCCACGCATGGAACATGCGTCAGCTGCCCTCGCCTCAAAGCTGCCACCAGGTTCCGGCCATTGTCACACACGACCTTTCCTGGCTTTAGGTTCAGAGGTGTGAGCCAGTGATCTGCCTGCTGTTTCAGAGCTGTCCACACCTCTTCTGCATTGTGGGGTTTGTCACCTATGCAGACTAGCTTCAGCACAGCCTGATGCCGCTTTGCAGAGGCAGTGCTGCAGTGCTTCCAGCTTGGGACTAGTGTGGAGGGTACAGTGGATGAGGATGCGCAGGTGGAGGAGGAGGAGGCTGAAGAGCATGACATTCCGGAGCTGTAGAGTGTCGGTGAAACCATGACAGAGGTAGGGCCTGCTATCCTTGGTGTGGGAAGGACGTGTTCCGTCCCTCGCTCAGACTGGGTCCCAGCCTCCACAATATTAATCCAGTGTGCCGTCAGGGAGATGTAGCGGCCTTGCCCACAAGCACTTGTCCACGTGTCTGTGGTTAGGTGGACTTTGGCTGAAACAGCATTGTTCAGGGCACGTGTGATGGTGTTGGACACGTGGTTATGCAATGCGGGGACGGCACATCTGGAGAAATAGTGTCGGCTGGGGACCGAGTAACGTGGGACAGCAGCCGCCATCAGGTCGCGGAATGCGTCCGTCTCCACCAGACGGAAAGGCAACATTTCTAGCGCTATGAGTCGCGAAATGTGAGCATTGAGGACTGTGGCATGTGGGGCATTGGCAGCGTATTTGCGCCTGCGTTCAAATGTTTGCTGAATGGATAATTGAACGCTGCGCTGGGACAAGGACGTGCTTGATGGTGGCGTAATTTGTGCTTCAGCAACTTCAGGTGCAGGACCGGAGGCTTGTTCGCGGCCAGCATGGACAGGGGATTGGCTTGCATGCACAACAGCCGAAGACCTAGCAGTGACATCAGCACGCACCGCTCCTCGACTCTGTGGTACTTCCCACAAAGTCGGGTGCTTGGCTGACATGTGCCTGATCATGCTGGTGGTGGTCAGGCTGCTAGTTTTCGTACCCCTGCTGATAGTGGCATGGCAGGTGTGGCAAATGGCCTTTTTAGAGTCTTCTGGAGCCAACTTAAAAAACTCCCAGACTCGGGAAGACCGAACATTTGCACAGGCACCTTGAGTCGTGTTGTTGTTCCGGGGAACGGTTGCCTGCCTTCTGCCTGCAGACGCACCCTGCTTCGTACTGGCTGTTGTGATGCTACGCCTCCCTCCCCCTGTGCACTGCTGTCCTCGCTCTGCATATCCTCCTGCCATGTAGGGTCAGCTACTGGATCATCCACCACGTCGTCTTCCTCTTCCGCACCCTGATCCTCCTCCTGACTTCCTGGCAATTGTGTCTCATCATCGTCCACCCCTTGTTGAGACACTTTGACAACGTTCCGTTCGTCATAACGCGGCTGCTCAAATATTTGGGCATCTGTACATACCATCTCCTCATGACCCACTTCAAGAGGAGGTGGCGACAGGCCAGATTCTGCGAATGGATACGTGAACAGCTCTTCCGAGTGTCCTAGTGTGGGATCTGTAATGTCCGTGGACGTGTAATCGGCCAGGTGGTAGGAAGGAGGATCAGGTTGGGAAATGTGCGGTGCAGTATCACGGCTACTGACAGTTGACCGTGCGGAAGACAGGGTGTTTGTGGAGGTGCCCATCTGACTTGAAGCATTATCCGCTATCCAAGTAACAACCTGTTGACACTGGTCTTGGTTCAACAGTGGTGTACTGCTGCGGGCCCCAAGAATTTGGGACAGGACGTGCGAGCGAGGAGATGTGGCCCTTTGTTGTTGCGAAATGAGTGCTTGCACACGACCTCGGCCTCTGCCTGCACCACCATCACGTCCACTTCCTTGTTCCTTGCCAACGCCCTTGCCAACGCCTTTGCGCATTTTGCCTGTATAGAGCGACAACTGCCTGGTCACTGTGGAGGTCACAGGAGATTAGGATTTTAGTTCCCTAACCTGTATAAAGGTATGACGTACAACAGTGTGGTGACTGTTGAGATGACAATAGTTAGGATTTTAGTTCCCTAACTTGTAGAAACTTATGACGTACAACAGTGTGGTGACTGTTGAGATGACAATAGTTAGGATTTTAGTTCCCTAACCTGTAGAAACGTATGACGTACAACAGTGTGGTGACTGTTGAGATGACAAGAGTTAGGATTTTAGTTCCCTAACTTGTAGAAACGTATGACGTACAACAGTGTGGTGACTGTTGAGATGACAAGAGTTAGGATTTTAGTTCCCTAACTTGTAGAAACGTATGACGTACAACAGTGTGGTGACTGTTGAGATGACAAGAGTTAGGATTTTAGTTCCCTAACTTGTAGAAACGTATGACGTACAACAGTGTGGTGACTGTTGAGATGACAAGAGTTAGGATTTTAGTTCCCTAACTTGTAGAAACGTATGACGTACAACAGTGTGGTGACTGTTGAGATGACAAGAGTTAGGATTTTAGTTCCCTAACCTGTAGAAACGTATGACGTACAACAGTGTGGTGACTGTTGAGATGACAAGAGTTAGGATTTTAGTTCCCTAACTTGTAGAAACGTATGACGTACAACAGTGTGGTGACTGTTGAGATGACAAGAGTTAGGATTTTAGTTCCCTAACCTGTAGAAACTTATGACGTACAACAGTGTGGTGACTGTTGAGATGACAAGAGTTAGGATTTTAGTTCCCTAACCTGTAGAAACGTATGACGTACAACAGTGTGGTGACTGTTGAGATGACAAGAGTTAGGATTTTAGTTCCCTAACCTGTACAAACGTATGACGTACAACAGTGTGGTGACTGTTGAAATGACAAGAGTTAGGATTTTAGTTCCACTAAACTTGTAGAAACTTATACTGTACGATCAACAGTGTGGTGACTGTTGAGATGACAAGAGTTAGGATTTTAGTTCCCTAACCTGTACAAACGTATGACGTACAACAGTGTGGTGACTGTTGAGATGACAAGAGTTAGGATTTTAGTTCCCTAACCTGTACAAACGTTATGACGTACAACAGTGTGGTGACTGTTGAGATGACAAGAGTTAGGATTTTAGTTCCCTAACTTGTAGAAACTTATGACGTACAACAGTGTGGTGACTGTTGAGATGACAAGAGTTAGGATTTTAGTTCCCTAACCTGTAGAAACGTATGACGTACAACAGTGTGGTGACTGTTGAGATGACAAGAGTTAGGATTTTAGTTCCCTAACTTGTAGAAACGTATGACGTACAACAGTGTGGTGACTGTTGAGATGACAAGAGTTAGGATTTTAGTTCCCTAACCTGTAGAAACTTATGACGTACAACAGTGTGGTGACTGTTGAGATGACAAGAGTTAGGATTTTAGTTCCCTAACCTGTAGAAACGTATGACGTACAACAGTGTGGTGACTGTTGAGATGACAAGAGTTAGGATTTTAGTTCCCTAACTTGTAGAAACTTATGACGTACAACAGTGTGGTGACTGTTGAGATGACAAGAGTTAGGATTTTAGTTCCCTAACCTGTAGAAACGTATGACGTACAACAGTGTGGTGACTGTTGAGATGACAAGAGTTAGGATTTTAGTTCCCTAACCTGTACAAACGTATGACGTACAACAGTGTGGTGACTGTTGAGATGACAAGAGTTAGGATTTTAGTTCCCTAACTTGTAGAAACGTATGACGTACAACAGTGTGGTGACTGTTGAGATGACAAGAGTTAGGATTTTAGTTCCCTAACCTGTAGAAACTTATGACGTACAACAGTGTGGTGACTGTTGAGATGACAAGAGTTAGGATTTTAGTTCCCTAACCTGTAGAAACATATGACATACAACAGTGTGGTGACTGTTGAGATGACAAGAGTTAGGATTTTAGTTCCCTAACCTGTAGAAACGTATGACGTACAACAGTGTGGTGACTGTTGAGATGACAAGAGTTAGGATTTTAGTTCCCTAACCTGTAGAAACGTATGACGTACAACAGTGTGGTGACTGTTGAGATGACAAGAGTTAGGATTTTAGTTCCCTAACTTGTAGAAACTTATGACGTACAACAGTGTGGTGACTGTTGAGATGACAATAGTTAGGATTTTAGTTCCCTAACTTGTAGAAACTTATGACGTACAACAGTGTGGTGACTGTTGAGATGACAAGAGTTAGGATTTTAGTTCCCTAACCTGTATTAAGGTACTACGTACACCTGTCTGGTGACTGTAATGGTTTGAAGAGAGGATTTTAGTCCCTAACCTGTATTAAGGCAGTACGTACACCTGTCTGGTGACTGTTTTGATGACAAGAGTTAGGATTTTAGTTACCTAACCTGTATTAAGGTACTACGTACACCTGTCTGGTGACTGTAATGGTTTAAACAGAGGATTTTAGTCCCTAACCTGTATTAAGGTAGTACGTACACCTGTCTGGTGACTGTTTTGATGACAAGAGTTAGGATTTTAGTTCCCTAACCTGTATTAAGGTACTACGTACACCTGTCTGGTGACTGTAATGGTTTGAAGAGAGGATTTTAGTCCCTAACCTGTATTAAGGTAGTACGTACACCTGTCTGGTGACTGTTTTGATGACAAGAGTTAGGATTTTAGTTCCCTAACCTGTATTGAGGTACTACGTACACCTGTCTGGTGACTGTAATGGTTTGAAGAGAGGATTTTAGTCCCTAACCTGTATTAAGGTAGTACGTACACCTGTCTGGTGACTGTTTTGATGACAAGAGTTAGGATTTTAGTTCCCTAACCTGTATTAAGGTAGTACGTACACCTGTCTGGTGACTGTAATGGTTCAAGAGAGGATTTTAGTCCCTAACCTGTATTAAGGTAGTACGTACACCTGTCTGGTGACTGTTTTGATGACAAGAGTTAGGATTTTAGTTCCCTAACCTGTATTAAGGTAGTACGTACACCTGTCTGGTGACTGTAATGGTTTGAAGAGAGGATTTTAGTCCCTAACCTGTATTAAGGTACTAAGTACAAGAGTGTGGTGACTCTAATGGTCACAGAAAAGCTTGGATTTCAATCTGTATCACCCTGCCTATATCCTCCTAGATTAGTCCTGAGAAGGACTGTTCTGGTCACTGGAAATCTTGGACTCCGATCTGGATCACCCTGCCTATGTCCTCCTAGATTAGTCCTGAGAAGGACTGTTGTGGTCAGCAGCAGTTTGCAGCCCTGATCCGGATCTACCTATGAGGGCCGCAAATCTGTCCCTAATCAGCAGCAGACACTCTCCCTACACTCACTGTCTGGAAGGCTGTGTGCCGAGCACAGCGCGCCGGGACTTATAAAGGCTCGGTGACGCTGTGCAGGCCGGCCAATCACTGCTATACCACAACCAACAGGGCTGTGGCATTGCAGTGGTCTGTCAGCCAATCCCTGCACGTGGGCTGGCTCTCAAAAGAGCGCCAACATGGAGAGATGACGACCACGAGCACAGCACGAGTATCGCGAGATTACTCGGTGCTCGGCGAGTCGCCCGAGTACAGTGATACTCGTGCGAGTAACGAGTAGTGCCGAGCATGTTCGCTCAACACTAATTATGATGTTTTGCCTTTGAATATCTGTTTATTTATGGTGCTTCAATACACAGAGACAAAATCAACATGGTTATTACAAAACATTTGTAATTGCAATAATTTTCTGGGAGAAATGCTTCCTTTTCTGGAACAATTTAAAGGGTACCAGCATTTTTTGCCATGACACGTCTGTATGTATGTACTCTTTATATACATGTCTGTATGTATGTATGTGCTCTGTTTATACATATGTGTATGTGCTCTGTATACACATGTCTGTATGTACTCTGTGTATAAATGTGTGTAGTCTGTGCCTATGTTTGAGTGACATTTATACATATCTATCTATGTGTGTTTCTGTATACACATATATGTCTATATGTCATGGCTTGGTCCTGGACCTTGATCCAGTGGCCTCTTGCTACATGGTTGGTTTCCTTCCCTGCTGAGCCACAACCTGGTCAGACACTGTCCAACTACTGATGGTTCATTTGGGGGATGTCACAGGTTCTCTTTAAGTATCCCCCTTCCACAATGCCTCCTTTACATACTTTTCCCCCTCTTCACACTGCTTCCCCATTCTGTGCCCCTTATATTGCCCAGTTTCTATACTGTGCACCCCCAACACACTTTCCCCACTCATATTGTCCCCATATATTCCCCCTCTAAATTGAACCGCAGCATTGCACATAGCGGGCAGCTATGAGGATCGCATCAGTGACAGCACAGGGGAAGGAGGTAAGCACAGACACCGCAACACAGTGCACTCAACGGTCATCTCCTTCACACAGCTGTGGATTCGGCACAGTGTTGCTGACAGAAGGAGATGACCGCTCAGTGCAATGCAGTTCAGAGTTTAAATAGGTATATGGGGGTGAGTGATCATATTAGAGAATGTGGGGGTGAGCCTGCTTGTAGGAGACTGGGAGCAAACTTGCAGAAGTCTAAGGGGCTTTCCGAGACTGGGGGGTAGGTTTTTAGGGGTCTGGGGGGCTTGTAGGAGACTGGGGGGTGCTTGTAGGAGACTGGTGGTGATTGCTTGTAGGAGACTGGGGGTGCTTGTAGGAGACTGGGGTCATGCTTGAAGGAGACTTGGGGTGGGCTTGTAGGAATCTGGGGGCTTGTAGGAGACTGGGGGCATGCTTGTAGGAGTCTGGGTGTTGGACTTGTAGAAGACTGGGGAACGTGTTTGTAGGAGACTGGGGGTCATGCTTTTCGGAGAGTGAAGAGAAGCATGCTTGTAGGAGACTGGATGATGTTTACACCCAGGGTCCAAAACAAACACGCCGCTAGTAAGAGCCTGAGCTGCTCCTCCATATGCTGAATTGTGATATCTAGATAACACTGCAAAATGCTGACAGGGTATATATTACAAACTCTTAGCATTTTGCAGCCTAGATCTACACATACATTTTATAAAAAGCCCAGACAACCCTTTTAACAACCAGTATGGAGAATAGGCAAATCTTAAACCTAGTGGAGGCAAAATCCTGCTGCCTAGGAGACACCTCGGACTGCCAACTAACTTTAAATCGATATATTAGCTACTGTGGTGCCCCACATGGTCAGGCGTCACACAAGGGTATTGCACTTGTAAAAGTGGTGTAATTTTCCCCAACTGCAGGTGGATGCTGGGCTAGTGGGTGGGACCCATTCCTGCACTCCTACACTAGAGTAGTGGTGGGAAGTTACTTCTGGGAGGGAGATATAGTCACCTCTAGAGGGAGTCAAAGAGTTAGTTGGAGTGAGGAGAGTTAAGGAGTCGAGGAGGAGTGTGGAGCACATCGGGAGGTCTAACAGGACAGCTTCAGGCTGATCCTGAGGAAAGATGAATGGGGATCCTGAGGGGATCCTGAGAGAGGGTGCTTGACGCGTGAGTCTGGGCCCGAGAGAGAAAGGGGGAACCCCAGCGTGGAACAACCATACTCCAGGGAATTCTCCAGTCCACCACGGGAACGCCGGCCCCGAGGATACGGTCAGAATCCACCTCTGAAGTCGTCAACCGGCTGCTGCAGTCTGTTCACCGGCTGTGGCACCGTGCCAGACGGAGCGGTCTGCTTTCTTCTTCACTTCGAGGGAGGGGAGCCCCAAGACTACCTTCAAGGAGTAATTGGGTATAGACTCATCCTAGGCGGGGAAGAAAGGACACGGGTTCATCAACTAACGCATACCACGGGTACCACCACACCACCTGGCACCCACTTGCAGCCACCCGTAGAGCTACCTGTTTCTTTAACAACCTTTGCTGAACTATGGACTTGCATGCTGATGACTGTTTACAGTAAAGTACCCGGGAGAGTGACTTTGCTCCATGTCTTTGTGCCATTTATCATCGACCTCTTTCCTTACAGCAACGCTGCCCCGGAGGCCAGCTCCACCTGTAGGGAGCTTTGCCATCCTTGCTGTGATACCATCGCCCTCTGGAGGACTGTGGTGGCGCTGGTGACCCATCACCAGGTACTACAGGTGGCGTGATGTGACAATAACTCTTTTCCTTGTACATAACCCCTCTATTGAAGTGTCACCCAGGCCACGGGCTCAGGCACCGCCACCCATGACATACCCCCGCGAACCCCTCCGAGCCTGATACCCAACTACCCCAGGGCCTGGGGCTCGACACTACTTTGTAATTTATTTTATTTAGACTAGTGTAGGTAGAATAATACTGGTCAGCTAGCTCATCTACAAAAGCAAAACAATAAGTTTACTTATCATTAATTAACTCATTACTAATAAACAGGAGCTCATTTAACTCTTAAATACTTTCTGGTTTCAATCATGTGTATAAATATACTAAGTTCATTATAATAATTCTAAACTAAATTGTGTATTTTCTGTATTGTGAATAAAATGTTACGAGTTTAATATATGTACATGAAGGTTATGTTTTGGACATGATTGCTATTTTTGTCAGGAAACAACCTGGTACTCCATGTGTGCAAAAATATTTCAACCAAAAATGTGTATCCAATCACTACATGTGATGATTCAGCCCAGATTTTATAGACCTGCATCAGACACAGATTGCCACGAAAAGAGGAAAGATTGAGCATATAAAGGACGGCGCTGTAAGGAAAACATAATTTTTTAAGGTTTAAGGAAGACGTTAAGTCCATCTAGTTCAACCCATAAAAAAAGCAATCATCATCACTGACATGAATTGCGCTGTTTCTGATAAAAGTCTAAAAATTTCTACCAAAACATCACATATATGATTACATTTTTGACTCTAGTGACCAGGTCATTTTTTCCAATTCTGACCAGTGTTACTTTATGAGGTTATACCTTTGCAATGCTTCAATGATTCCCAATGATATCAAGATTGTTTTTTGGAATTCATGTTAGTGGAAAACTTAAGATGATATTTTTTGCATATAATTGGGAAAAAAATAGAAATTTGGCAAAATTTGGCAAAATTTGGCAATTTTCAACTTTTAGGGGCCTATTTCACAGAGAATGCTAAAAAGTGACATTATTCAAAAACTGCACCTCTTTGACTGTTCAAAACCACATCTAAGAAGTTTATAACCCTTCATGTGCTTCATAGGAAACTAAAGCAATTAAAGGAAAAGTTAAAATTATACTTTTTCCAACAAAAATGTTTTTATCCTCAAATATTGAATTTCAACAAGGGTAACAGGAGAAATTGCACCATAGAATTTTTTGTGCAACTTCTCCTAAGTACTTGATGCCCCATATGTGGCGAAAAACCACTGTTTGGGCACATGGCAGGGCTTGGAAGGGAAGACGTGCCATTTGACTTTTTTTTAAAGGAAAATTAGCCGCGAATGTAAGCTGACACTATGATGGATTTTGAGAGCCCCTAATGTGCCTAAACAGTGGAAAGACCCTGCAAGTGACCCAGTTTTGAAAACTAGACCCCAAAAAAATGTAATTAGATGTTTTGAGAGCATTTTGAACCCACTGGTGCTTCACAAAATTTTATAATGTTGAACTGTAAAATTGAAAAAGCCATTTTTTTCCACAAAAATGTTGTTTTAGTGCCAATTTTTTTCATTTTAACAAGGTCAACAGGAAAAAATTGACCTTAAAATTTGTTGTACAACTTCTCCTGAGTACGCATATACCCCATATGTGGTGGAAAATCATTGTCTGTGCACACAGGATGGCCTGGAAAGGAGGGAGTGTCATTAGACTTTTGACTGGAAAATTGGCTGGAATCTTTAGAGGACTCCATTTCATGTTTGAAGAGCCCCTGATGTGACTAAACAGTGGAAACTCCCATCTTTGACCCCATTTTGGAAATTAGAACCTCACAAGGATTTAATCTAGAGACCCCAGATGCTTCACATAACATTGAGCTGTAAAAATGAAAAAGTGCATTTTTTCCCCAAACATTTTTTTAGTTACAATATTTTCATTTTCACAAAGGCAACATAAAATTATGGACCCCAAAATGTGTTGTGCAATTTGTCTGAGTATGGCGATAACCCATTTGTGGTGGAAAACCACTGTTTGAGTGCATGGCAGGGCTAAGAAGGGGAGAAGTTATGTTTTGGGGTGCAGATTTTGATGGAATGGTCTAAGCTTCATATTGTTCTCAAATGTTCTGTTAAAGGGACCCTGTAAGGTCATTCTTCAGTATGATACTAATATTACCCTTGAATAGTGTTTGAGCAGATCTTTTAAAAACATGTAAAATCATTATTGTACCGTTTGTAGCTTCCATGGTATCAGCATTATCAGACCCTGCAGGCAGCTCCTGGATTAGTCCTCTCCATTATAAGCAAACAGGAATAGTCCGGCTACTGTATAAACTGTCATGTACAGTGTTGGCCAAAAGTATTGACACCCCTGCAATTCTGTCGGATAATACTCAGCTTCTTCCTGAAAATGATTGCAATCACAAATTCTTTGGTATTATTATTGTGATGAATATTGGTAAGGAATATTGCCATATTCCATCCCTCCCAGAAAGCAGTTGATAAGGCATCTCACTCACAAAAAGATAAGCCCCCACCTTTTCTGGCCAGAGGCAATTCCTCTCTGGTCAGAAGTAGATCAATTAGCACCTAGATGGAAGCCAACTGGCAACACAAAGACACTCTCCCTTAACTTTGATGTGGTAATCAGGTAGATGTATGGAGCTTCCTCAGAACTGGGGTTTTGCCAAAAGGTGACACGTCCAATTTAAGTCTCTTTCTTCCCAGGCAGACTGGAAGGCACCGTGACTATAACCTTAATATCTCATAAGCCGTCCACCCTGTGATGCTATCGAATATAAAAATGAACTCCACACATCTAGACGGAAATAGAGCTGGTATTCACATGAATGTAGGATGACTGTAAGCCATGTAAACAGGATATTGGCTGCTAGGCTGCTACCAGAGTAGCCATGTTTCATATCCAGACGAAGATAAAATCATAACTAAAAATATGAAAGTATTATCTTCCGTCTGTGATGCCGATGGACAAGGCTAGGGAACATTATGGAATCTGGGTGTCCATATCTCCCCTCAGAGGGGTGAGAGTTGTGAGACATCCCAGAGGTGTGAGATGGGTGGAGACAGGGGGCAGCCCATAATGTATAAAACTCATCTGCCCCATCTCCACCTGGTATTTCTTCTGAATGGGCATTATTCCACCAAAGCCAGAGATTACCCAAGGAACAGATTGGTGCCACGCCGCCCTTGTGGTGCCATCAGCATTAAGGTAACTGCTCACATGTGTGTGTAATTCTGTGTATTCCATTCCTCCTTTTATTGGCATATCTGACTGTAATATTTGTAATATCTGAGTAATAACTGTAAATATATCTAGTGTACCATTAGGGTGATTAAATATATAAATTTAATCTTGAGTTGCTCTTTTTATCTTGATCACGATTCCCGCGTCCGTGTGCTCATATAACGCTACCTGGGTTGGTTTCTGACCCCATATAAGCCTGACCACGGATCGGACTTATATTAAACGAGAAGCTGGTGGCAGCATTTGTGCTTGGGGTTATTCGGGGTCTCTATCAGTGACGGGGTGGAGGAGATTATATGTGCTTCTAGCTGCGGGCTAGAAGGCATATACCACACTCACTGAGAGGTGCCTTAATAAACCAGCACAGGCAGGGCAGCTGCAGCCCTTCTTTATCCTCAGCCAGTTCTCTGACTGACCTGGGCTTAACAGAAGGCGCTGTGGAGCTGCCAGGTTCGGTGGCCGATTCACCACAAGTGGTGGCAGCGGTGGGATCAAGATAATAGTGTTGTGGACCCAACTCCCTAACACTAGGGAATGCTGGCAGTAGCTTTTGCTGTCAGGGTCCTAAGATCAACTCAACACTAGACAGTCAGAGTGCAAATATAAGGTGTGTGGGTGCATCAGGTTGCAGGCAGGGCAGCTGCAGCCCTTCTTTATCCTCAGCCAGTTCTCTGACTGACCTGGACTTAACAGGAGGCGCTGTGGAGCTGCCAGGTTCGGTGGCCGATTCACCACAATTATCTTCATTTAATTTGTCTTCAATGAAAAAACACAAAAAGAATTGTCCTAAAGCCAAATTGGATATAAAACATAAAAAAGGGGGTGGACAAAAGTATTGGCACTGTTAGAAATATCATGTGATGCTTCTCTAATTTGAGTAAATAACAGCACTTGTAACTTACCTGTGGCACCTAACAGGTGTTGGCAATAACTAAATCACACTTGCAGCCAGTTGACATGGATTAAAGTTGACTCAACCTCTGTCCTGTGTCCTTGTGTGTACCACATTGAGCATGGAGAAAAGAAAGAAGACCAAAGAACTGTCTGAGGACTTGAGAAACCAAATTGTGAGGAAGCATTAGCAATCTCAAGTCTACAAGTCCATCTCCAAAGACCTGAATGTTCCTGTGTCTACCGTGCGCAGTGTCATCAAGAAGTTTAAAGCCCATGGCACTGTGGCTAACTTCCTTAGATGTGGACGGAAAAGAAAAATTGACAAGAGATTTCAACGCAAGATTGTGCAAGATGGTGGATAAAGAACCTCGACTAACATCCAAACAAGTTCAAGCTGCCCTGCAGTCCGATGGTACAACAGTGTCCACCCGTACTATCCGTCGGCGTCTGAATGAAAAGGGACTGTATGGTAGGAGACCCAGGAAGACCCCACTTCTTAACCCGAGACATAAAAAAGCCAGGCTGGAGTTTGCCAAAACTTACCTGAGAAAGCCTAAAACGTTTTGGAAGAATGTTCTCTCGTTTTGGGAAAAGGCATCAACATAGAGTTTACAGGAGAAAAAAAGAGCCATTCAAAGAAAAGAACACGGTCCCTACAGTCAAACATGGTGGAGGTTCCCTGATGTTTTGGGGTTGTTTTGCTGCCTCTGGCACCGGACTGCTTGACCGTGTGCATGGCATTATGAAGTCTGAAGACTACAAACAAATTTTGCAGCATAATGTAGGGCCCAGTGTGAGAAAGCTGGGTCTCCCTCAGAGTTCATGGGTCTTCCAGCAGGACAATGACCCAAACACACTTCAAAAAGCACTAGAAAATGGTTTTAGAGAAAGCACTGGAGACTTCTAAGGTGGCCAGCAATGAGTCCAGACCTGAATCCCATAGAACCCCTGCGGAGAGATCTAAAAATGGCAGTTTGGAGAAGGCACCCTTCAAATATCAGGGACCTGGAGCAGTTTGCTAAAGAAGAATGGTCTAAAATTCCAGCAGAGCATTGTAAGAAACTCGTTGATGGCTACCGGAAGCGGTTGATCGCAGTTATTTTGGCTAAAGGCTGTGCAACTAAGTATTAGGCTGAGGGTGCCAATACTTTTGTCCGGCCCATTTTTGGAGTTTTGTGTGAAATTATCAATGTTTTGCTTTATGCTTCATTCTCTTTTGTGTTTTTTCATTTAAGACAAATTAAATGAAAATAATAATACCAAAGAATTTGTGATTGCAATCATTTTCAGGAAGAAACGGAGTATTATCTGACAGAATTGCAGGGGTGTCAATACTTTTGGCCAACACTGTAATTATGCACTCCCTCTCAGCAGTTATTTCCACCCTATGCTCTCAGTGCAGTGTAGTTTCAGTTTGCATAGAAGCTTCTGTTCTGAAGAGGACATGGTTGGAGCGAGATATTACAGATCTGCCTTATCTAGACTCCATTTGTTTCTCTAAGCAGGTATCCCTGCTGTGACAGTTTCTGTGTTGTATTTGACCTCTTGTGATGCTGCAAACACAGAGAGCTGAGGGGAAAATACAGCCTTCCCTCCCCGCCCCCCGCACCAATGTCCTGTGCAGTGATGTGGTGTGAATATGTGACATGAATATTCATGTTATGGGGAGTGGACAGCAGAGAACTAAGTGGATCAATTCACTGTGATTGACAGATGCAGAGGATATGGGAGAAATATAAATAAAAGAAATACATAAATAGAAAGACTTTAGGGCGAGGAATTAGTAAATGATAACAGTTACATATAGATTTTTGACCTGACAGTTTTCCTTTAATTTTTCATAAATGTTGGTAATATAATATTAATGACCTATTCTCCTGATATATCATCAATATCAGATTCTAGTGTGCAATGCCTAATAAACCCGCTGTTGTAAGCCAGATATAAATATTAAAAGGAGCTGATCAGCACAGCTCTGTGTAGCCAATGATCACATATCAACTTCTATTCAAATGGATCCTATCCTGAGGATTGGTCATCAATATTATGTACCTTCATTATAATGTGTCCAGAGAACCCCTATAATATTGTTTGCAAAACAAATGTAACAGAGGTATATTCTTTACAAAGCAGAAGTTTAAGGTACTTATTGCTCCATCTACTGGCAGAATCTATGTATTACCAAGGCAGCTATATCTGCACTATAAAATATATTTTTACTCAGAGATCATTTTGTTTTTTAAATCCTCTAAAGCATACATTATTCTCCTATACCTGTAAAAGGAACATGTCCATTACAATAGAGGCGCCAAAGGAATAGAAAATAGCTGCTTTTTTTCTGTACAAGAAGCAATATTAAACACTGTCGAGCTGCTCAGATAGTGAGCCATTGTATTTTTATTCTTTTATTATTAAGTTACAACTTTGATTAAAAACTCGCTTCTAATTATTAGTTTTCAGGGCACAGCATATACTGCGTATACTGGGCAAAAGGTATAATTAGGGATGTAACTACAATAGGAGCAGGGGTTGCATTCGCACCCAGACCCTGGAGCCTAGTGGGTCCAAAAAATCACTATGGCCTATAGAAAAAGACTAATGATATTAAAGATTTGTAATAATTGGGGGTTGCATTGGAGTTTTCGCATTGGAGCCCATATTTATGTAGTTTTCCTTCCGGCAGAAATGAAAATTTTGCATTGTTCCATAACTGAGACCTGAAGGAAATGTTTAATGTCTTTTCCTCCAAAATTCAACTGTTTAGGCAAGACTTGATTGTTAGGCTGGTTTCACTCCATGGTTTTGTTCCTGTCCGTGGGAATCCTGTTTTTTGCAGGACCACACGGACAGGAACAGACAGGATTGGATTGGTAACTCCGGATACCAATTCTGTGTCAGGATCCGGGATTTTGAGGGATCCAGACACAGAAAGAGCTGGGAGGAGCTGAGTTTGCAAAGCACAAGTGGTGTTGGGACTGTTACTTTCACTTTTGCAATGTATCTATATACAAGGTAAAAGAAATCAATGGTTAAAAAAAGAAAAAAATGCTCACCTCTCCGCCAAGTGTCCAGCGATGTGAGGCGTCCATGTCAGATTGCTGCAGGACCTTTTTTTTTTTTTTTTAACCATTTAATCTTTATTAAGGTTTAAGCAGATAAACATACAATATGCCCAAACAGGTAGGCAACAATTGTGGAGTATCAATAGACAAACAGACTTGTCGTTGATGCGTATCCAATTCCACATAATAACAATACAAATCAGAAAAAACAAAGAGGGGAGGACAAAGAAAAATAAGGGGAGGAGAAGGAAGGGGAGAAAAAAAGGGGGAGATAGGTCGTATAGAATCATCAAATAAAAAGGAAAAAAAAAACCTGTTATCAAATTCAGCGGGTTAATATGCAAAACAGAAAATTACAATGTGAAACAATGGCCAAGCGCTCAAATAGGGATCGAAACAGAGTTGTGTATGGAACAAACCCATGGATGCCACCATGACATTATTTTACGAATCCTGGTATCGTCTGATGCCAGAGTAATCTCGTATAAGAAGTGCAAATTGAGTTGATCTATAAGATCTGCCAAGGTGGGAAGGGTAGCCGCACGCCAATGTTTAGCCAAACAGTACCAAGCTGCCACCAGTATATTAGTAACTATGGGCCTAAGAGGTCTTGGCAGGTGCACCAGTTCTAGGCCCAAAAGTGCCATTTGAGGAGATATTGTGAAAGATAGACGTGTGATTTGTGTTATCAGAAGTTCAACCTGTTTCCAGAAGGGCTGAATTTTAGGACACATCCACTAAACATGAACGGTGGATCCGACAAACCCACATACTCTCCAGCACAATGCCCTGTCAAGAGCAGAATTCTTATCAAATTTTGCAAGTTTCTCCAGAGTCAGATACCAGTCAAAATGTAATTTCTTGGCGTGCTCATGGTGATTCAAACAGGAAGAAAAGCGAAGCGCGTGCTTCGAAGCATTCCGCCAGGCATCTAACGTCGTGGAGAAAGACAATTTAGATTCCCATATGACCATAAAAGGAAGTTTGGAGTTCAACTTAGCTTGCATCAGAGCATTGTATATTAAGAAGACTCCATGAGTAGCAGAGGCATCTTGTTTAAAGAAAGATTGCAAGCCAAAGTTGTGATCTTGGGCATCCCCTAGTGGAAATCTAGTGGCACGGAGGAAGGCTTTCAATTGGAGATACTGAAAGTAGGACGTGGGAGGCAGAGAAAACCTATCCCTGAGGGATTTAAATGAAAAAATTTTCTGCTGATCCGCCACGTTCATTAGTAAAATAGCCCCCCATCCTCCACTGGGCAAAAGAAAAGGAAAAGGAGCTCGCTCACTGTTCCACAGCACGTAAAGATATATAGCGGTACAAGAACTTCAGGTGGATTATACATGATCGAGTCCATACATAGAGGACCGCCTGCATTGACTTCAATCCCTGCAACAGAGGTCTCTGGTGGAGGAGCCGGCTCTCAAGCAAAATGCGGGTAGAATGAAACTGTGCATACCACGATTCAATTTGGTGCCATAAAGGTATAGGGGAAGATGGTAGTGAAGAGGCCCACCAAATTTTTGCTATATCTAAGGTTACAGCTTTATAATACATATGAATATTGGGGGCTCCCATTCCTCCCAAAGATGTCGGCAATGTTAGAGTTGTCATGGCAATTCTGTGTGGTTTTTTATTCCAAACAAAATAGCCCAAGGTCGACTGGAAAAGGTTTAGAATACCATGGGGAAAGTGATGAGGTATACAGCATAATAAATATAGTATTTTGGGGAGTATGACCATCTTAGCTATTTGTATCCTGGCGATCTAAGATAGTTGGTAAGAGGCATACGTCGACAGAAGGGAACGCATGTCCCTCAACAACAGGTCACAGTTGCAATTTAGTAGACGTTTAGTATTGGTTATGTATATTCCCAAATAAGTGAAACCGTCCTGTGCCAAGGTAAAAGGAAACCGCCAGCGTAAATTAGATTGAACATTAGCGGGATGTTAATTGGATATAAAGACGACTTAGATAAATTCAACTTATAGTATGATGCAGCTGAGAAAGCATCTAAAATAGATATTAGGGCCGGGATCGAGCGTTGGATGTTTGTGCAGGCAAAAATGACGTCGTCCGCATATAGGCCGACCTTATGCTCTACAGGGCCTACCCACACCCCTGAGACCGCTGAAGCATTGCGAACAATTGACGCCAGTGGCTCCATAACAAAAGCAAAGATCAAAGGGGAGAGGGGGCAGCCATGTCTGGTGCCGTTAGAGATATCAAAGCTTGCGGAAAGAAAGCCGGAAGCTCTAACCATGGCTGTTGGCGAAGAGTAAAATGCCATAATGGAGTCTTTAAATCGCCCGCGAATATGGAACCTGTCTAGGACTTCGCTAAGGAACCCCCAGTGCACTCGATCAAATGCTTTTTCCGCATCCAATGAGAGGAGTGCATCGGGAGCGCCCCCCCTCTCCATGATTTCAAGTAAATCTATGATCCTCCTCGTGCCGTCCCTAGTCTGACGACTAGGGACAAAGCCCACTTGGTCTTGACCGATGAGACCAGGGAGCACCGTCATAAGGTGGGAGGCTAGGATTTTAGCATATAATTTAAGATCACAATTTAACAATGCGATCGGGTGAAAATTGCCTGGGGATGTGGGAGATTTCCCCGGTTTGGGAAGTGTGGATATGACAGCTCGGAGTCCCTCTCTATCAATTCTACCCGAGGATTGCCAAAAGTTAAAAGTCCTAGTCAGATAAGGGGTTACTAAGACAGCAAAGAAGGCATAGTATTTATAGGAGAAGCCATCTGGGCCTGGGGCAGATTGTTTTTAGCTTATATAGCTTTCAAGACTTCTTGGTCCGTAATAGGGGTATTTAGCCAGTCAGCTTGAACAGGCTGCAGAGTAGGGAGTCGAGCTTTGTCTAGGAAAGAATTAATGGCGGCATGGTTAGGTTGAGGTGCGTCAGTAGCGTTTTGTAGATTGTATAATGACTCATAATAAGTGCGGAATTGATCCACAATGTGTAAGGGATGTCTAATATGGGAGCCATCAGAGGCAATGAGATGTGAGATCTTTGAGATGGCCACCTGTTTCCTCACTCTCCTCGCTAGCAGCTTCCCTGCTCTATTCCCATAGAATAAAATGATGCTTTTGTTCTAACCAGGTCTTTTTCCACTTTAGCAAGCAAAAGAAATCGAAGCTGCCTACGCAGTTGAAGCAGGGTAGAACAAGTGGCCGGGGAGGGATGATTTTTATGTTGGGCGTTTATAGCTTCAATTTGTGCGATGGTAACCCGCAAGGTTACCATGTGTTTTTTTTTCGTCCAGGCATCCAATTTTATCAACCTACCCCTCATTACCACTTTGTGTGCGAGCCATAAACCTCCAGACAGACCTCCATTGTATCATTATGAAGAAAGTATTCCTTGATATTTTCCGCTAGGTCCCCAAGATTGGCAGCTGAGGACAGAAGGTATTCATTAATTCTCCAGAGGCATGGAGGGGATACCGCATGCCCATATTCTAATGAAATTGAGATAGGAGCATGATCAGTCCAGGTAATCATGCCAATATCTGCTGATAAGCATAAGGGGAGCAGAGCATCATCAATCAATATATAATCAATCCTAGAAAGAGAGCCAAATCTTGGGGACATATAGGAATAGTCCCGTTCTCCAGGATGGAGGTACCGCCCTACATCATATAAATTAAACTGAGAAAAAATGGACCCTATGTCTCCCCTATGCAGACCAGGGGCAGAGCAGTCCTGGTGTTTGTCTGCGGGAGCATTAAAATCACCGGCAATCAACTTCCGCCCAGCAGAGAAGGGGAACAGCTTCTCAAAGTTAGCTGTAATAAACTTGGACTGTCCCGCATTAGGGGCATATATGGAAAAAAGGGAGTAAGACACATTATTAAGTTTACAATTAACCATTAGATATCGACCCCCAGTGTCAGTTTCTATTGAAATCAGATCAAAGGCTAAGCGTTTATGTATTGAAATGGCCACTCCTGCCTTCTTCACCTCCGCAAAGTCAGAAGCGATGGGGATATACGGAGGAGGACATCCTGTGCACGTCCGACGCTAGTAGATGGGTCTCTTGTAAAAATAACACATCATAGTGAAGCTTCAGTAATTGGCGCCATGTCATTGAGCGTTTCTCAGGAGAATTGAGTCCGTTAACGTTTACAGAACCACATGTAATACTTATAACATCATATTAGTGTTTACCCATTGTTTGTCTGTCCCATTGAACAAGTAAGGCATGTAGATCATCCGACCTATGATAAAGGGAGAAGGGGAGAGGGATGGAAACAAGAGAGAAGAAGGGTAGACGAAGGAACAACAACACCACATTAACATATCAAAAAAGAAAATTCGCCGTCCAGTAGGCAGGGAGGGCAAATAAAGGCTTCGCCCCTTAAAAAAAAGAGTGACAGAAAATACACTCATGGGGCAAAATTATTCCCAGTAAGGAAGAAAAAAAGTGAAAGCAAGAGGAGAAGAGGATTAGAAGCTAAACAAGAAGGGATAAGAATGGCAAGCAAGAGCAGGAGGAGAATAGAAAGTAGGAGAGAAAAGTAAGAAAATAGAGCAGAAAGTTTGGGAATGGTGGTTACATCCGAAGAAAAAAGTTCCTGAAAAAAAAATCACGGACATCACAGCATAGATAATCCAACGGTGACTTTCAAACTGTGGACCATTCTGGATCAATGCGAGCTCCTCTTTTCCTCTGGGCCGGGGTGCCATCCAGTGGGGGGGGGAGATAGAGTCCCCTGTAGTATCCAATGCCTGTAGTAGTCCCCATTGTACAAGGAATTTCTTAGCTTGTTTTGGGACAAAGCATACATGGGCTCGATCATCTTTCCTAATAATTAACTTTGTGGGGAACCCCCATCTATAAGGCACGGTATTGTCCCACAGCAGTTTTGTATATGGTTGGAAGGCTCTGCGCAGCATGAGAGTCCCTGGTGAAAGGTCTTGAAATACCGCCAGCTTCGCAAACCTTTCAGGAAGCTGTGCTCCATTCCTCAATGCCCTGAGAAAGTCCTCCTTGACTTCAAAATAGTGAATCCTGGCCAGGACGTCCCTGGGGATAGAAGGATCCATGGACGCCGGCTTAGGGATCCTGTGGATCCTGTCCACTTTAAGATCTCTAAAGTCAGTTAGTAAATCTTGGAGGAAGATACGCAGCTTTGTGGTCCACACTCTCTCATCTACCCC
This sequence comes from Allobates femoralis, assembly GCA_033576535.1. Classification (NCBI taxonomy): domain Eukaryota; kingdom Metazoa; phylum Chordata; class Amphibia; order Anura; family Aromobatidae; genus Allobates; species Allobates femoralis. Next base: position 269,892,070 of record JARQOC010000001.1, on the reverse strand, counting down.
CCTGAGTCTGACGTTATTTCGCCATGAGCGATCCTCCAGGTCCAGGTTTTTAGTCTGGACTTTGGTCAGGGTCTCCTGTAGTTGGTCATGGGAGTCTAATAAAGCATTATGGGACCGTATTAATTCTGCCAGCTTTCTTTCCAGAGTGTCAGTACATGATCACAAATCTGTAACCTCTCCACACAACTCCGAAATCATCTCCCTCATGTCATCATGTAAAGAGGCACGGAGATCCGAGAGAAGCTCCTTCATACTAGCATGTGTGAGAAGGTATCAGAGAGAGCAGCTGTGCCTGAGAGACCCTGCACTTGTGGTCCTTGCCGTGCAGCATGGGCTGCTCTAGGACACGGTGGCGCCATGTTTGCAGCAGACGGGGAGGAAGGGCGGGAAGCTGCGAAGTAATATGAGACTTGCTTCGCAGGCTGTATTGGGGCTGGTTTACCTTTTCCCATATGGGCTGGAGGAGTACCGGAGGGGTATGCGCAGGTAGGAGCAATTAGATTAGTCAGTGAAGAGCTGGAAATGCCGCTTCTCTGTCCGTGTAGTCAGGAGCTCTGGATTATGCGGCCTCTGCCATTGCCAGTCAGGCCACGCCCCGGCTGCAGGACCTTAATCAGCTGACCGGCGACAACTGATCAACTGATGTGTCACATGACAGTATTAGCTGAGTGGTTTAAACTGCCCGCCCACCAATCGGTTTTGGCGAACGATTTAAACCGCTCAGATGATGCTGTCATGTGACATCAGCTGATCGGTTGCTGCTGGTCAGCTGATTAAGGACCTGAAGCCATCAGATGTGGACGCCTCGCATTGCGGGGACACTGGGTGGAGAGGTGAGAATTTTGGGGCCAGAAAAAACAGGACAGAAACGAATCCAGGATTGAATTCACAAAACCCGATGGCCATTAATGACCAATCCAGAACCATAGGGATATATGGAAGGCTAAAAACGATTGTTCTGTCGTTCTGTCCTTTTCAAAATGGACAAAACAGGATGGTAAAAACCATGTAGTGAAGCCAGCCTTACTATTCACACTATGAGGCGAATGGAGGCAATAGGCTGGGGTGTCTACCAAACATATCCTCACTAAGGACTTTTTGATTCCAAATTAGAATTTATGATTCTGTTATGAAGTCACTTTATGGTCCTATCATCAGCATATTGTGTACCTATTTGTTCATACGCTGGTAAAAAGGGAAACAGATCCCTCTGACCCTAAAAAGACCTCCTAGACAGGGTCACCTTCTATATCCGGAACGATGAATCACATAACCCTCAAATATGAGATCTATGTGTATCAGTGAGAACTTAGCTTGCTGAGTGCCATTTTTACCATGGTTGTCCTCTTGCCTTTTATAGTTTTATCTTGTATTCTGCACCTTATTTTTGAATATTTGGTTATTCTTAGGTATGATTCTCGATGGTCTGCACATTTCACACCTTGGGATCACTCTAAAAAGGCAAGTCAGTATCAATCACTTCGCCTTGTGATGAGTCCGACAACATAAGGTCGGATGAAACGCGTAAAGATTGGAGAAGTACTGCATCCATCTTAAATCACAGAGGAAAAAGCGTGTGACGTCCCCTAAAAAAAACCCACAATCGACTTATACTGTATTTGAGTTAAGTGGTACCAGGAGTGTTTTCCCGTTAGGGGCCCCTTATCAGGTAAAACAGGGTAAGATGAGGGATAGCCGACTTGGTATGGAGGTACCAAACACGGTAGGGTGAAAATCCCCCATTGTTAGGTAGGTGGAAACAAATGAGGGAAATTTAGTCATCCATAGTATCACACGACCCTTCTTGGATTCAAAAGTCTGTCATCTTTTGTGATGTGTTTCATATGTGGATCTATGACCTTTTTATTGAATTGTTAATAAAGTATTTTCTTTTAACAAAACTTAAAGTGTGTAACCCATAATTCCTTAAAAACCTGATATATTACCTCCTTAAACATTAATATATTCTAAGTGAAAGCCTTACTATTCACTCAAGATAAGTAAGTGTATGTCAATTGTGGTATCTCAAGGGATAAATGCCTTATTAAGGCAACCCTATACCATATACTTTGGTCGGTTTCAATATAGAAATGGAGACTTCTCATGAGTAATGGATTTAAAGGGATCCTGTCACCTCCAAAACGCCTCCTAAGCTATCAAAACATGTCCCTGCAGCATCCTATCACTAATCTCAGACTCCTTTTGTCTCCTAAAAGCATCCTGTGAAAGTGGAGAAAAACATTTTAATACTCACTCATTAGTGATTATAATTAGCAGGGGCCATATTCTTTAGTCACCAGGGGGTGTTATTTTGCAGCTCGAGGATCCAGCCTCTCTCTGTCTGTGCTGCTGTGAAACTGAAACTGAAGGCAGGACTAATGATTTGCATTCTGTGAGTGATAGAGAGAGGGGAGGGCAATGCCTGCACATCACAGCAGAACACACAGAGACAGGGTGGATCCCTGTAGCTGCAAAACAGCCCATCTTGTTGACTAAAGAATAGTCACTCTGCTAATTATAATCACTAATGAGTAAGTATTAAAACGTTTTTATGCACTTTCACAGGATGGAGTGTGAGATTAGTGATAATATGCTGCAGGGACATGTTTTGCTAGCTTAGGAGGCGTTCTGGAGGTGACAGGATCCCTTTAACATAGCTGACTGTGATTTTCTCTAAAGTAATTTAAGAAATGAGAAAAAATATATAAATATGTATATATATTATATATATGTAGAGTATGTGTATTTAAATACACATATATGTATACATACATACATATAAATGTACATGTACATTCAATTGCCTACATGAAAACTTTCAAATGGAGGTAAATGTCAGGAAATCCTCAAATACAATGTGAACTTAACTGAGATTGTCAGTCTAATAGGCATAGTTTACAAAGCAAAAGAATTTGCTCAGTTCTCATCACTTAAAGGGGTTTTGCCATGAACAATTGTACATTTCAATTAACCCCTTAACGAAATTTGATGTAGCTATACGTCATAGGTAGGTGATACTTACCAACTAGGGATGGGCGAATCTACTCGCTAGGACTCGTTACTCGGCGAGTAGTAAGGGACTCGCAGGACTCGGTACTCTGCGAGTTTCCCAGTGATTACTCGCACGAGTCCAATGCAAATCAATATCAATCCTAGTTTTGTCAGAAACGCTGACAAAACTAGGATTGCCATTGTTTGCATTAGACTCGCGAGTAATCACTGGCTACTGTGCCAGTGATAGCAGGGAAACTCGCAGATAACTGCTGTTTCTTTGTGAGCCGAGTCCAGCTGTCTTCTCTGTGCAGCTCCAGGGTCCTAGAGCCCGCCTGCTGCCTGATGTAGCAGTGCTGAGATTGTTCTCAGTCTGCTCATTCCCTGTGTACAGACATGAATGTCTGTGCACAGAGATGATGTAGCAGAGCTGAGATTGTTCTCAGTCTGCTTATTCCCTGTGCATAGACATCTATATTTATGCACAGGGGATGTAGCAGAGAGGACATCGCGTTTTGGACTGCGTCGGACGGAAGAGGATTTTTTTAATTAAAGATGGAGTCCCTAATGGCTTTTTTTTTTATTTCTAATAAAAAATTTTCCTTGTGTTGTGTTTTTTTTAAAACAATTTAATAGAAATTCATGGTGGTCATGTCTAATATTGGCGTGACCGCCATAAATTTCGGGCTTAGGGCCAGCTGATAATACAAAGCTGGCCCTAACCTCTTTATTACCCAGCGTGCCATCGCTACCAGGGCCGCTGGAAGAGCGGGGTTCAGCGCCAGAGGATGGCGCTTCAATGAACGCGCCATCTTCTGGGGCGGCTGCGGGCTGCAATTTGCAGCGGGGGGTGCCCAGAAAGCTTGGGCATCCCTGCGCTGCGGATTCCAGCCCCCAGCTGCTTAGCTGTACCTGGCTAGACATAGAAATTGCGCGGAGCCGCACGCATTTTTTTTAAATTATTTCATGAATTTCAGAGTCAGAGTCTCAGAGTCTCAGAGTCAGAATCTCAGAATTTCATGAAATAATTAAAAAAAAATGCGTGGGGCTCCGCGCAATTTCTATGTCTAGCCAGGTACAGCTAAGCAGCTGGGGGCTGGAATCCGCAGCGCAGGGATGCCCAAGCTTTCTGGGCACCCCCCGCTGCAAATTGCAGCCCGCAGCCGCCCCAGAAGATGGCGCGTTCATTGAAGCGCCATCCTCTGGCGCTGAACCCCGCTCTTCCAGCGGCCCTGGTAGCGATGGCACGCTGGGTAATAAAGAGGTTAGGGCCAGCTTTGTATTATCAGCTGGCCCTAAGCCCGAAATTTATGGCGGTCACGCCAATATTAGACATGACCGCCATGAATTTCTATTAAATTGTTTTAAAAAAAACACAACACAAGGAAAATTTTTTATTAGAAATAAAAAAAAAAGCCATTAGGGACTCCATCTTTAATTAAAAAAATCCTCTTCCGTCCGACGCAGTCCAAAACGCGATGTCCTCTCTGCTACATCCCCTGTGCATAAATATAGATGTCTATGCACAGGGAAATAAGCAGACTGAGAACAATCTCAGCTCTGCTACATCATCTCTGTGCACAGACATTCATGTCTGTACACAGGGAATGAGCAGACTGAGAACAATCTCAGCTCTGCTACATCATCTCTGTGCACAGACATTCATGTCTGTACACAGGGAATGAGCAGACTGAGAACAATCTCAGCTCTGCTACATCAGGCAGGCTCTAGGACCCTGGAGCTGGGGCAGCCAGAACACAGAGAAGACAGGATCTTATCTGTGCGAGTCAGCGATTACTTACAAAGTAAACTAGCAATGCAAATAAATGACACAACTAGGATTGCTTCAGGCTGAAGCTTCCGAGACACATCTGCGATTTGTAAATCTCACACTACTCGCTATTACTCGCTTCCCCATTCATTAACATTGGACTCGCTAGACTCGCAACGAGTAGCGAGTCCTGGGCTCGGACTCGCTAGAGTCAAGCGATTCCGAGTAATTTAGGATTCGCCCATCACTATTACCAACCTATAATATATATTTACGTCATGGCAATTTTGATGGCACAAAGGCTGTACCCAGGCGACAGCTGCTGGGTCTCCAGCTGATGTTACTACTGGGTAGTTTAATCCCCTACATGCTGCAATCAAAAATGATCGTAGAACTTAGGTATTGGGAGAGGGATCACAAACCTCCTGCCCTTCGATTGGTGCCCTGCATTGTAATTGCAAGGGCCCAATCGTAGCCATGGTGACCCGAGATCTTAATGACTGACAACTACCAGGTCACCAGACTGCAGTAAGCCTCAGGGATCATGCCTGCACTGAACACTTATGTTATTGCAGCTCTGACAGCTGCACTGCAACGCAATGATCAAGCAATGCAATACAATACTTATAGTCTCATGGTAATATTCCAACACTGCTTGCTGTCATCTATTTTCACTCAAGCCATTGTAACAGTGCATGTTAATATACCTGTGATTGCTGTAATGATCGCCATAGCAATATCAGCTTGACTTATAGTCTCATGGTAATATTCCAACACTGCACTTATTGTTAAGCTTCCCGTGTCATCTCTATGCATTACATTACTCACTCACCAGTATATGACAATTTGGCAGATTGTAATAGTTATCTGTTGGAGGTGTTATAGTGTGGAGGGAGTCTTGCCCTTTCATCCTCTTGCACCCCTGCTGTTCCTTGTAGCTGCTAATTACCTGATACCATGTTTCCTCCCACAAGCCCCCTCACCTGATTCTGATAGTGTCTCCTATAAATTTAGCTCATTCTTAAGGGGTACACGTGTGGGGGGTCAGACACGTGTGGCATCTCATGCAAAGTGGCATTGAATGCTAAGTGGATGCAGTTATTTCATGGCAGTTAGTCAGGGCAGGAGTCAGGTAAGCAACTCTATTTAACAGGGAGAGGAAAAAAAAAAAAAAAATAAAACTTCTTTTCCTTTCCCTATCACCATGTCCTTTACTTCACCATCTATTGTTCTATGTGCTCTTGCTGGAAGACAATGACATAGAGGGACACTCAAACACTGTGCATAACTCCATTCACTACTAATCTTTACCATGTCTTGTATTTCACTGTTTGTTTTCTTATGTGCTCTCGCCACCAATTTTTATCACCCCATTCCCCCTCCATCACCACTCATTCACATCAGCCCCTCTCTCCTGCCCTACTCTATGTACAGCTCCCATGCTATCTTCAGTTTACTGAAGACTCTCAGCCCATCATATTCCAAAGCTTGTCATAATAAATCATGTCCTAATCCCAAAAACTATCTGCTCTTTCTCTTTTTACTGCTGCTCCTCTCAGGTGATATCTCTCCCAACCCTGGTCCGCCATCTGCTAACTTCAACCCCTCTCCCACCTCACACAGAAACCCCACTAACCTTATTAATATCACCTGCACACCTTCACCTCCCTCTTTTAATTGCGCTCTCTGGAATCCACGGTCTGTATGCAACAAACTTCCTTTCATTCACAATTACTTTCTTACCAACTCTCTTAACCTGCTGGCCCTCACAGAAACCTGGATCCAGGATTCAGACACTGCTTCCCCTGCTGCTATTTCTTACGGCGGCTTACACTTCTCTCACTCCCCTAGACCTGGGAACAGACGTGGCGGTGGAGTCGGCCTCCTCCTGTCCCCACAATGTACTTTCCAGGTCATTCCTCCAGCCCCATCACTCTCATTCCCTTCTTTTGAGGTCCATACCATTAGGCTATTCCATCCCCTCCCCCTCAAAGTAGCGGTGGTATACCGCCCCCCAGGGTCACCCACCCAGTTCCTCGACCATTTCTCCGCCTGGCTCCCGCATTTCATGTCCTCAGATTTACCAACCCTTATTCTGGGAGACTTTAACATTCCCATAAACAGCCCCATCTCCCCATCTGCATCCCAGCTCCTATCTCTAACTACCTCTCTTGGCCTATCACAGCTCTCAACCTCTAAGACACACGAAAACGGTAACACCCTTGACCTTGTCTTTACCCGGCTCTGCTCATCCTCCCCCTTGGATAACTCAACTCTACTCTCTGACCACAACATTCTTTCCTTCTCACTCACTAACCCTCGGCCAACACAGCCCAAGCCTACCTATCACACATCCAGAAATCTACAGGCCATTAACCCTCAAGCACTCACAGACTCCCTCATCTCATCTGTGTCCCCAATCTCTTCAATCTCTTCTCCAGATCAGGCAGTAAATCACTACAATGACTCTCTCAGAAGCTCCCTGGACCAAGTAGCGCCCCTCACCTGCAGAACCTCCAAACAGAGAACAAAACAGCCCTGGCTCACATCACAAACCCGATTCCTCCAGCGATGCTCCAGGAGTGCTGAACGCCTATGGAGGAAAACTCGCTCACCAGGAGACTTCATCCACTATAAATTCATGCTCAAAACCTACAACTCTGCCCTTCACCTTGCCAAACAGACCTACTTCACCACCCTGGTCTCCTCACTATCCAACAATCCAAAAAAACTCTTTGACACCTTTCACTCTCTCCTCAGTCCTAAAGTGCAGGCCCCCATCACCGACCTCTGTGCTGATGACCTGGCTTCCTACTTCATGGATAAAATAGACAACATCCGCCAGGAAATCAGCTCTCAGCCTCCAAGCACTGCCACCCCCATTCTTCCTCACATCCCCTCCGGTTCACTTTCCACATTTGACCCAGTCACAGAAGAAGAAGTCTCCAGGCTCCTATCTTCCTCTCGTCCCACCACATGCACTACCGACCCCATTCCCTCACACCTGCTCCAGTCCCTCTCTCCAGTCGTCACCACTCATCTAACCAAAATCTTCAATCTCTCCCTCTCTTCTGGCATTTTCCCCTCCTCCTTCAAACACTCGATCATTACTCCATTATTAAAGAAAACCACTCTCGACCCAACCTGCACAAATAACTACAGACCAGTCTCCAATCTCCCCTTCATCTCTAAACTCTTGGAGCGCCTGGTCTATTCCCGCCTCACCCGTTACCTCTCCGCTCACTCTCTTCTAGATCCATTACAGTCTGGTTTCCGCCCCCTTCACTCCACAGAAACTGCCCTCATCAAAGTGACCAATGACCTTCTGACAGCAAAACGTAATGGTGACCACTCTCTGCTTATTCTCCTTGATCTCTCTGCAGCTTTTGACACTGTCGACCATCAGCTCCTACTCTCTATGCTGCACTCCATTGGCATAAAGGACACTGCTCTCTCCTGGCTCTCCTCCTATCTTTCTGACCGCTCTTTCAGTGTATCTTTTGCTGGCTCCACTTCCCCCCCTCTTCCCCTCACTATTGGGGTCCCTCAGGGTTCAGTCCTTGGCCCTCTCCTCTTCTCTCTCTACACGGCCCCGATTGGACAGACCATCAGCAGATTTGGCTTCCAGTACCATCTTTATGCTGATGACACTCAACTATACACTTCAGCCCCTGACCTTACCCCTGCGGTAGTAAAGAACACCAATGACTGTCTAGCTGCAGTTTCCAATATCATGTCCACTCTCTATTTGAAACTAAACCTTTCCAAAACTGAACTTCTTCTGCTCCCCCCATCCACTAACCTCCCTAAATCTGACATCTCTCTCTCAGTTTGTGGCACCACGATAACGCCTAGGCAGCAAGCTCGCTGTCTGGGTGTTATATTTGACACCGATCTCTCCTTCTCCTCCCACACGCAATCTCTCGTCCGCTCCTGTCGCTTACACCTGAAGAATATCTCTAGAGTCCGCCCTTTCTCACCCTGGAAACAACAAAAACCCTCACCGTGGCCCTAATCCATTCCCGCCTTGACTATTGCAACTCTCTATTAAGCGGCCTCCCCCTCACCAGACTTTCTCCTCTCCAGTCCATCCTTAATGCAGCAGCCAGGATCACCCATCTGGCCAATCGTTACTCAGATGCCTCTGCTCTGTGCCAGTCATTGCACTGGCTGCCCGTATACTACAGGATCAAATTCAAATTGCTTGTTCTCACCCACAAAGCTCTTTACAGTGCAGCTCCCCCCTACCTATCCTCCCTCATCTCTGTCTATCACCCCACCCGCTCTCTACGTTCCTCAAATGACCTTCAACTAACATCTGCACTAATCCGATCCTCCCACTCCCGGCTCCAAGACTTTTCCAGAGCTGCACCAAACCTCTGGAATGCTTTACCCAAAGAAATCAGGACTATCCACAACTTGCATGGCTTCAGACGATCCCTAAAGACGCATCTTTTTAAGGCGGCCTATCATACTCCCTAACATGTCCATTGTACTGTAGACAGTGAATGGGCTATCCTCTGGACATTATTCTTCTACAAACTCCACCAAACCATAAAGGTCTACACAGACTGATGACCATTCATGTAAGCTTAGCCCTATACCCCATTTCCTCAAGATGCCTGGACCACCAGTGCAATAAGCCCCGACACCTTGTACAACCCCTATCCCGTTGTAGATTGTAAGCTCTTTTGAGCAGGGTCACCTTCATTTCTTGCTTTATTTATTGTATTTTTTTTCCACATTGATTCTATGCCTATTGTTTTTGTATCCAATGATTGTACTTTATTTGTTCTCTATTGTAATTACTTACTGTATATTTTCTGTACGCTAACCCTACATTGTAAAGCGCTGCGGAATATGTTGGCGCTATATAAATAAAGCTTTATTATTATTATTATATACAATGCAGCTGCGATCAGAGCCGTAAAAGGTGACTTTCATAAAGGAACTAAGTAAAAAAAAAAAAAAACATATCAAAACATTATTTAAAAAAACTGAAAATAAAGTACAAAAAAGTAAAAAATTCCAATAAGTAGTTATAGTGATGTAAAGAAGAAAAACTACACATTTGGCATTGCCGCATCTGTAAAAAACTATCCTATAAAATTGTCAGACCAATGAACACTGTAAAAAAAAAAAAAAAAAAAACATAGCAAAAACTATTTGTTTTCGTCATACAGCTGACAAAATAAGTGGAATAGAAGTGATAAAAATTCATATATAAATAAGAATGGTAGCGTGAAAACGACGTCTTGTCCCACAAAAAATCAAGCCACCATACAGCTCCATCAGAAAAAAAAATAAAAAAGCTACAGCTCTCATACAACAGCAATACAGAATACAGCAATAAAAAAAAGCTTTCTTTCCCTATAAAATATTTATGTGTAAAAGCAGCAAAACATTAAAAAACCTTTGCAGTATAAATGTGGTATTGCTGTAATTGTACTGATCTGAAGAATAAAGCTGTCTTATCACTTTTATGACACGGTGAATGGCACAAAAAAAACTAAACAAGAGAAAACAATTTCTGAATTGCAGTCTCTTTTTTATGCTGCCTCACAAAAAGGGGAATAGAAAGCGATAAAAAAAAATGATGTGGCTCAAAATGGTTCCAATATCCATCTCCATCTCATCCCGCAAAAAAATAGGTCTTCACATGGCTCTGAGGGCAGAAAAATAAAAAAAAAACTATCATCTTTAAAATTCAGTGAGGCAAAAAGCTATATTTTGTAAAAAAGCATTTTTAGCGTGATAGTAGATGTCAACTACTATACTGCAGACTGAACGTCGTAAAATATTAATAAAGTCAATTATAAAACTGCTGTTGAATATTTTTTAGTCTACCCCCAAAGATCATAGTCAGGTTTGTCTCATGGTTATCCTGCACTCTACGCTGAGCACTTACATCGGTGATTACATGGAGACCTCTGAAAAATGTAATTCAGACAGAATTCACAATGGAAAATTCACTGTAATGAGGCAGAAGGAGTCACTTTCAACTCACATCTGACTTGTGATCCGGCAGTGCACATTGTTTTAGGCTGTGGTCACAGTACCATTTTTCACATGCATTTTTGGAGACCTGCGTTTTCAAAAACGCATGTAAAAAACGCACCCATAGGCCCCCATGTTAAAAAACGCATGCCCTAATAGCCAAAAAGCATGTGTGACTGTCCCATGCGTTTTTGGAGCATATCTAAAAACGCATGCGTTTTTTAATAAGGGGCCTTATGGAAAACGCATGCAAAAACGCATGTACAATTAGTGCCATTCAAAAACGCATGCGTTTCCCATAGGAGCCCATGTTAAAAAAACGCATGCGTTTCCGGAAACGCATGCGTTTTTTTTAACATGGGCTCCTATGGGAAACGCATGCGTTTTTGAATGACACTAAAAGGTACTAATTGTACATGCGTTTTTGCATGCGTTTCCCATAGGAACACATGTTATAAAAACGCATGCGTTTTCTACAAAAACGCATGCGTTTTTCAAAACGCTCAAAAAAATACTACAAGCACTATTTTTATGTGCATATTCAAAAACGCAGCCAAAAACGCAGGGAGCCATCAGAGACCTTACAAATCTCATGCTGACATGAAAAACGCATGTAAAAAAGCATGCGTTTTTAAAAGGCACTAAAAAAACTGTGACCACAGCCTTACACATATTTTTAGACATGCGCAAAAGTGCAGTCATCAACAGTTTTGTGCACCTTTGAAATGATGAACCCTGCTGAACAGAGGGCAAACAGAGTCCAGAGTAAATCTGCTATTTCATTAGTTAATGGACCTCTCAGGAATTTTACCTGAATCCCATATTTCGGAGATGTAGCTGGAAACCTGAATGTAAGTGCTCAGCATAAAGCATTGGATAAATGTGCACTGATCCAAAATGTCTTGTACCCAAATTGCCACCAATAGCATTGAACACAACCCACAAAGGGGGTTTCCATGTCACTGGTAGCACAAAGATTCTGCAGGACAAAGTACCTCGTGGTCCGAGCTGCTGTGTTCATATGATAGAAAAACCAGATACAACGGTATGTCTGGGTAAAGTGGTAGCTGTTTATTTTCCACTTTTAGACTGGTAGCACAAAGGCTCTGGAAATAAACTATGACTTCTTGCCCCCACTAAAGAAAAGTAGCACTCTTCTGAGCCCTGCAATGTCTAAACCACAGTTAATGTCCACATGTTTGGCATTGTTGTAGTGAGGAAGCTCGCTTAATTTATGGGGTGTGTTTCTCCAGAAGCACAAGCTGGGCACAATATATTAGCACTACAATGTACTGGGCATTGCAAGTGCTTAATAAAGAATAGGAATCCAGCTCTTAAACAAAGTGAATCTTGTTTCTTCTTTCTTTTAAAGGTGCATTACAGAATCAAAAATTGCATGAAAAGTGTGACACCAGTCAATGCGTTTTCAATGCAAACTGTATCCTTCCTCATGATTTACTCATTTTTTCAGCTGCAGCGCGGGTTACCGCACTTACGCATCTCCGCAGCATGTTAATTTAATGCTGCTGAGTCAGAAGCGATCCCCAGTAGGTGATTGCAGGAAAAAGCCCCCCTGAACTGAACACAGATTGTAGGTACAGGGCAACTGCGTTCTCCCTGCATTAATCCGCGGCTTCCCGTAGGTGTAGAGACATTGTGTCCATGACTCAGAACCTGCACATACCCTAATACATAAAAATTATATATCTATCTATATCATAAAATAAGACAAACATAATAAAATACTTATTAGAAAATTGGTCTTTGCGATTATATTATTTCTTAAAAATTCATGGTTTATTCAGTGAATGAAAATTCTATTTAATTTACCAGACTACTGTTATGTGATTTCTGGGCCCAATCAACACTATCTAATCAATACAAAAGCAACATAAGGCATGAATATGTCTAATTACATCTTGCCCCAATTTACCTATGAAATCTAATATATCAGTTTTAATTGTAATTGTACTATTTTACCTTCATTATATAGAGATAAAAATTGATTTAGCACTAATAGAAAAGATAATCTAATATTTATATATACATATTACAGTTTGAAGCCAATCAAAATTCAGATACAATTTAAGTTTAATCATGGATGCTAGAATCTACATAAACGGTAGCTGTACAAGTAAGATGTAAGGATTAGTGAAGACCAAGTTAAATAATATTAATTCATTGAAAAGTGAACAATGTGATACAAGACATAATACAAAATATGAAGAACCTCTATACACAGGTGTTCAGAACCTCGATACACAGGTGTTCAGAGCCTCGATACACAAGTGTTCAAAACCTCGATACACAAGTGTTCAGAACCTCGATACACAAGTGTTCAGAACCTTGATACACAAGTGTTCAGAACCTCGATACACAAGTGTTCAGAACCTCGATACACAAGTGTTCAGAACCTCGATACACAAGTGTTCAGAACCTCGATACACAAGTGTTCAGAACCTCGATACACAGGTGTTCAGAACCTCGATACACAGGTGTTCCGTAGAATAAAGAATTACTAAAGAGAAACAAATGACAACGTTCTCAAAGATGAAAAGATCTGATGTCAAGATTTCCAAATTATATTCATTGGCCGATAACAGGTGACAAACCAAAGGCTGAATATTTAATGGAAAATCAATCTCAGTCTGCCACAGAAACTTGTCGATTGGGATTCCATTGAATATTCAGCCTTTGGTTTGTCACCTGTTATTGGCCGATGAACATAACTTGGAAATCTTGACATCAGATCTTTTCATCTTTGAGAACGTTGTCATTTGTTTCTCTTTAGTAATTCTTTATTTTATGGAACACATGTGTATCGAGGTTCTTCATATTTTGTATTATGTCTTGTATCACATTGTTATTCACTTTTCAATTAATTAATATAATTTAACTTGGTCTTCACTAATTACACCTATATGTGTGGTTGCCAGAAAAAACACAGAGTTACTAGGGATAACACACACTTTAATAGTATACCGATGTAGTCTGGAATGATATAGCAATAAACAAAACCTAAACAGATAGACTACACACTATGAAATATAAGCAATATTTTTTTTATTAATTATATATTAACATTTATCAATAAATACAAGATATGTAAAAAGTTATATAAAAATTGTACAGAATAGGAAAAACATAAAAACAAGTGTAAAAAGGGTAAAAATGTTTTTGGTATACGTAGGTAAGGGCACTAATGTGGTAACTATGCACCTTTCTTAAATTTATAACCTTACACTTTTTACTACTCTCCATTTACTATACTTTTCAGATTATAAGATGCACCCAGATTTTAGAGAAGGAAGATAGGGAAAAAAAAGTGAAAAATGTGGTTATAATTAACTGTTATGGGGGAGGGGGCTGCTGCTGACACTGTTATGGGATAATGTCCCCATCCATGGCCCTGTCCAGGTAATATGTATCCCCATCCTGGATATAGCCTCCCATCCTGGTATATAGTCTTCCATCCTGATATATAGCCTCCCATCCTGATATATAGCCTCCCATCCTGGTATCTAGCCTCCTATCCTGTTATCTAGCCTCCCATTTTGGTATCTAGCCTCCCATCCTGGTATATATCCTTCCATCCTTATATATATGGTATATTGCACCTCCCCCATCACCGTAAAGGCCTCTATCCTGGGATATTGCACCCCCATCACTGGATATTGCATCCCTCATCCTGGGATATTGCACCTCCATCACTGGTTATGCCCTCCATCCTGGGATATTGCACCGCCATTACTGGATATGACCTCCATCCTAGGATATTGCAGCTCCCCATCACTGGATATGGTCCCCATCATGGGATATTGCAGCCCCCCATCACTGTATATGGCCACCTATGCTGGGATATTGTACCTCCCTCCATCACTGTGTATGGCTCCCCATGCTCGGATATGGAAGCCCCCATTACTGGATATGACCCCCCTACTGCCGCACACAGTAAGGCAATGGAAGGAGTAACTTATATCTCCCCCATCCCCTCCATCTCTCCCTCTGCAGGTTCATTGATCTCTTCCTGTCTGTGCCTGTGTGCATCCCCAGCCCTGATCATGTGATCGGGATGCTCAGTGATGACATCACTGTGCTGTGCCGGGTCACATGACAGGATGCCTGGAGACACACTGAGGAACTGACAAGAAGATATCCATGCGCTTGCAGAGAGCGAGATGGAGGGGATGGCGGACCGGTAAGTAACACTGCTTATTGTTTTCCTGTGAGCGGCAGCAGGGGGGCCATATCCAGTGATGGGGGAGCTGCAATATCCGAGCATGGGGGGCCATACACTTAGTGTACTATAATATACACTGCCTTCTCCCACCACCACTCAAGCTTTAGCACTGGGAGATGGACAGCGGGATGTAATGAACATTACAGTACACTAATGAGTAGGGACACATGATCACGATCTGCAGCTACAGACACTGCCAGTCTCCTCCAGCCGCTCCAGAGCTGCCAACCGCCCAGCACAGCCCGCACAGCCCCACAGCCCCCATATATTGGGACCATAAGATGCACCCCCACGGTCCTCCAAAATCTGGGGGAAAAAAGTGCATCTTATGGTCTGAAAAATACGGTGTTTGCCATTTATGCTGAGATAATATCCTAGTAATGTATTTAACTGGGTAACCTCTGTGTATTTTTCCTTGTATTTCATATATTTTGCCACATTTGTTGTATGTCCACACCCATTACATTCTTACTTTTTATTACATTTTTACACATTATTTCCACATCTTTTTTTTACTTTTTTCACATTTTTACATTTTCCCATATCACATTGTCATTTTTTTTCTTCACTTCTGTATGGTTTACACATATTTATTTGTGATACACCTACTTAGTGCCACAGCAGTGACAGTACACATTATTTTGACACGCATTATCACTTTACCTCATTACCTTGATATACAAAAAACTTTTTTTCTTTCTTGTCTTTCTTCAGAGACCACGTTTTTATGATAACTGACCCATTGTCTTGTATTTTCGGAACATAGCTTTTGACTTGTTTATGGAGTATTGTGATAATTAGACTGTAGCAACCAGGGCTGTGGAGTCGGAGTCGTGGAGTTGGAGTTAGTTTTGGTTGGAGTTGGAGTCGGAGTCGGTAGAAATGTACCGACTCCGTCTCCAGCTTTAAATTTTTTTTATTAATATTTCATAATTGAACTTTCATATGAATTTTATAAATGTTACTCAAATATATATGTTCTATCAAACTATGAACAACAGTGATAAGCAGTTCTGCTGGAGATACAGACATTTCTTACTTCTTGTGTGTCACTGTTCTCCGCTGCCCTTATCTAATGTTATACTTGGTTAACCTCATGCTGCCTCAACCCCCCTACTTACAATGTATGAAACTGAAAGTGAATATGTGTTGCAAATTCTTAGTAGTAAAGCTCCTCCCTAGACTAGATCATACTAGGTGTGCGTCTTCCAAGCATCTCACAGCTGCCTGCTACTCAGAAGAGGAAGACTGTAAGAAGTATTATCCTTTCAACAAACTTTGCATCAGTTAACTGTGAGTGCATGAGGAATAATAACAGTATTACTGACCACTATATCAGTTGTACGACCTGGTAATAATTTTGTACAATTGTTTTTAGGAAAAACAATTGTCATTTGGATTGTGAATGCAGAATTAAAAACCTGAGAATGTCAAAGAAGCGTCACATTAAATCATCTGTATTTGAACATTTCACCATCACTCAAGATAGAAAACATTATGTCTGTCAGTGTATGACAAATGATCCAGACGAAAACAAATGCTGTGAAGCCAAGATGAGTGCATATTCAGGCAAAGATAAAAATGCTCCTACCAGAGCTGCTAATCTAAAGAGACATTTACAGCGCTTTCATCCAGAAGTACTCAAAGCAGTGGATGAGAAAGACTGCATCCAAACCAATGAACCAGTGCCCAGCTCTTCCAGCCAAACAAAGGAGCAGAGAACTTTGCAGCCATCAGTTGCAAGATATTTTGTCAGTGACAAAGTTACTGTGACAATGACAGTAGATACATTTAAAAAACAGATCATAGAGCTTGTTGTAAAGGATAGTGTGCCTATTTCATTATTTTCACGACCAGCTTTTATGTGTCTGAATGGGGAAATGGCCCGCAAGCTTGGTGTTTCTCTGGAGAGAGAGAGTATTAGAAAATTAGTAATCGAAGAAGCTTTTAAACAAAAGGAAGAACTTAAAAAAACTCTCAAGGGACGCTTTCTGTTTCTTAAAATGGATGCCTGCACACGTCACAGAGTGAACTATTTTGCCATCAATGTCCGATTTGTTTGTGGTAAAAATGAAATAGTTACCAAGACATTGGCAGGAAAAGACACCAAAGCTCATCACACCAGTGAGTTTCTCCAGGTCTTGGTGGAAAAGGTTCTGCAAGACTATGAACTTAAAAAAGAGCAAGTTCTTTCTGTCGTAACTGACAATGCTTCAAATATGATAAGTACTATTAAGCTAATGAATGAGAGTAATGGTGATGACCAGCAGCTAGAAGAACATTCTGGGTCCACAGACACAAAAATGTTTGAAATAGAGGAACACAGTATTGTAACTGAGGAGCAAACTGAAGTTGCTTCAGATGAACAGCAACATGATAGTTTAGATGATCTTGTTGAAACTGTGTCAATACGTTCTTTCATTCATCACATGCGCTGTGTTGTGCATACGCTACAGCTGGCTATAAGAGACAGTCTGCAAGAAGGACATGCTGCTGCACTGATTGGCAAGGTGAGAAAATTGGCTACTGTTGCCAGAACCCCTAAAGTTGACTCAATTTTGAAGAGACGTGCTGGAAAAGGGGCAATTATTGATCAATCCACACAATGGGGCAGTACTTACTTAATGATTCAGCGCTTGGTTGAACTGAAAACCTTTCTTGTAGACATGGCTAACCCTCAACTGATGCTAAATGAAAGTCAGTGGAATCAGGTGACTGAGCTGGAAAAATTGCTAGAGCACCCATTTACAGTGACTAAAAAATTTACAAGCAGAGAACTTAACTCCAGGTATTTTCTTAAAGGAGTGGAAGAACCTGATGTTTCGCCTGTCCCAAAGAGAAGGGTTAATTGCAAGTGGTATTGCTACATCAATGAAACGGAGAGAGGAGCTACTATTACAAAATAACATTCTTTTGGCAGCTGTTTATGTAGACCCAATGCATCGGATTCTTCTAGATGATCAACAGCTAAGTAAAGGAAAAGAAGCTCTGTTTGAAATAGCAGTAAGGATGAAAGGGTTGCAGAACAGTCAGGAGGAACAAGAAGAATTTGGTCGTCCTGCCACATCTTCACCCTCATCATCAACTGATGAAGAATTTAATTTCGAAAAATATTTGGATCACAAAGACCATGCAAAGCGTTCCCGCATAGAAGAAGGGTCATCCCCATCAAAGAACACAGCCAGTACATTTCAGCAGAATTTTTCATGTGCACTAAAAGAAATTGAGAAATCTGACCGTTCATCAAAAATAACAGTGCAACAAGCGATTCCTCTGTATCCTGACATTGTCAGAGATGTTGCCCGAGTGGTTACTGCTTTGCCACCAACCCAAGTTAGTGTAGAGAGGTTGTTCTCTGCTCTCAAAATAATTAGATCAGATTTGAGGGCATCCATGAAGGAGGATCTGACAGAGGCAATACTTTTTCTGAGGACAAATTTATAGATTTCTTCTTATTAACTGCATAACAGTGTTTATTGCATATTTACTTACAGTTTAAAAAAGTTTATAAAAGTTATTTGCTATATTCTAATTGAATTCTAATAAATATAGTTTTTGCAGTAAGTGGTCTGATTACTTATATGATGGTGAGAAACTGAATAAGCACGATGTAAATATTTTACAATAGTAAATTTATTGTTATGAATTGGTCATTTATCAAGGAGTCGGAGCCAGAGTCGGAGTCGGAGCCAGAGTCAGAGTCGGAACCTGATAAAATCCAGGAGTCAGAGTCGGAGTCGCAACTGTGGCTTACCGACTCCACAGCCCCGTTAGCAACATTAAATTTGTGCTGTATCATGTAATAATTTTGTCCTGTTCTGTGCAATTTTTTATAACTTTTTACATATCTTGGATTCATTACTAAATTTTGATATATCATTCATAAAACAAAATTGCTTATATTTCATCGTGTGTAGTCTATCTGTTTAGGTTTGGTCATCACTAATCCTTACATCTGACCTGTGCAGCGACAGTTTATGTAGATTCTAGTATCCATGATTATTGTTGAATTGTATCTGAATTTGAATCAGCTTCAGACTTTAATATTTATATTTATTAATATAAAATAATGTTTTCTATAAGTACTAAATTAATTTTTATCTATATAAAATTAAGATAAAATAAAAAGATAACAATTAAAATTGATATATTAGATTTCATAGATAAATTGCGGTATGTTACAATTAGACATGTTCATGCCTTATGTTGATTTTGGTATTCATTAAATAGTGTGACTTGGACCCAGAAATCACATAACAGTAGTCCAATAAATTAAATAGACTTTTTCTTCACTTTGATTAAACTATGAATTCTAAAGACATAATCTTGTCACAAAGACCCATTTTCTAAAAAGTATTTTATAATGTTTGCCTTCTTTTAAGATGTAGTGTGCTTAAGTATTAGATTTGTAATGGATTGTCAAATATTTTGCATGTTTTGTTTGACGTACTTATTGAGATTATTGCACCTGGGTTTGCCTAACGCTGGCTTCACACCGCGGTCTGATCAGGTCCAGGGCTGTCTGGGGTGAACCTGATAGCCCCAGACCCGATTTTGTCATTATACAGCCCTATGGAGCCAGATGGAGCCAGATGGCAGCTATCTGCCATCCGGTTTCCATCTGTCCAGGAGGAGCCGGGTGTATTTGGATTTTTCTCCCGGACACAAAAATGCTGCTTGCAGCATTTTTGTGTCCAGGGCGAAAAGTCTGGCCAAATTGGATCCTCCCGGATCCAGTGCAATTCGAAAACCCTAGCATGGGAGTCTATGGCGCCAAATTGCCCCGATCTGGGAGTATTCGGGAACCAGACACTGGCGGCTGAAGTTCAGCATGAGCTACAGTACCAGGGACTGTTCCCTGTGAAGTAGTTCAACACCATTTCAGCAGGGGACAGCCGCATGACTCAGTACGCTGCTCCAGAGATGCTGGAAGCTGCAATTGCGCTTGCTGTCAGGTTGGACAGACGCCTAAGAGAGAGATCGGATCCGAGCCTGCCCCCGGTGACCATTCCTGCTGTGGAGGTTACACGTGTGGGTTCTGATGTTCCTAAGCAGTTGGGGACTGTGGAGTCTTGTATTAATCCATCTGCCGGTCATCAAGTTGGGCGGTCTTATCTCTTTTGCGGTCAAACTAATCACTTCATTAGGGTCTGTCCATACCGTGTTAACCCCGCTTCTCAGCTGCAGACATCCCATGTGGATAAGCGCGTGAGTGCTGCAGTGTCTGCCATGTTGGTCAGGCCTGCTCCTATGTCTCCATCAGTGGTGGTTAATCACCCACCGAAGGATAGGAATGGAACCCTGCCTACACCTCAGATTGACTCCAAACTCAGGTGTTATCTGAAGAAGCGTGTTAGGAGGAAGACAGTAACCCCCACTAAGCCCTTGGTGAGGAAGGTCCCCGAGACGAAACCGGAAACCATTTCTGCTGTTTGCCCCCATGACAGTGGAACCTTCTGTCTGTGACCGCATGCATGACAATAAACGGTCAGGTCCAGACCTGAGTGTGAATGACTATGTGTGGGTGCTGTCACAGCATGTAAGGTGGAAGTGTGCGGCTGGAGCTCCTACTACGGGAGTTATTGGTCCATTCAGGATAGTGGTCATTTTCAACCCCGTATTGTTCCAGTTGGCCAACCCCCAGTGCTCTGTACCCGTAATATCTTCCATAGGTCGTCGCTCAGGAAGTTCAGACCATTGCCGGACGTGTCCAGTTTAGAGTCCGGAGGCATCTCATAAAAGGGGAAGTACTGTCACGTATTGACTGCCTTGCTGTATGGAAGTGCTGCTGCTGTGGGTTAAATGAAGCCTTCCCTGCTCAGTGTGGATAGAGGAACCTAATGAGTGGGAGCTGAGAGTGCGTGTGTGTGATAAACATGACTCAAGGTGAGCTGAGGGGTGTGTCTGGGCTGGCTGCTCCCCACCCTTGGAAGTTGCTGGGCTCCGTGGTCCGTGGGTGGAGGTAGGGGCTTAGGCCTAGGGCTTCTCAGCAGCAGGGTCTTAGGCTGGCGGCTCGGACCTCCTCACCTTTAGAGGTACCTTCGAGATCAGGGCGAGCCAGGGACCCCAGTATCAGGGCCAGGGCAGGCTCCCCTGATCCCCTTCGTCCAGCTCCTGGCTACCCCTCCCCCTCCCACTGTGACATCCGACCATGCAGTAACAGGTCAGCTATACCAAAACGTCTGAGCAAGAGAGAAAGTAAAAGAGTATACAGACATTACAGCCGGGGATCACAGCTGATACTGATACAGACATCCAATGTTATGTACACAATAATATGTGTTATTTGTATTATCTGAACTCAAATCATATACCAATCATGTTTGCTCCTGTATACAGAATGTAATACACTATGCACAGACATCAGGTGCTATACGAATATACAGATAATATGTGACTGGTGTAATATCTGATGTCTCTAGTCACAGTAGACCATATACCAGTCACATGTTCTACTATATGCTGGATTTAATATAGTGTGTACAAATAGCAGATGTTATATACAGGTAATATATACAGTGGATGAAATTAGTACTGAACGCGTCACCAATTCTGTAAGTAAATAACAGCGGCAGCACAGGAGGCATACAGGGTCTATTAAGTTAACTGGGGGAAACAAGTGGAATCAGAAGGGGTAGTTCGAGTAGTGGATCAACCATCAAAGAACCATTCCAGTGGTGAAAGAAAATGTTTGGAATGGTTATTTATTTAGTTATTGAACAAAACCATATTACACATATACGGATTTTGAAAACTTCACAGTTAATGAATAGTGAAAACTCAGTCAGTCTTGGGAAAATATAGGTGTTTGAGTTTAAAATTCTCAATATTATGTGGAAGTTGCCATATTCAAGTACTTTCAGCAGATGGCAGCAAAACCAAAAAGATGACTTCTATAGCGACATGTAGTTCTATCTAGTAGTAAGTTTTCTGTTGTCAAGAATGCGCTTTTATGTGTATGTTGAAATGTTGTTAACTGATGTCAATGGCATGGTCTTTGTTTTGCACAATTGTGTTGTAAGAGACAGAACGCTCAATGATGTTAACAAAGCACCATATTAGTTACAAACAAGTTAAGAGTGATAAAGAGAACTAACTGCCTTTATGAGATACACTCTACATATTGGTTAGCCATTGGGACACTGTAATGCAAAACTTAAGTATGGTACTCTTCTTTCAAGTAGAAAGAATGCTATGGGAACTTAAAGGGGTTGTCCACTTTTCAGGAAAGTGAACCCCAAATGCAATAATAAACACAACAACAACAGCTACTCACCCTCTGCCTCTGGTCTGGGGTAGATGGCACAAGCCACCGAGTTCAATGATTGGCAACAGCGGTGATGCACGCTGTCAACTTGACATCATACAGCAGTGACATGCTTGAGCAGCAGCGGGAGCTGGCGCTGGACCCACAGAAGGTGACTATCTGCTGTTTTTTGTTATTCTACAACATTTTGGTCCACTTTCCTAAAAGTGGAGAGCCCCTCTTATGTGCAGAGAACATCAAAACGTGTGGTCCTGTGATAGACTAGAAAAAAACTATACATCAGCATATTTGGTATCCGAGTAATCATAGCTAATACAGAATAAATGTAGAGGCATACAAAAGTAAAAACTATATTTATTTAAGAATAGTTACACTTCAAATGGAAGAAAACTGTTTCTCCTAAAATAAATAAAGTACGGTAAATAAAGCAAAAAAAATCTAATTTATAAGTTTTTATACAATTTCAACAAATTTATGGCTTGGTAAATGAAAACATAGTGAAATTGGTAAATTTCTTTTTGTCTCTAACCAGTTCAAGACGAGGCCATTTACCATGGCACTGACCAGGCACTTTTTTACATCAGGTTCAAAGAGCTGTTAAAAGTTTTTACTTATTTATTTCTGGATTTGAGGGGTTTGAGTGTCATGTTCATACTCTTGGTGGGAAAATAAAGGAAATATGTGTCTGTTTGTCCCTTTATTTTGACCACTAAGGCCTACTGAAATACATTAAAAATGTGTTCTATCTGTAACAATTATTTTTTTGTATCGAACATGACTGTTTTATACAGGGGTGAGGCTAGTAGGGCTATATAGGTAGCAGCTTTATTTTTTGGCTTGTCATTTGATTTATGTATTTATTTCCTTTTTTATTTCTTATACTTTGCCTACACATATGGTCATAAAAGACCTCCAAGGGATCATGTTAACATTTATGTGCTTTTCTACCTGATTTCAGCCTAATAGCTGCATAGCATAGCAGAGTTGGATCTCCTTGGGACCAGCAGTTCCTCTTTCCTCTCTAAGCTCAGTGATACACAATGGAGACTGCTGTTGGCCGTATACACAATAGAGATGGCTGTGGGCTGTACTCACAATGGAGATGGCTGCAGGCTATACACACAATAGAGACTGCCTTCTGTATGCACATTAGAGACTTCCAACTGTATACACATTTGAGACTGTCTTCTGTATTCACATTAGAGACTGCTCAATGTATACACAGAGACTGCTGGCTGTATGCACATTAGAGACTGATGGCTGTATACACATTAGAGACTGCTGACAGTATGCACATTAGAGACTGCCAGCCATATGCACATTAGAGACAGCCAGCCAGCTGTATGCACATTAGAGACTGCCATCTGTATGCACATTAGAGACTGCCAGTTATATACAGACTAGAGACTGCAGGCTCTATATCTTGTATGCACAGCACTAAACTGTATATACAGGTTCACACTATATACATACAGTATATACAGACATACTGCAATGTAGTATGTAATGTGGACCTGTATATACAGTATAGTGCTGTGTAGAAACAGACAAACAGACACACAGAGAGACATCATACTCACCAGCAGCAACTCTGTCCTTCACATCCTGCTGGCACCGCACACTGTGCAGTGACTTCCAGTTTGTACTTCGCATGTCAGCCTATTGGGTACATGCACAGTGCAAACCTGGCTTAGCCTGACATCACTGAAGATGTTAGTCTTGGCCAGCCATGCCCCCTCTCCTTTGGCAGCTACTAGCCGCGGAAGTGAATGATGGGAGAGGAAGCCCGATCAAGAGGTGAGGGGGTGGAACCTGTAGGTGATTGACAGGAGAGGGGGTCCATAGAAGAGGTGAGGGGGTGGGGCCCAGAGGAGATTGCAGCCCACCTCCTCAACTGTTCCACGAGCCCTCTCTCCTGTCAATCTCATCTGGGCCCCTCAAAGCAGTCAGAGCAATCATGCCCTGACAGTGGCCCTGCCTCACATTTTTAGACCCTGGGCTAAACGTGAAAAATAAAGTTAATCTAGGGAAAAATACAGACCATCTGGACTGCCTTGGGATCCACCACTTGGTTGTGTCAATATAAGATACATTTTTATGATTCGTCACAACTGTAATTTCTGCATTGCTCTCTCTCTCTCTAAATAATGTCAAAAATTCTAAATACTAATATGATAATGAGCAATTCACGATTCCTAACATCATAATTTCCCACCGCAGATGAGAATTTCCTAGAGAAAAAAACAGATGCTGCAAGTAGGTCAATGCAACCCCTACCCTAATATCAGATGCATCCCCTCCACAATGATTAGCTTCTGGAAATTTAATTGGATAAGGACTGGAGCAGGAAATTAACACTTTTTTCAAATTATTAAATGCCTCAACAGCATCCTACCACCATAGCCTAAGATCCACCCCTTACATGTGACATTAGTAAAAGGTTTGATGATCTGAGAAAATTTTCTGTAGTAATTGGCGAATCGTAGAAACTGTTGCAATGCTTGAAGGTCCCATGGTTGAGCCCAATCAGTTATTGCCTGTACTTTCCCGGAATCCATCTCAAACCTTTCAGCAGATATAATGAGCCCCAGGAACAAAATTTCTTTCACAGAAAAAGTACATTTATTCAACTTAGCAAATATCAGAATAAAAATT
This sequence comes from Allobates femoralis, assembly GCA_033576535.1. Lineage (NCBI taxonomy): Eukaryota > Metazoa > Chordata > Amphibia > Anura > Aromobatidae > Allobates > Allobates femoralis. The sequence goes on along the minus strand of JARQOC010000001.1, from coordinate 269,867,149 downwards.
GCTTACAAAGCTTTGAATAAATGCTGAATAGAGGCGAGCAAACCTGTTTTGGTATGGAGTTTGGGTGCGTTACGTCTCCCAAGCACTCCAGTGAGCATCACTGTGCTCGTGTGTGCTTGGAGCTTGGCCCAATGTGAGCCACATGTAGTTTTTGATTGGTTTGTGCTGGTGGTTAACGCCAAGTAATCGGCTGTAGTGTGTGTGTAAAAGTAGAAGGAGAAAAATCACCACCCTCCAGTCTGTGGAAGGGTTTGCTTATGCTGGCTGTATGTGGGCAGAGAGCCAAACTATCAGTGTCTTTAAATGAGGTTCAGGTCAACTTTAATACCAGCACACACAATGAAAAAAAAAGTTCAGCTGCACCACCCGAACCCGAATTTATCTCTACTGTTGATGCATTGGTTAATCCAAAAGGCATGACAAGGTTTTCAACAGGACTTCAGATGCTAAAAACACCATCTTACATTTATCACCCCTTTGAATGCATATCAAAGTATAGCCCCTCTCAGATTAAGTTGGAAGAACTCTTAATCCCCCACAAACTGATTATATAGATCGGTTATAGGTGGAAATAGTAAGTATTCTTAACCGTTATTTTGCTTAATTCATGGAAATCGAGGCAAGGACTCAGATCCCAGTCTTTCTTTTCCACAAAGAAATATCCAGCAGCTACAGGCAAGGAGAATAGATGAATATGACCCTTCTGTAAACTTTTATTTACTTATTCTTTCATGGCGGTCTATTCAGGAACCAATAGATTATACAGATGAGCTTCAGGTAATTTGGTATTAGGGATAAGATTGACAGCGCAGTCATAGACATGATGGAGAGGTAATACCTTTGCACCTTTTTCAGAGAAGACATCTCCAAAGTCTTTCAGATACACATCACTATATACACATATTATACCACCATCACCATATACACATATTACACCCTGTCACTACATACACATATTACATCCCCATCATTGTACACACATATTACACCCCACATAACTATATACACCTATTACACCCCCATCACTATATACACATATTACACCCCCATGATTATTTACACATATTACACCTCCATTAATTTGTACACATATTATACCCCCATAACTATATACATACAAATGCATCTCAATAAATTAGAATATAATCAAAAAGTTAATTTAATGCAGTAATTTAATACATAACATGAAACATATATATTATATAGAGTCATTACAGAGTGATCTTTTTCAAGGGTTTATTTCTGTTAAAGTTGATGATTATAGCTTACAGCCAATGTAAACCCAAAATTAATTTTCTCAGAAAATTAGATTAATTAACACAAAACACCTGCAAAGACTTACCAAGTGTTTAAAATGGTCCCTTGGTCTTGTTTAGTAGCCTACACAATCATGGGGAAGACTGCTGACTTGACAGATGTCCAGTAGGTAGTCATTGACACACTCTACAGCAGGCTCGGTCTGGGCCGCCGGGTAACCGGTTAAAAGTCATGGTGGGCCCCCAGGCATTGTGGCCCCGCTCCCCTAGCCCCGCCCCCCATTGGGCCCGAAAGGGTCCCCCTGGACAGGGCCGGCGTTAGCACCCGGCATAGAGTCCTTCCTAACCAGAGCGGAGCAGCTAATCGCAGCGTCTGACTGTAATGAGTCAGCAGCAGCAGAAGATCTTTATCTCTTGCACCATCGTGGTGCACACAGGAGGGGAGATCTGCTGCTGGCTTTCACTGCAGTCAGACGCTGACGCTATAGATAAGCGTCTCCGCTCAGGTTAGGAGGGAGAGGTGGGGAAACAGTGCTCAGGGGGCATCATGTTAGGTCAGGCCTGCAGGGGCCCCAGCTCCCAAGAAGGCTCCCCCTCCCAAGAAGCCTGCAGGGGCCATAGCTCCCGCTCCCAAGAAGACTGCAGGGGCCCCAGCCCCCAGCTCCCAAAAAGGCTCCCCCTCTCAAGAAGCCTGCAGGGGCCCCAGCTCCTGCTCCCAAAAAGCCTGCAGGGGCCACAGACCCCAGCTCCCAAGAAGGCTCCCCCTGCCATGAAGCATGCAGGGGCCCCAGCTCCTGCTTCCAAGAAGCCTGCAGGGGCCCCAGCTCCCCCTCCCCCCCAGCTATCCCTCCCTCTGTGCTCTCCGATCTATCCGTCTTGTCAGCAGTGTCAGTTAGGGGGAAGGGGTGCCTGCAGTGCTTCAACTACAAGAAAAGATGAAGTGCTGTCCTGAAGACCAGGAGGGAAAAGAAAAAGACCTCTACATAGATAAGTATAGTGTGTAGTGTGCAATGTGTGTGTAGTGTGTAATGTGTGATGTGCAGCGTGTAATTTGTAATGTGCAGCGTGTAATGTGCAGCGTGTAATGTGTAATGTGCAGCGTGTAATGTGCAGCGCGTAATGTGCAGTGTGTAATGTGCACCGTGTAATGTGTAATGTGCAGCGTGTAATGTGCAGCGTGTAATGTGTAATGTGCAGCGTGTAATGTGCAGTGTGTAATGTGTAATGTGCAGCGTGTAATGTGTAATGTGCAGCGTGTAATGTGTAATGTGCAGCGTGCAATGTGCAGCGTGTAATGTGTAATGTGCAGCGTGTAATGTGCAGCGTGTAATGTGCAGCGTGTAATGTGCAGTGTGTAATGTGCAGCGTGCAATGTGTAATGTGCAGCTTGTAATGTGCAGTGTGTAATATGCAGCGTGTAATGTGCAGTGTGTAATGTGCAGCATGTAATGTGTAATGTGCAGTGTGTAATGTGCAGCATGTAATGTGCAGCGTGTAATGTGCAGCGTGTAATGTGCAGTGTGTAATGTGTAATGTGCAGCGTGTAATGTGCAGTGTGTAATGTGCAGCGTGTAATGTGTAATGTGCAGCGTGTAATGTGCAGTGTGTAATGTGTAGCATGTAATGTGTAATGTGCAGCGTGTAATGTGCAGTGTGTAATGTGTAATGTGCAGCGTGTAATGTGCAGTGTGTAATGTGCAGCGTGAAATGTGTAATGTGCAGCGTGTAATGTGTAATGTGCAGCGTGTAATGTGTAATGTGCAGTGTGTAATGTGCCGTGTGTAACGTGCAGCGTGTAATGTGCAGCGTGTAATGTGTAATGTGCAGAGTGTAATGTGCAGCGTGTAATGTGCAGGGGATCCTTTGCAACATGGAGGGGGTCATGTGGTGGTATATACAATACAGTGGTGGTATTTAGTGATGGGCGAGTCCTAAATTACTCGGAATCGCTTGACTCTAGCGAGTCCGAGTCCGGGACTCGCTACTCGTTGCGAGTCCAATGTTAATGAATGGGGAAGCGAGTAATAGCGAGTAATGTGCGATTTACAAATCGCAGATGTGTCTCAGAAGCTTCAGGCTCTATCTGCTACAATAGCTAAATCATGTTTAATAGGCTCCCGCTGTCACAGCACAGTTAACTCTCTGCTTACTGGTGCTGCAACAAGAAGAAGAAGGAAGACAGAAGAGAGAAGAAAGAAGAGAGAAGACCTGGGTCTTTGGAGGGATATGTGGTGGTAATAAATTTGGAGTCCCTAATGGTGTCTGTGTCTTTATTTTTAATACCGTATATACTCGTGTATAAGCCGACCCCCTACTTTTGCCCCCAAAACCTGGGAAAACCTATTGACTCGTGTAAAAGCCAAGGGTGGACCCCAGCACAGGTATACAGCCCCCAGCAGTGTAGTATACAGGCCCCCCCAGTGGTATACAGGCCTCCCCAGTGGTAGTATACAGCAGCCTCCCCAGTGGTAGTATACAGCAGCCTCCCCAGTGGTAGTATACAGCAGCCTCCCCAGTGGTATATACAGACCCCAGCAGTATATACAGCTGCCCCAGTGGTATACAGCAGCCTCCCCAGTGGTATATACAGGCCCCAGCAGTATTACAACAGCCTCCCCAGTGGTATATACAGGCCCCAGCAGAATATATAGCAGTCCCAGTGGTATACAGCAGCCTCCCCAGAGGTATATACAGGCCCCAGCAGTATATACAGCAGCCCCAGTGGTATACAGGCCCCAGTGGTATACAGGCCCCAGTGGTATACACTGACCCCAGTGGTATACAGGCCCCAGCGGTATACAGGCCCCCTCAGAAGTGGTATACAGGTGCCCCCTCAGAAGTGGTATACAGGCGCCCCCCCATCAGTGGTATACAGGGCCCCCCCTTGTTGCCGCACACCTGTAAAGTAATATATCATTATACTTATCCCTGTCACTGTCGCCGCTCTGACACCGCGCTCCTCCGGGTCTTCAGGCGGGCTCTAGGACCCTGGAGCTGCGGCAGCCTGCAGGACCCGAGCTCGGCACAGAGAAGACAGCCGGACTCGTTACTGTGCGAGTTTCTCTGCGATTACTTGCACAGTAACGAGTCCAATGCAAGTCAATGGCAATCCTAGTTTTGGCAGAGTCTCTGACAAAACTACGATTGCCATTAATTTGCATTGGACTCGTTACTGTGCGAGTAATCGTTGGGAAACTCGCAGAGTACCGAGTCCTGCGAGTCCCTTACTACTCGCCGAGTAACGAGTCCTAGCGAGTAGACTCGCCCATCCCTAGTGGTATTACTATGTGAAGGGCACAGTGGTGGTATTACTATGTGGAGGGCACAGTGGTGGTATTACTATGTGGAGGGCACAATGGTGGTATTACTATGTGGAGGGCACAGTAGTGGTATTACTTTGTGGAGGGCACAGTGGTGACATTACTATGTGGAGGGCACAGTGGTGACATTATTATGTGGGGCAGTAAGAGGAGTGCTGTTTTTGTACCACGCAGCATGTGCAGTAATAGGGACAGCAGCAATGGCTCAGTATTGGGGGATCAGTAGGATGAGGAGTTTGTCCAGTTTGGGAATAGATCGGGCTGGAAATGTGAGATGTCAGATGTGTCTTTGTTGTAATCTATGTAGATGGCTGGAGAAGTTGTCATGTCCGTCTGGGGACCTAGAATGGGGAAACATGGGGGCCCAAGACGTTATTACTATATGGGGGCCAGAATGAGGAACATACATTATTGGTATACGGTGGGAAGTGGGGACATATTTACTGTAGGGGCCATTCAGGCGACATTATTACTGCTGTAATATAATTTACTTTTCCATGAAGGGAACCAAAGGGAGGTCTTGTTACTGTGCGAGGCGGCACGATGTCGCTTTTTTGGTCGTTTGATGTAGTGTAGAAATCTTGGTAAAAGTGTGGAATGTGCTATGGAAGTGATCAGTTTTATACAGTAGATAACTGTGTTATTTTCTGCAGAGATGAGTCCTGGCTAGAAGACGTGATATTTGTCTGCGACAGGGGAAGAAGAAACCTGAAGATGAATGACTTCACCAAGATACATCTCTGGTGAGTAGGTGTATTACCTATCCACGCACACTATACACTATATACAGAGCTCCTGTGAATAATGTCACTGGTGATCTCTGCATCACCTGTACACTGACACTATAAAGAAAGCTCCTGTGCATAATGTCAAAGGTGATCTCTGCATCACCTGTACACTGACACTATATACAGAGTTCCTGTGTATAATGTCACTGGTGTTCTCTGCATCACCTGTACACTGACACTATGTACTGAGATCCTGTGTATAATGTCACTGGGGATCTCTGCATCACCTGTACACTGACACTATATACTGAGCTCCTGTGTATAATGTCACTGGGGTTCTCTGCATCACCTGTACACTGACACTCTATACAGAGTTCCTGTGTATAATGTCACTGGTGTTCTCTGCATCACCTGTACACTGACACTATATACAGAGTTTCTGTGTATAATGTCACTGATAATCACTGTATTTACACTGACCAAATATACAGAGCTTTTTTAATCTTCTTTATTGTAGTATTATTGGTCACTATTCACACTGAAGAAGAAACAGCTGGGCACCACAGAGTACTAACATGTAGTAGTGGGTCTGGCACCAAACTTGTGGTTTATCAGGTAAGAGGAGAGGGGAAGGAGCAGACGACGGCAAACCATTTTGAGCTGGGTGGTGCTTCTATGGGTTGACCAGATTTTATTGGGTCACTATGTATTATGTGCTCTGGTCATGGTGTTGTGTATTTGTCCCTTGAATGTGGAATTATTCAATTACAATATGTCGGTTATATGTGGTCTTATCATGGTGTGGCAGTATTTATACCTTGCACGTGGTAGTATTTGATCACAGTTTAGTAGTGATATGTGCTCTGATCACAGTGTGGTGGTATGTCTCCTTCATATGTGGTATTACCGGTCTTGGTATAGTGGATTGTGGTTGATCATTAGTTTTTTTCTGATATCAATAAGGGAAAATTCTTTATTTCCAGTAGATATTAAAGACTTGGTTGCTTAACCCCTTCCTGTCCTGTGACACAGCAGCAGCAAAATGCACTTACAGAGGTTCTCCAGAGAAAGCAAGTAATTATCTCGTCTAAGGCCACGTTCACACAGTGAGTATTTGGTGAGATTTTCACTTCAGTATTTATAAGACAGAAGCAGGAGATGGTGAGAAGTGCAGAACATATTACCTCTGATTTCTGCACTCCTGGTTTTGTCTTACAAATAACTAGGTAAAAAACTCACCAAATACTCAGTGTGTGCACATGGCCTAAGGATGTGATAAGGTATTAGTTGGTGGGGGTGCGACTGCTGAATGTGCAGATTTTATCCCCATTATGTGTCCAAAAAATAGAAAAATATCCAGCATAGAGTCTTGAGATCTAGATCCTTAAAAATTCATTATATTAGAAAAGTATTAAAAAGCACATTTACATCAATGTCTTTAAAGACAGTCCTTAGTCATAGGTTTGTTTTGTCCCCATTAGACTGATCCCTTCACTCCCTCAGTGGCTGTGAACGCTGTGTTTGCCTTTTTCTGGGAGCTCCAATGATAATAATGAATGGAGCTGCGGTCACATCAGTACCGGCTGCTACAGTTAATAAAAGGGGTAAAAGTGCCACATTTTTCCGACGATGTGGTTTTGATTAGTCGGATTCCACCAATAACTAAGTGATCACCTGCCGAACCTGACGATTGTTGGTAACTTGTTTTCACCAAAGTATCCCTTTAATGTACACTACAGTAATGGTACATTGCAGTAATGGTGAGCGCAGAGTGATGTGCAGGAGTAACCGCTATAATGGGTATAACGGCTAACAGGTATTTGTATATAGCGGGTGAGTGGGCCCCTGGAGTCAATTTCCCTGGTGGGCCCCAGACACCCCAGTCCGACCCTGCTCCACAAGGAGAGTAAACCACAAAAGGCCATTGCTAAAGAAGCTGGCTGCTCACAGAGTGCTGTATGCGGGCATATTAATGGAAAGTTGAGTGGAAGAAAAATGTGTGGTCAAAAAAGGTACACAACCAACCAGGATAACCACAGCCTTGAAATGATTGTTAAGAAAAGGCCATTTAAAAATATGGGGGAAATTCACAAGGAGTGGAATGCTGCTGGAGTCCGTGCTTCAGAGCCACCCCACACAGATGTATTCAGGACATGGGCTAAAACTGTTGCATCCCTTGTATCAAGCCACTCATGACCAATAGACAACGCAAGGAGTGTCTTACCTGGACCAAGGAGAAAAGAGCTGGACTGTTGCTCAGTGGTCCAAGATGTTGTTTTCAGATGAAAGAAAATTTTGCATTTCATCTGGAAATCAAGGTCCCAGAGTGTGGAGGAAGAGTGGAGGGGCCACAATCCCAGCTGCTTGAGGTCTAGTGTGACATTTCCACAATCATTGATGGTTGGGGAGCCACGTCATCTGCTGGTGTAGGTCCACTGTGTTTTATCAAGACAAAGTCAGTACTGCCATCTACCAGGAAATTTTAGACCACTTCATGCTTCCCTCTGCTGACAAGCTTTTTGGAGTTGGAGATTTCATTATCCAGCAGGACTTGGCACCTGTCCACACTGCCAAAAGTACCAATACTGGTTTAAAAACCACATTATCACTGTGCTTGATTGTCTAGAGAACTACCCTGACCTAAACGCCATAGAGAATCAATGGAGTATTGTCAAGAAGAAGACCCAACAATGCAGTCAGCTAAAGGATGCTATCAAAACAACCTGGGCTCCCATAACACCTCAGCAGTGCCACAGGCTGATTGCCTCCATGCCACATTGATGCAGTAATTCATGCGAAAGTAGTCCCCACCAAGCGTTGAATGCATTTTCTGTACATACTTTTCAGTAGGTCAAGATTTTTTATTTAAAAATCATTATTTCAGTTGGTTTCATATAATATTCTAATATTCTGAGATAACGAAGTTTGGGTTTTCATTGGCTGTAAGCCATAATCATCAACATTAACATAAATAAACTATTGAAATAGATCACTCTGTTTGTATTGACTATAATATACGCGTTTAACTTTTTGTATTGAATTACTGAAATAAATTAACTTTTTGATGCTATTCTAATTTATTAAGAAGCACTGATATATACAGTAGTGGCCAAAAGTATTGACACCCCTGCAATTTTGTCAGATAATATTCAGTTTCTCCTGAAAATGATTGCAATCACAAATTCTTTGGTATTATTATCTTCATTTAATTTGTCTTCAATGAAAAAACATAAAAGAGAATGAAACAAAAAGCAAAACATTTATCATTTCACACAAAACTCCAAAAATGGGCCAGACAAAAGTATTGGCACCTCAGCCTAATACTTGGTTGCACAACCTTTAGTCAAAATAACTGCGATCAACCACTTCCGGTAACCATCATTGAGTTTCTTACAATGCTCTGCTGGAATTTTGAACCATTCTTCTTTGGCAAACTGCTCCAGGTCCCTGATATTTGAAGGGTGCCTTCTCCAAACTGCCATTTTTAGATCTCTCCGCAGGTGTTCTATGGGATTCAGGTCTGGACTCATTGCTGGCCACCTTAGAAGTCTCCAGTGCTTTCTCTCAAACCAATTTCTAGTGCTTTCAAGTCCTGCTGGAAGACCCATGACCTCTGAGGGAGACCCAGCTTTCTCACACTGGGCCCTACATTATGCAGCAAAATTTGTTGGTAGTCTTCAGACTTCATAATGCCATGCACAAGGTCAAGCAGTCCAGTGCTAGAGGCAGCAAAGCAACCCCAAAACATCAGGGAACCTCCGCCATGTTTGACTGTAGGGCCCGTGTTCTTTTTTTTGAATGCCTCTTTTTTTCTCATGTAAACTCTATGTTGATGCCTTTGCCCAAAAAGCTCTACTTTTGTCTCATCTGACCAGAGAACATTCTTCCAAAACGTTTTAGGCTTTCGGCAAACTCCAGCCTGGCTTTTTTATGTCTCGGGGTAAAAAGTGGGGTCTTCCTGGGTATCCTACCATACAGTCCCTTTTCATTCAGAAGCCGACAGATAGTACGGGTTGACACTGCTGCATCGTTGGACTGCAAGGCAGCTTGAACTTGTTTGGATGTTAGTCGAGGTTCTTTATCCACCATCCGCACAATCTTGCGTTGAAATCTCTTGTCAATTTTTCTTTTCCGTCCACATCTAGGGAGGTTAGCCACAGTGCCATGGGCTTTAAACTTCTTGATGACACTGCGCACGGTAGACACAGGAACATTCAGGTCTTTGGAGATGGACTTGTAGCCTTGAGATTGCTCATGCTTCCTCACAATTTGGTTTCTCAAGTCCTCAGAGAGTTCTTTGGTCTTCTTTCTTTTCTCCATGCTCAATGTGGTACACACAAGGACACAGGACAGAGGATGAGTCAACTTTAATCCATGTCAACTGGCTGCAAGTGTGATTTAGTTATTGCTAACACCTGTTAGGTGCCACAGGTAAGTTACAGGTGCTGTTAATTACACAAATTAGAGAAGCATCACATGATTTTCTAACAGTGCCAATACATTTGTCCACCCCTTTTTTATGTTTGGTGTGGAATTAGATCCAATTTGGCTTTAGGACAATTCTTTTTGTGTTTTTTCATTGAAGACAAATTAAATGAAGATAATAATACCAAAGAATTTGTGATTGCCATCATTTTCAGGAAGAAACTGAGTATTATCTGACAGAATTGCAGGGGTGTCAATACTTTTGGCCACAACTATAAAACCCCCATCACTAGAAACATGTATTACACCCCCATTCCTATATACATATATTGCACCCCCCATCACTATGTAAACATATTACACCTCCCCATTACTATATGCTCTGGCACCATTTTATTAAACCCACTGTCTCTTGCAAATATCACCAGTCCCTGTTTTTTTCAGATGTTATTTACAGAGACAGTGTCTACAAGAATATGGCACATGAGATCACTGTATGCTTAAGTGCTGACTTGGGTGCTGTTTTATTGAACGATTCAACTGCAACAGGAACATAGTACTGTGCACGCACTGACTCTGGCGCCATTTTATTGAGCAATTCAACCACAAACTGAACATAGCTGAATGATTCACATTCACATGAACTCAATGAATATATTCTTAGATGAATTCAGTCTGAATTGAAATGCTACACTAGTATTGATTCAGTTCATCAAGACACTGCAAATGCCTAGGAGGCAACAAACTTCAATGGCGTTCTTAAACAACCTAATGTGGCGCCCCGCCAATGCAGGGGTCACAGAGAAATATTACACCCGTAAAAGAGGTGTAAATGCTCCAGCTGCAGGTGGACCCTAGGATGGTGGGTGGGACCCATTCCCAGCACTCCCACATGAGTATAGGGTGAAAGGTTACCCGTAAGGGAATAAAATCACCTCTAGGGGGTTCAAGGAGGTCTTTGCTGCTAGGTCGCAGGGAAAGATGGAGGAAGAGGAGAGATACTAGGAAGATAGCTAAGTGGAACGAGGCAGAAGGTCACACCGGGTCGGTTACAAGCCGCTCCGGAGGAAAGGAGAGAGAGGATCCTGAGGAACAGAGGATCCTGAAAGAGGGCGCCAGACGGGGAAGTCCGGTCCCTAGCAAGAAACGGAGATCCTCAGAGTGGAACGTCCATACTCCAGGGGATACTCCAGTCCAATCAGGGGAAGGCCGGGCCCTAGGAACCGGCCAGAGTTTAGCCTGCAGTCGGCAACCGGCTGCTGTTGCTTGTTCATCAGCTGCAGCACCCTGCCATCGGAGAGGTCTCCCTGTTTCCTCACCAATGAGGGAGGGGACTCCTGGTACTACCTACACGGAGCTACTGGGTATAGTTCGATCCAAATTGGGGAAGAACGGGCACGTGTTAGTTAACGAAGGTACACCAACGGTTCCACCATACCACCTGGGATCCACTTGCAGCCACCCGTTAAGCTACCTGTCTTTGTAACATCTAAAGTGCTAAGCTGTGAACTGTAACTGCTACTGCTACAACGAACAGTAAAGTGACTTTGTCTCTGCCTGTGTTTCGTTTTGCATGGTATGCCACAAAGTGGCCATCTCCATACTATACAAGAAGTATTCAAGTATGTCAATGAATTTTGTATGTATACTGCAACATATTAAGAAAACCTACCGACAGGCAGCACTCAGAGCGTTAAGATTCCCCTGGGCAGTCAGACAATGACTGTCAGGGCCACATGTAAGTGGGAGGAGCTAACTCCGGCTATGCAGTGAATAAACTGAGTCAGTTGGAGGATGGCAGTTGGTAAAATAAAGGATAACTGACGGCCATCAATGCTGGAAGCATTTCTAATGCATCACCTAAAGGGTAAGTTGTCTTAGAGGTGAAGCACAACTCAGTACAAAGTTAAGGAGTACTGAGTGAGTTACCAGGGAGACAGTCAGTGAACTGATTTAATAAGGAAAGTTTCCTCTCAGAGGTCTGCTTGTCTGTGTTTGTGGCTCAACCTGCAATTGTAAGTGTGGACAACACTACCTGTAAACAGTTATCCAACTTGTCATCATCAGTAAAAGTAACCTGTTCATTTCCAAGGCATAACTGTTTTATGATTAAAGATTGACTTCACCAACAACTATCACCACCATCAGACTCAACCAGCAGGGGTAGTAATCACTCTATGACCAATAACAAAAGTCAAGCCAAACACTATATTCAGTTGGCATACATTTGCCATCTCAAGGCTTCAGAAATGGGCAACTTTATGATGCCTTTTCAAAGACAAAATTCTTCCAGCAAGTCAACGTAAAAGTTTTCGCTACTGACCAACAAAACAACTTAAAGAAAGGCCACGTAAAAATGTGGATTACAGAGAAGATTTTACACAATATATAAATAAAATTTTTAGGTAATACTTTAATTAAAAATGTACCAATAAAAATGCTCATTACCTGGGTGTAGAATGGGTTCAATAACTAGTAGTATATCTACTCTATAATTGCCGTAGGCAAAATCGTGTCGGACCCCGAAATCGCCGTGGCTTTGTCACTATGTGACGTCACCACGAGCGAAGCATTGGCCGCGTAGCGGCCAATGCGAGTCGTTAGCCTTCGCGAGCAATGGCCGCGAGGCCATTGCGAGTCGCTGGCTTTGCGAGTTTGCACAGAATAGCCTCCAGCTACTCGCAAAGCCTCACTTAATGGCTTTGCGAGTTTGCACAGAATAGCCTCCAGCTACTCGCAAAGCCTCACTCAATGGCTTTGCGAGTCTGCTTCACTTGCAATGTCCGGGACACTCTCTCTCTCCCAGCCCCCCCACCCGGGTCCTCCTCTGTCCTGCCCGCGCTCCCCCCGGTCCTCCTGTGTCCTGCCCGCGCTCCCCCGGTCCTCCTGTGTCCTGCCCGCGCTCCCCCTGGTCCTCCTGTGTCCTGCCCGCGCTCCCCCCGGTCCTCCTGGGTCCTGCCCGCGCTCCCCCGGTCCTCCTGTGTCCTGCCCGCGCTCCCCCCGGTCCTCCTGTGTCCTGCCCGCGCTCCCCCCGGTCCTCCTGTGTCCTGCCCGCGCTCCCCCGGTCCTCCTGTGTCCTGCCCGCGCTCCCCCCGGTCCTCCTCTGTCCTGCCCGCGCTCCCCCGGTCCTCCTGTGTCCTGCCCGCGCTCCCCCCGGTCCTCCTGTGTCCTGCCCGCGCTCCCCCCGGGTCCTCCTGTGTCATGCCCGCGCCCCCCTGGGTCCTCCCGTCTCCTGCCCCGCTCCCCCCGGTCCTCCTGCCCTCTCTGCTTCTCGCGGGGTCCCCCTTGCTCCCGCTGCCCAGGGCCGCACCATCCATCTGTCCATGCCAGGGGGAGCGGCTGTGCAGAAGGAGCCGCCGCTTCCTGCCTGCTGCGCTGCGCCGGGAGCGGCAAGTTTAAGAGCTGTGTGCATGATGTATGTGTGTCCTGTGTGCATGATGTATGTGTGTCCTGTGTGCATGATGTATGTGTGTCCTGTGTGCATGATGTATGTGTGTCCTGTGTGCATGATGTATGTGTGTCCTGTGTGCATGATGTATGTGTGTCTTGTGTGCATGATGTATGTGTGTCCTGTGTGCATGATGTATGTGTGTCCTGTGTGCATGATGTATGTGTGTGCTGTGTGCATGATGCATGTGTGTGCTGTGTGCATGATGCATGTTTGTCCTGTGTGCATGATGCATGTGTGTCCTGTGTGCATGATGTATGTGTGTCCTGTGTGCATGATGTATGTGTGTCCTGTGTGCATGGTGTATGTGTCTGCTGTGTGCATGATGCATGTGTGTGCTGTGTGCATGATGCATGTGTGTGCTGTGTGTATGATGCATGTGTGTGATGTGTCCATGATACATGTGTGTGCTGTGTCCATGATGCATGTGTGTGTGATGTGTCCATGATGCATGTGTGTGCTGTGTCCATGATGCATGTGTGTGCTGTGTCCATGATGCATGTGTGTGCTGTGTGCATGATGTATGTGTGTGCTGTGTGCATGATGCATGTGTGTGATGTGTGCATGATACATGTGTGTGCTGTGTGCATGATGCATGTGTGTGCTGTGTGCATGATGTATGTGTGTCCTGTGTGCATGATGTATGTGTGTCCTGTGTGCATGATGTATGTGTGTCCTGTGTGCATGATGTATGTGTGTCCTGTGTGCATGATGTATGTGTGTCCTGTGTGCATGATGTATGTGTGTCCTGTGTGCATGATGTATGTGTGTCCTGTGTGCATGATACATGTGCTTGAAGGTATGCTGTGTGCATGATGCATGTGCATCCAGGTGTGCTATGTACATGATGCATGTGTGTGCAAGTGTGCTCGCTCCATCCTGCCCCCCCCCCATCCTGCTCCTCCGGCTCCATCCTTCCTCGCTCGCTCCATCCTGCCCTGCTCACTCCATCCTGCCCCCCCGCCACCATCCTGCTCCTCCGGCTCTATCCTGCCCCGCTCACTCCATCCTGCCCCGCTCCCCACTATCCAACCCTACCCCCCCTGCCATCATCCTTCTCCGCCTCCATCCTGCCTGCTCCCTCCATCCTGCCCCCCCCTCCGCCTCCATCCTGCCCCGCCCCCCGGCTCCATCCTGCACACCTGCCATCCTGCCCCCCGACACAATCCCGCCACTCCCCCCCCCGGCACCATCGTCACATAGTGACAAAGCCACGGCGATTTCGGGTCCGACACGATTTTGCCTACAGCAATTATAGAGTAGATATATATATATATATATACAGGACAGGGGTTATGGCACTCTGCAGTATATCTACTCTATAATTGCCGTAGGCATTTTCGTGTCGGACCCCGAAAACGCCGTGGCTTTGTCACTAAGTGACGTCACCACGCGCGAGCAATGGCCGCGAAGCGGCCATTGCGAGTCGCTGGCCGAAAATAGAACCAGAGGCTCGGCCACAAACTTAGCGATTTACCACTGAGGTAGCGCGAGCAATGGCCGCGAGGCCATTGCGAGTCGCTACCTCAGCCGCCGCACCTGCCGCAAGTCCCCCTATACTTTCTATATGCTCTTAATACTGTTATTAATGCTCATAATACTGCTAATAATGCTATTAATACTGCTATTACTGCTAATAATAATGCTATTGCTAATATTATTGCTATTGATGATGCGATTATTTATTTAAAAATCTTTAAAAAAACAATAAACATATTCTAGACACCCGATGCATTTGCATCGGGCTCACAGCTAGTATTAAATAATACACAGCATTCAAACAAGCACTTCTCAAATTCAAGTCAGCACTCAACACCACTAAACAGAATTACTTCATTACCCTCATATCCTCTTTGTCCCACAACCCCAAGCAGTTTTTCAACACATTTAACTCCCTCCTCTGCCCTTCACTACCCCTCCTACTTCTCATATCTCTGCAGAAGACTTTGCGACACACTTCACGAACAAGGTTGAACAGATCATACAAGTGTTTGCTACCCAATCACCACAACCCCCATGTATACCAGACCACTCCCCTCCCCCACTAACCCTCCTCCCCTCCATCACTGAAGGAGAACTTGCACACATCCCCTCCAAGTCGCACCTCATCACTTGTGCACTGAACCCCATCCCATCTCACTTCCTCCCCAACCTCACCACCACATATATCCCAGCCTTAACCCACCTCTTCAATCTATGACCAACCTCTGGTACCTCTCCTTCTACTTTCAAACATGCAACAATTACATCTATCTTAAAGAAGCCATCCCTCGACCCCACTTCTATATCCAGCTACCGGCCCATATCCCTGCTCCTGTTTGCTTCCAAACTTCTCAAAAAGTATGTCCACACTGTACTCTCATCCCACCCCTCATCCAACTCTCACTTTGACAACCTTCAATTTTCAATCCAGCTTCTGACTACTGGACTTCATGTACAGTAGCTAATACTGACTTACAAAGCCGTCCACAACCCTCATATATCCCTGAACTAATCTCCCGATATCATCCAACTCGTAATTTTTGATCCTCCCAAGACCTTCTCCTCTCCTCCACACTTGTATGTTCTAACCATCTGCAAGACTTTGCCCGAGCATCCCCCATTCTCTGGAATTCTGCCCCCCAAAATGTCCGACTGTCCCCTACACTCAGAACCTTCAAGCTAAACCTGAAAACCCATCTCTTCAGAACAGCCTACAGCCTGCAATGACCACAGTGCCAGCTCACCACCATTGGACCATGCGCGCCACCACTATCGGACCTGGTGCTCCACCACCAGCAGAGTAGGCCCAACCTATTGTCTCTCTCCCCACTGCCCTGTAGAAGGTAAGCCCGCAAGGGCAGGGTCCTCTCTCTCCCCTCTGTATTGATCTGTCACTGTTATTTTGTTCATTGTATTTTTAACTTGTTTGTATGTAACACTTTCTCATGTACAGCACCATGGAATCAATGGTGCTCTATAAATAAATAATAACAATAATAATAATATTATAAACCTAAATGGAATTTCCATTCCTAAATACAGCAGAGTGTGATGCACACAACCATTTCATTGCTTTCTGCATGGAATTGTAGTGAGCAGAAATCACTGTTCAAACTCTAAGTTCTCTAAGTCTGAGACTCAGCCAAGACACTGGACGTGCTGACACCCACTGACACCAATTGAAGAGGTGTACCTTACCCTTCTAGTTACAGTCAATAGGAAACTTTATTGCATGAAGGGCTTTACTGAGAGGGATTGAACTCATGTTACATAAGGCACTACCTGAGGGGTATATTGGATAACCTGTGTATCACATCCACAAATCGATGCACCACCAACATTTCATACTGGATATTGAAATTATTCAACACATCTCTTGATGACATACAGGATCATATCCTTATACTAGTACACAGGTTTTATCTTGGACCATATATTGCAGAAACCATAAGCTTATCCATTAAGAATCCCTTTATCAGTGATCTCCGTATAACTACAGCAGTGATTATGTGAACAAAGCCTAATTGGAGGCCGAAACGTTATCTGTCCTGCCGGTCACCCTTTGCACCTATTTTTTCAAATAAATCACATTGAAGCATAAATACGACTTGAATGAGTGCTTGGATTTAACTTTTCTGAAAATGGATCCTCAATCTCCCTAATGATCAATTGTACTGGGCTCCCATAGACGTTATAGTGTCGGCTAATACATTATGTACAACAGGTTATACACTGTGTGCAGAATTATTAGGCAAATGAGTATTTTTATCACATGATACTTTTTATACATGTTGTCCTACTCCAAGCTGTATAGGCTTGAGCGCCAACTACCAATTAAGGAAATCAGGTGATGTGCATCTCTGTAATGGGGAGGGGTGTGGTGTAATGACATCAATACCTTGTATAAGGTGTGCTTAATTATTAGGCAACTTCCTTTCCTTTAGCAAACTAGGTCAAAAAGAGATTTGACGGGCTCTGAAAGTCCAAAATTGTGAGATGTCTTGCAGAGGGATGCAGCAGTCTTCATAATTGCCAAACTTTTGAAGCGTGATCACGAACAATCAAGCGTTTCATGGCAAATAGCCAACAGGGTTGCAAGAAGCATATTGGGCAAAGAAGGCACAAAATAACTGCCCATGAATTGAGGAAAATCAAGCGTGAAGCTGCCAAGATGCCATTTGCCACCAGTTTTGCAATATTTCAGAGTTGCAACGTTACTGGAGTATCAAAAAGCACAAGGTGTGCGATCCTCAGGAAATGGCCAAGGTAAGAAAGGCTGAAAAAACGACCACCTTTTGAACAAGAAGCATAAGATAAAACGTCAAGACTGGGCCAAGAAATATCTTAAGACTGATTTTTCAAAGGTTTTATGGACTGATGAAATGAGAATGAGTCTTGATGGGCCAGATGGATGGGCCAGAGGCGATCAGTAAGGGCGAGGGCCACTTCGACTCAGACGCCAGCAAGGTGGAGTGGGTACTCGTATGGGTTGGTATCATCAAAGATGAACTTGTGGGACTTTTTTGGGTTGAGGATGGAGTGAAGCTCAACTCCCAGACCTACTGCCAGTTTCTGGAAGACAATTTCTTCAAGCAATGGTACAGGATGAAGTCAGTATCGTTCAAGAAAAACATGATTTTCATGCAGGACAATGCACCATCACATGCATCCAACTACTCCACAGCGTGGCTGGCCAGAAAAGGTCTAAAAGAAGAAATAATAATGACATGGCCCCCATGTTCACCTGATCTGAACCTCATAGAGAACCTGTGGTCCCTCCTAAAATGTGAGATCTACAGGGAAGGAAAACAGTACACCTCTCGGAACAGTGTCTGGGAGGCTGTGGTGGTTGCTGCACGCAATGTTGATCGTAAACTGATCAAGCAACTGACAGATTCTATGGATGGAAGGCTGTTGAGTTCATCATAAAGAAAGGTGGCTATACTGGTCACTAATTTTTTGGGGTTTTGTTTTTGCATGTCAGAAATGTTTTTTTCTAAATTTTGTGCAGTTATAATTGGTTTACCTGGTGAAAATAAACAAGTGAGATGGGAATATATTTGGTGTTTATTAAATTGCCTAATAATTCTGCACAGTAATTCTACACAAACAGATATCATCCTAAGATAGCCAAATCTATAAAAAAAAACTCCAACTTCCAAAAATATTAAGCTTTGATATTTGAGTCTTTTGGGTTGATTGAGAACACAGTTGTTGATCAATGATGAAAATAATCCTCTACAATACAACTTGCCTAATAATTCTGCACACAGTGTAGTCAGCATATCCAAAGTAAACAAAAAGTGTTGGTGGACCCTGCACTGGCGGCAATGAAAATGAAATATGGTCTGAGAGAGATCTAGAGGTTTGCGTGTCAAACTCACAACTTTGTACGCATTTTCTATTGTGTTGTGTGTAATTATTAGACATTGTAGGTGTTTCACTGACTGAAGTGAGAAGTGATATTCTACTCCCTACCTAAATTAGGCTGGGGTCACACATAGAAGTGCGTTTTTGGAAGTGATTTTCATCACCAATCCGTTTTTTTTGGGTGCTTTTTGATCCTCCTGCACCCCTAAACATTTTTGGACTTAGTCATTTTTTCATTAAAAACGCATGTGCGTTAACGCAAGTGCCTATATGTGCCATGCGTTAACGCATGCGTTTCCCATAGGGCCCCATGTTAAAAAAACGCATGCGTTTTTTAACTGATGCCAAAAACGTTGCTAGCAACGTTTTTGGCTCAAAAACGGACAGAGCAATGTTTTGAGGTCCAGAAAAAAACGGACGGGTGTTTACATCCAATCCATTTTTCTGTCAGTTTTTGGACTTAGAAAAAAAAAATGCCAAAAATGAAGCCAAAAACGGACCAAGGGCTTATGTGTGACCCTAGCCTAACAGAGGGGAAAGTATAGGGATGCTCTCTAGATGTTGTCCCTGATATTTGTGACAAATAGTCTATTGTATTGGTATGTTCATTTCAATCATTGTAACATAGTCCTGAAAAACCTCCTAAATAGGAACAAGAAACAAAAAGAATAAAGAAGGCTTTATGGTTACAAAATAGATGTGTTTTTTAATATTTATAGTTAGTTCATTTATTATGAAATAAGCAACAATTATTATAGTCAGACCATAAACCCATCCACATATTTCCAAAGTGTGCAGAGTATATATTTGTTCTGTGCTATGGAGGAGGTCTCATTATTAATGCATGTAATTCATTAGAAACCTGATAAGCAGCATCAGTCCTCAGTTCATATCACTCAGAAATTCGATTCAAGTTTCTAACTTTTTTTGCATCTAGTGTTTGAAGAGATCTCATATGCTATGTATGTGTATTAAAATATCAATTGTAGTGCTTTTTAAATGCTCCTGTATGGCATTGTTATACAACACCTGGCAAAAATTATACAATCACCTGGCTCGGAGGATGTTCATTCAGTTGTTTAATGTTGTAGAAAAAAAGCAGATCACAGGGCATGGCACAAACTAAAGTCATTTCAAATGTCAACTTTATGGCTTTAAGAAACACTAAAAGAAATCAAGATAAAAAATGTGGTAGTCAGTAAGGGTACCTTTTTACAGACCAACCAGTGGGAAAAAATTATGGAATTACTCAATTCTGAGGAAAAAATTATGTAATCACCCTGTAAATTTTCATTCCCAAAACTAACGTCTGCATCAAATAAGATCTGCTCATTAGTCTGCATCTAAAAAGGAGTCATCACGCCTTGGAGAGCTGTTGCACCAAGTGGACTGACATGAATCATGGCTCCAACACGAGAGATGTCAATTGAAACATAAGAGAGGATTATCAAACTCTTAAAAGAAGATAAATCAACACGCAATTGTTCCAAAAGAGGTTGGTTGTTCACAGTCAGCTGTGTGTAAAATCTGGACCAAATACAAACAACATGGGAAAATTGTTAAAGGGAAACATACTGGTAGACCAAGGAAGACATCAAAGCGTCAAAACCGGAAACTTAAAGCAATATGTCTCCAAAACAGGAAATGCACAACAAAACAAATGAGGAACGAATGGGAGGAAACTGGAGTCAATGTCTGTGACCGAACTGTAAGAAACCGCCTAAAGTAAATGGGATTTACATACAGAAAAGCTAAGCAAAAGCCATCACTAACGCCTAAACAGAAAATAACAAGGTTACAATGGGCTAAGGAAAATCAATCGTGGACTGTGGATGATTAAATGTAAGTGATATTCAGTAATGAATCGCGAATCTGCATTGGGCAAGGTGATGATGCTGGAACTTTTGTTTGGTGCCATTCCAATGAGTTTTATAAATATGACTGCATGAAGAGAACATGCAAATTTCCTCAGTCATTGATGGGGCAGCATGTCAGGTAAAGGCACTAGAGAGATGGCTGTCATTAAATCTTCAATAAATGCCCAACTTTACATTGATATTTTGGACAGTTTTCTTATCCCATCAATTGAAAGAATGTTTGGGGATGATGAAATCATTTATCAAGATTATAATGCATCCTGCCATAGAGCAAGAACTGTGAAAACATTCCTTGAAAGAAGACACATAAGTTCAATGTCATGGTATACAAATAGTCTAGATCTCAATCCATTTGAAAATCTTTGGTTGAAGAGAATGGTCCATGACAAGGCTCCAACCTGCAAAGTTGATCTGGCAACAGCAATCAGTGAAAGTTGGAGCCAGATTGATGAAGAGTACTGTTTGTCACTCATTAAGTTCATGCCACAGAGACTGCGAGCTGTTATTAAAGCCAGAGGTGGTGCAATAAAATACTAGTGATGTATTGGAGTGTTCTTTTGTGTGTTTGTTTTTCATGATTCCATAATTTTTTCCTCAAAATTGAGTGATTCCATCATTTATTTCCCTCTGCTTGGTCTGAAAAAAATTGCTTTTACTGACTACCACATTTTTTTATCTTGATTTCTTTTAGTGTTTTCTAAAGCCATAAAGTTGCCATTGGAAATTACTTTAGTTTTGAGCTGTGTTCTGCTTTTTTTCTTGGATCTGTTCTTACTTTTTTATGCCATGCCATTGCTCTATCTCTTGGAAATCTATAAAACAACTGATTGTTATTATCTATAGCCAAAAAGGTTTTTCCCAATACAATTTAGCACTGTCCAATCTGGTCATATTTGATCCACTGGACCGATCCACAGCACTGTCTTCAGCCAATAGCCACAATGGGGGTACACGCTACCACTATGTCCATTGTCTATGGAACTGAAGTGAAAGACAAAGAGCTGCAAATGCAATAGTAGACTTTCACCTTAAAGGGAACCTGTCACTTCATTCTAACCTCCTGGCCCTAGCTGTCCCTACACCTTCCTAGCAGCTGCCTAACCATCCCTGTCTGCTGTAAATGCATCCTATAAAGGTGGTGAAAAATGAGTTATAACTTACAAGCAGTCAGTCAGTTAGGAGAATCCAAAGTCGTGCTCCAGGCTCCATTCTCCCTCCTAGCTTCATCACTGCATGCCCCGCAGGCTGTCATCATTCGGTCTTGATCTCCTCCTCTTGTTTGATTTTCCCGCCCTCTTCTACTCCTATGATGTACCGGCCGGTACGTCATATCCGGCCCCGTGCATTGTGAGGGCGCATCACGTGGTATGGCACCGGCATCTGGCACACGCGCGTGCGCATATTGAAGCCGGCCTGTAGCACGTAACAGGTGAGGTAATGTCATGTCTGGGGAGAATTTGGTGTTTCTTCTGCTGGACTCCACACATCCAATGTATTTGAACTCTAACCAGAGGGCTGGACACAAGAGGCCTGTTTAGGGCTGTGACAGACTCTGGTTGGAGGGAGGAGATAGGATAGGAAGGGGTTAGGCAAGAGGAGTTAATCTGTCATCGATGTCCAAGCCAAGCAGCAGCTCAGCTGCAGAAAAGGTACTGGGACCCCAAGCTGCCAGGTCTTTATGACTGGTAGTGAACCTGGAGGCTACTGGGCTCCATGTACAGTAGCTGCACTGTTCTAGTCCTGTCCGGGGCTTGGTGGTAATGAAGGGCTACAGGACCGGTGGGTATGGTTGCTCATAGAGCCTGTGCCATCTGCCTGGCTGAAAGGACCCCACAGAGACTCAGGAGACGTTAGAGGAGTTACAGAGGACTAGTAAACTGGGATCAAGCAGCGGGAAGGCCATACAACCACCCCAGCAGAGGAGCACCTGATTTTGCCTAGACTGGCCAGTCATTGGCACCTGGTGAACAGTATGCTGGACCTGTGACTGATATTCTGCAAGTAAAGGTAAAAGACTAAATTCAACTGTCTCCTGGCCTCTTTCTGCTGCACCTCTGCATTTCTCACTACCACTATCATCTCCACTACAATCTCTCATCATCATCACCTTCAGCATACTACCCCCCCAGGGACCTGCCCTTGCTGAGGATAGTATAACACCTAGCTGCTACAATACCTATCCCGTGGGAGTACTTATATGCAGCACTGACCATCCCTGGCTGGACACCTCAGCTGGCATGACAAACTTTATACATTTTTATCCTCTGTAAATACCCTTTTTTCATGTGCGGTGAAGGTCACAACTGCTGGGCATCGCCATCGTGAACAATATACCCCTTGCCTAGCTAGCTGAGTACCCCAGCCCTTGCGGTTGTCACACATGTGCCTAATAAGATATGGTTAAACTATTTGTCATGTGACCCTTTACACTTTGTGGTAATCTAACTAAAGTACTTATGATGTTTAAGACTGACCACTGACAGTTATTGGATTCAGTGGATTTGATTTTTTAAGAAAATATTATTCATCAAAGGTTTAGCAAAACAAGTGTACCATTGACCTTTATCCTTATGTGTTTTGTGTCTTTTTGTTTGAGGGTGGGTGTACTGTTAGTTGCTCATGTTATTCATGTGATTTAATTAGGGTGCTTTCACATCTGCGTTTTTCGTAATTCGCGGCAGATGCGGTGAAAAAACTCCATCTGCCGCGTTTACCGCATAACCGTTCCACTTGCGGCGCGGTTGCGGTTTTTTCTATGCAATGTATAGGGGGACTTGCGGCAGGTGCGGCAAGTGCGGTTTTGCACTTGCGGCAGGTGCGGCCGCGAAAAAAACCGCGGCTTACTGCGGTTTTTTTCGCGGCCGCACCTGCCGCAAGTGCAAAACCGCACTTGCCGCACCTGCCGCAAGTCCCCCTATACATTGCATAGAAAAAACCGCAACCGCGCCGCAAGTGGAACGGTTATGCGGTAAACGCGGCAGATGCGGTTTTTTCACCGCATCTGCCGCGAATTACGAAAAACGCAGATGTGAAAGCACCCTTACTTTGTGATTTTTAAGCATTCTTAATAAATATATAGCTTTATGAACTTTACTATCATTTATATTATTTAAGTCTGGATAACACATCTTCATCTTTATTCGGTGACTCTTGTAAGGGAGGAACAAATGAAAAATGAAAAATCACCTGGGGTTAAGGGTTTAATATATTACCATCAGGGTTTTGCTACTTGGGCATGTGTCTGTACACTTTAGCACTGTCTAGTCTAGTGAGTGCTGACAAGAGTCAGGCTACACAGTGAGGTCACAACACTTTGAAAAGGGTTAATGCAATAACCACTTGTCTATTTATTTTGACATTTGTTAGGAGCAATAATTTAGGAACACAATGTAGGGTTCTAGGAAAAGATCCTCTAAAAGTGTTATCTTTTAGGAAACAATGATTTCCCAAAGCAGACATGTCAGGAGTGGTGACAGGTTATAGTTAACTGAAGTCTATTTACTTTTCAGTGGCTAAGGATGATATTAATATAATTTTAAAAGAAAGTAACTGAGTCTGGAACGTGTCATCCTTACAGCAGTAATAAGTACCGTATATACTCGTGTATAAGCCGAGTTTTTCAGCACAAAAATTGTGCTGAAAAGTGCCCCCCTCGGCTTATACACGAGTCAGTGACGGCTCCCCCCCCCAGTGGTATATACAGCAGCCCGCCCCCCTGTGCTATATACAGGCCCCCAGTTGCTGCCGCCGCACACTTGTAAAAGAAGAGCTTTCATACTTCCCCTCCTGTGACCGCGCGCGCATCCCCCGCTCTCCTTCCTGCTTCTACCCAGCGTCCATCCACGTGAACGCGCCTGTAATGACGTCATTATTTGTGCGCGGTCAAGTGGATGGACACCGGGTAGAAGCAGGAAGGAGAGCGGGGGATGCGCGCGGTCACAGGAGGGGAAGTATGAAAGCTCTTCTTTTACAGGTGTGCGGCGGCAGCAACGGGGGGCCTGTATATAGCACAGGGGGGGCTGCTGTATACTACCACAGGGGGGCCTATATATACCACAGGGGGGGAGGGCTGCTGTTTACTACCACAGGGGGCCTGTATATACCACAGGGGGGAGGGCTGCTGTATACTACCACAGGGGGCCTGTATATACCACAGGGGAGAGGGCTGCTGTATACTGCCACAGGGGGCCTGTATATACCACAGGGGGAGGGCTGCTGTATACTACCACAGGGGGCCTGTATATACCACAGGGGGAGGGCTGCTGTATACTACCACAGGGGGCCTGTATATACCACAGGGGGGAGGGCTGCTGTATACTACCACAGGGGGGCCTATATATACCACGGGGGGGAGGGCTGCTGTATACTACCACAGGGGGCCTGTATATACCACAGGGGGGAGGGCTGCTGTATACTACCACAGGGGTGCCTGTATATACCACAGGGGGGCCTGTATATACCACAGGGGGGAGGGCTGCTGTATACTACCACAGGGGGCCTGTATATACCACAGGGGGTAGGGCTGCTGTATACTACCACAGGAGGCCTGTATATACCACAGGGGGGAGGGCTGCTGTATACTACCACAGGGGGGCCTGTATATACCACAGGGGGGGTACTGCTGTATACTACCACAGGGGGAGACTGCTGTATACTACCACAGGGGGAGACTGCTGTATACTACCACTGGGGAGACTGCTGTATACTACCACTGCGTAGGCTGCTGTATGCTACCACAGGGGGGCCTGTATATACCACAGGGGGGGGACTGCTGTATACTACCACAGGGGGAGACTGCTGTATACTACCACAGGGGGAGACTGCTGTATACTACCAATGGGGAGACTGCTGTATACTACCACTGGGGAGACTGCTGTATGCTACCACTGCGGAGGCTGCTGTATACTACTAATGGGGAGTCCTGTATACCACTGGGGGGGCCTGTATACCTGTGCTGAGGTCCACCCTCGGCTTATACACGAGTCGATAGGTTTTCCCAGGTTTTGGGGGCAAAAGTAGGGGGGTCGGCTTATACACGGGTCGGCTTATACACGAGTATATACGGTAGTTCAGAGGCCTGACTTATAGCACTTGCTTTTCATTCATGTTAATATCACAATGTGAATAATGTCTTTAAAACTTATTTTATGAGTCAGAAAAACACTGTTCTAATTACATGTAGAAGTGATAAAATTTTGGTATAAAGAAAAAAGTTGATGGAGGGACAGGTAAGTAGATTGGCCAATAATCTTATAATCAGTAGATAGATAGATAGATAGATAGATAGATAGATAGATAGATAGATAGATAGATAGTTTATGCTGTTTCATGTTCTTCTGCAAACAGTAGAAGAGTAATATTTTACTTGAATGCTGTCCAGACATGTGAACTTCTTATTTCTTAAATATGTTAATCATTTACTTGCTTCCGTCATTACTCCCTCCGCTGATCACATAAAGTGCTCTAAACCAGGGAGAGCCTACTCATATAATTTTCCACATTCATTGATTTTCTTGTTCAGACTTGTGAAGTGTTATTCTTAATTTAGAATGGTTACTCATCAACATACATGCATCTCACAATTGATGTCTGTAAAGTTTTACTTTTTTTTTTATACACACACATATACATACACATATCACACACATCCATACCCCAAACCAATGGAAAAAGTAGGAATGAAATAATGGACACATCTCTTTATCCTGATTATCCATACCTTAGCAATGAAAATTGGCCAATTTGGGATGGTTAGATAAGTGGTGTTGCTTGTATGTAGTGGTTCGTACTTATCAGAAATCGTTTCAGAAAAGACAACTACTGATCCAGCATGGTTATGGGAATCCAAGGCTCACTGCTGAATTTGGGGTCAAGGTCTTTAGAAGTGCTACTTTAGCCTAAAAGTGCATCAGTATTTGGCTGAATGTATAGAATATGTGCACCAAGAGTAACGATTTTACAAGGATGTGTTATGTAGAGGAAGAAAAATAGAGGAGGCATTGTGATGCTCTGGACAATGTTCCACTGGGAAACCTGTCATTTATGCTGATGTTAATTTTGCAA
This sequence comes from Allobates femoralis, assembly GCA_033576535.1. NCBI lineage: Eukaryota > Metazoa > Chordata > Amphibia > Anura > Aromobatidae > Allobates > Allobates femoralis. The sequence continues at coordinate 269,840,680 of JARQOC010000001.1, read as the reverse complement.
GCATCACCTACTACCTATAAAATTTTGGTATTTCTTAGTGTGGCGCCCTGCTCACACAGGTAGCCACAGCCTTCTCTAATGCACAACTGGGTTTCCACAGCAGGTATCTACAACATGCAACACCATCCACCGCGACACAGTAGGGGGAGCCGAACTCACTGACTTTAGGTGAGATCCCCTATAAATACTGCTGCTGGGGGACGAGTTAGTTAGAGTGTGCAGACGCTAGGAGAGCTGCAAAGACGTCCTGGTGATCAGTGCCGCGGTTAGGCCTATGCCAGTGACCCAGAGTGGCCCTTCTATGCTGAGCCAAGCCTAGGAGTGGGGACAGAAGGCAAGGAGCAGAGCCAAGGGAGTGAGGAACCGGCGGAGGTTCACCCAAGATGTACCGGACTTTGGGGGCCCGCACCTGCATGATTACTCCAAAACTGCAGAAAACCCTGTCATACCATGGAGACTTCAGTCACCCAGTCCCCCTGCATACCCAGAAAGAGGGAGCCAGACACCGTAGTGAGGAATCACAAAGCAGTGGTCAGAGAGGGTAACCCGCGGACCGCGCAGGAGGAGAGAGAGAGGACCAGAGGAAGTAAGGAGGCCAATCTGGCTGCAAGCAGACAGAGCTTTGGTAACAGCAGAGAAGCTGAGGAGGCCTTATACACACTTGCTGTGGAAGCTCACTGTGCACCTGGTCACCCGACAGTGCCCTGGACGTCTTTACCTGCTAATTCCACCAGTAAAAAGGTAAAAGAAACTTTCTCCGCTCCCGGTGCCCCTTATAGACTGCTCCTTCACTCCCTATCCCGACTTAAAGTTCCATTCCAAGCTGCCCCTTTTCACTACGCTGCCCCGGAGGCCCAGCTCCACCTGTAGGAAGCTTTGCCATCTCAGCTACATTACCATCGATCTCCGGAGTACTGTAGTGGCGCTGGTGAGCTATCACCATGTACTACAGGTGGCGTCACATGACAAACTCTAATCCCTTGTACATAAACCCCTTATTGAAGTGTCACCCAGACCACCGGCTCAGGCGCTGCCACCCGTGACATCCCCGTGAAAACACCCACTGAGCCTGATACCCGAGTACCCCAGGATCTGGGGTTCGACATTAGCAGCAGTGTTTATTTCCAGTAGGAAAAGGTTCCCTGCCAAATTTCAACATTGTTAAGAAATGCTAAGGGCTGGGCACTGATCTATATGAGAATCTGTCTCTAAAGTTTATTTTAACCCCTTCATGACCTTGGATGTATAAAATCATCCAAGGTCACCTTCCTCCCTTTGATGTGAGCTCAAGCTATGAGCTTGCACCATTCCCTGCACATGTCAGCTGATCTGATTAGCTGACAAGTGCAGCTAACAGAACCGATCGGATCAGTGATCTGATCGGTACTGTTAACCCATTAGATCACAGTATCAATCACTAACAGAGTGATCTAAAGCACCATCGTATCATCCCCTGCTGGCATCGGAGGTCCCGTGATGCGATCACGAGACCTCAATGCATTACAATGTGTCTTGTGAGGACCTTGCATGTCTTGACTCATTTCCTGTGAATGCCCAGCGAGAACCTGCATCCACAGAAAGGGGTTATCTTTTCCAGTTTAGGGCTGTGATTGGACACTATAGTGCTGAGGTGTCCTCAGGGACCGAGTAAAATAAAGTAAAAGTAAAAAAAGTTTAAAAAAATATGGAAAAAAATAAAATAATATAAATTTTGAAATCACCTTCCTTTTGTCCCATTGATAATAAAACTACCGTATTTAAAAAATGACACATATTTGGTATCACTGCATTCAGAAATTCCCAAACTATCAAAATATAAAATCAATTACCGTATATACTCGTGTATAAGCCGAGTTTTTCAGCCCAAAATTTGGGCTGAAAAGTCCCCCCCTCGGCTTATACACGGGTCATATACGGTGGTGGGGGCCGTGGAGGCTGGAGGAGGCGGGCGGAGGCTGCTGTATGAGCGGCCCCGTCACGTGGGGCCGCTCATTATATATGCACTGCTTCCCCCTGTCAATCAGCGGCAGGGGGAAGCAGTTCATATAAGCCCCCCAAAAGCTGGCACTGTCCCCCCTTGTAAGGGTACCCCCCCGCTGCTTATACATTACCATCCCGGTGTTCTGATCGGCGCCGCTCCTCGGTGCTGCGTCTTCATCCTCCCGTCCGCCCCGTCCGCGCTGGCTGCATCCGGGATCTCCGGCTGTCGCAGCGATATGACGTCATCGCGCGACGGCCGGAGATCCCGGATGCAGCCAGCGCGGACGGGGCGGACGGGAGGATGAAGACGCAGCACCGAGGATCAGAACACCGGGATGGTAATGTATAAGCAGCGGGGGGGGGGGGGCCCTTACAAGGGGGGACAGTGCCAGCTTTTAGGGGCTGTTGGTACCCCCAGGGGGCTGCTGGGTACCCCCTGGGGGCTGCTGGGTACCCCCTGGGGGCTGTTGGTACCCCCAGGGGGCTGTTGGTACCCCCAGGGGGCTGTTGGTATCCCCAGGGGGCTGCTGGGTACCCCCTGGGGGCTGTTGGTACCCCCTGGGGGCTGTTGGTACCTCCAGGGGGCTGTTGGTACCCCCAGGGGGCTGCTGGGTACCCCCAGGGGGCTGCTGGGTACCCCCTGGGGGCTGCTATATGTACCCCTGGGGGCCTGCTGTATACCACTGGGGCTGCTGTATACTACCACTGGGGCTGCTGGGGCTCCTGTATACTACCACTGGGGCTGCTGGGGCTTCTGTATACTACCACTGGGGCTGCTGGGGCTCCTGTATACTACCACTGGGGCTGCTGGGGCTCCTGTATACTACCACTGGGGCTGCTGGGGCTCCTGTATACTACCACTGGGGCTGCTGGGGCTCCTGTATACTACCACTGGGGCTGCTGGGGAATCTGTATACTACCACTGGGGCTGCTGGGGAATCTGTATACTACCACTGAGGCTGCTGGGGAATCTGTATACTACCACTGGGGCTGCTGGGGAATCTGTATACTACCACTGGGGCTGCTGTATACTACCACTGGGGAGGCCTGTATACCACACTGCTGGGGGCTGTATACCTGTGCTGGGGTCCACCCTCGGCTTATACACGAGTCAATAGGTTTTTCCAGATTTTTGGGGCAAAAGTAGGGGGGTCGGCTTATACACGGGTCGGCTTATACACGAGTATATACGGTAATCAGATTTGGAAACTGCGTAAATAAAAAAAATAAATAAAAAGGCCAAAAATATGTTTTTGCAATAACAGGCGATCAAAACCTTGCATTTACCTAAAAATGATATATTTAGAAACGTCAGAGCTCAAGTCACAAAAAATAAGCCATCACACAGTCCCAGATCCCGAAAAATGAGAACACCAGGAGGCACAGAAAAGGTGACAAGAGAGCAATTATTTTGCAAATATCTTAATTTTTTTCACTTAGGCTGGGGTCACATTTGAAAGGCACAATCCGGTAACCACTTTACTGGATGCGGTATTACCATGTGCCGTCACATTTGGCATCACATTGCAGATGTGGATCCAGTAATGGATCCAGATCTGCAATGAGAAAAAATTGTGGCACCAAAAACCGGATCCAGTTGCCATGGGTGCCCATTATAAAAAAAACGGATCCGGTTTTACAACTGCTCCGAACAATGCAGCCTGCATGATTTTTACCGCAGGCTGCAAAACCCGGTGCGGTAACCGGATGGCATTAAGTTCAATCTGGTTTTTCTATTGCAGCCTATAGCTGTGGAAACAGATCCGGCTCTGACCATTTGTAATGGTCAAAACCGGATCCGGTTTTGAAAACAAAACCACAAATGTGACCCTAGCCTTAGATAAAAGTTAAAGTATACATGTTTGGTATTTACAAGTTCGTACTGACCTGAGACATCATACTGACAAGTCAGTTTTACCTTGTCGATGAATTAAAAAAACACAAAAAACAATCATGTAATTGCACTTTTTTTGCAGTTTCACTGCATTTTGATTTTTATTCCATTTTCCTGTACACTATATGGTAAAATAAGTGACATCATTCAAAAGTGCAACTCGTCCCGCAAAAAATAATCTCTCATATGTCCATATTGACGGAAAAATAAAAAAGTTATGGCTCTTGGAAAAGGGTGATAAAAATGATAGTGCAAAAAAGTGAAAAGGCAAGGACGTGAAGGGGTTAAATGAAAATCGGCATTATGCATGTAATTAACACAGTCCAGTAGAACTGCCTCAAAACAAATCCATTAGCAGTTGCAGCTCTTACGGCTCTGCTGTTTCTTAAGAATAGAGATGAGCGAACCGAACTGTAATGCACCGTACATGTTGTCATGTGCTAAACCCCGTACACGGACTTTTAACAGTATGTCTTGTACCTATTTGGGTTTGTCATCTGAATAAAGCGTGTCAAAAGGCCACAGAGCAGCTAATCAGCAAACTATTTTGGTGTTGGCACTTCTGGCTCCATCACAAAACTAAATTACATATTCTACAGCTTATTTTTGATAATTAGCACAGGTAAAGCAAACAGCTACGGGGTTAAGCCTCAGCAGTCTGCTTTATCTTGGCTGGTTAATAAACAGGGGATCCCATGTTAGTTTTTAAAAATCATATAAATAAATAAGCAAAAAATGGCATAGGCTTCAAGCCAATTTTTGGTCACCAGCCAAGGTAAAGCTGACCGCTTGCAGCTGATCTTAACAGTGTTGGAATGGTCATGGTTATTTGGCCCTTCTCAGCCTAAAAATAGCAGCCCACAGCCTGTCCAGAAATGGCGCATCCATTAGATACGCCAAATCTGGTGCTTTACCCGGCTCATCCCGATTGCCCTGGCGATCAGAGAAACAGTTAATAGGGTTGATTTGAGGTGTGAATTTAAAGCTGACATCGAGTCCAGAGGTTAGTAATTCAGCCACCCCCCATTGCTAACCGAGCAAGTAAATGGGCAAAAATGACACAAAGGTAAAAATATGTTTATTTGAATAAAAACTCCCCTACATGATCAATTATCTCAAATGTATTAAAAAAATATGTTCCAATGTCCCCCTGAAGTAACTTTGTGATGCTACCACTCCTGTCTGCTGCCGACTCTTATGCTACCCACGCAGTGACCAAGACGCTGTGACCTGCAGTAACCTAACTGATGTCACTGTTTGTCACTGCGTGATAGCTGATAGTGGCTACTGTTAAAGCCTATGGGGCATCATTCTGAGGCTCCATACACTGGGAGACTGAGTCAGGGAATGTCAAGGGACCTCTATGAGGACTACGTCAGACCTGCATGGGAGTTCTTTTGGGAATAAATTTATGAACGAGGGACTGTCTCTTGCCTTTATTTCTTTAATTCTCTCTTTTTATGTTTTTCAGGTTTGCTTTTGTGGAATACCTTGGGTTCGTTGGACTTACGTCAGATCTTAATGTTTTTTAATATGTGTGGCCCACTGGGACAGGGTACTCGGCACCGGAACGGGATCTCTGCTGGGGATGTCACAGCAGTCTTGGTCCGGACCGTGTCCCGAGCCCCATAAGTAAAAGGGTATATTTACAGGGGATGGTTTGTCGTGATGCCACCCACGGGTTGTGGTCAGTGAGGGGACCACCGCTGCAGGGTACTTCTGTCAGGAGGATGGATGGATGCTGCAGCAAGGTGGATGAGCCCGTCGGGGTCGGGCTGCTCCTGACAGGGTGTACAAATGCAATACAGTTCTGTATACCGGGAATCATACACGGGAGACTCAAGCAGGGTTCACCGGGTTTTACTGTCACATTCTTCAGTTTAAACAGTACAGTTCACACTGTCACTTCACACAGATAACTCCGGACACTCTGAACCCTCTGCAGCCAGGCTATCTTCCTGAGACCCGTCACTCTTTCTTTAACCTTTCAGGTTTGTTCCTTCTCTGCTCTTCCTTGTGGATTGTATGACGGCAACTCAGTCCCTTGGTATGACTTCCCCCTATGTGTGTGGACAGCAAGTCTGGGTCCTCTATAGTGTTGCTTAGCCTCCAACCCATGTAGTAGGAACCCTAACTTGGAATCAGTGTTCCCCGTCGGTTTGTCTGGGGAGCTGGCGTGTAACAGCAGTCTCCCTCAGAGCCGACACTCTGGTCCCAGCCTAGCCTTGGGTAACCCTGTCTTTCAAGGGCTTACCGGTCTCCTTTCGACCCGTGTGACTACCAGTTACTTCAAAGGGAACCTTTCCTGCCTGTAGTCGATCGTCGCTGCCGTACTCCTCGGACCTGATGGTACTGGTCTGATCTCTGTACTTACTCCTCCTTGGGCTGCGGGCTATGGATGAGCTTTCTCCCCATGGATCTGCATCTCTGTGGATTCTGCGTCTCCAGGGAGCCCTATCCCTCCGGGAAGTGTCTTTCTGCCTGCTCTTGTCTTTACTTCTCAGCCTACCTCGGCCTACTCTTGGTCTTTTCCTCTCAGCTCACTCTGGCCTACTACCTAACTCCGCCTTGTTCCCCCCTTTTGTACTGGTCTTCCACCTGACCTACCTTCCCACCCACTTTCCTCTAAACCCCACCACCCCTTGCCTGCCTAGAGTCCCGGGCTCCGGGTTGGGTGTTTTGCTCTAGTGGGTGTGTGTGCTGTGAAGGTATTTGCTGCACAAACTCACAAAGCACTCACTGATATCAAGGAGACCAGTCAAGGAAAACACTGTGGGCAGCCGGCTAAAGTGCTCAAACACAGTGTTTGAGTGCTTTAGCTGGCTTCCCGCAGTTTTGTTCGTCTTCCAGGCATTGCTCCCACCTAGCCAGAATCCTACTCCACACTGATGAGGGGCAATACCCCGAAACAGCTGTCTGTGGATGGATACCTGGCTGTTAATTCCCTTTTCATATCCTTAAACTCGTAACTGAGCAGGATATTGACTAAAAGGGCCACTTAATATGGTGGTTATGGTGGTCTCCGCAAGGATTCCACCCCAGGGCTAGGTCCTTCCCTGGGGGGATATCTGGCTAGTCCGTGTATGAGACTCTTAATCGAGGCTCCACAGACTCCATTTGCTGCACAAACTGTCTCCTATCTGCCTGGCTGCAGTTCCTCATGTGGCCACCCTGGTCGCAGAGGCGCCACAAATAAATTGATTAATGTGTGTTGGAGTGGGGGATGTTTTTCAAAATAAAATATTTTTGTGTTTTTTGCCTTTTAACTTACTTGGTTAGTAATGGGGGGCATCTGATAGACACCTCTCCATTACTAACGGCAGAGCTTGATGCTAGCTGGCTGTAACACTCACCGGGGCAAGCGTCTGAGAGTGCACCCATGGGGCCGAAGTACCGATCACCACCTGAAGAAGCAAGCCTAAGTGGCTATTGAGTCTTCTCTAGATCCTCAGATGGAGAGGTTAGGTTTGTCCAGATATGTAGCTGTCAGGTGCAACCCCAAGGGGTCTCTGGGTGGATGGATGCAAGCAGGTAGAGTCTCTAAATATGTGCAGCCAGGATAGCCAGATGCAGGTAATGTAAGCTCTGGGGATGACAGCAAGACTGATTCAGATGGTGCAGGAGGACTGGTGCAGATGGTGGCAGCAGGACTGGCACAGATAATGTGGCAGCAAGTCAGGTGCAGATGGTACAGCAGCATAGGGGGGCTAGGAACAGACACTGGATGCAGCAAGGGGACCTAAAAACTAGCAGCATGTCTCTAAAATATAGACCACCTTACTAAGGCACCTTCCAATTGTGGAAGGTCCTTAATATACTCTGTTTCTCAGCAAAAGGCTGAGAGGCTTTTCTGGGAAGGGCGCGCTGACCCTTTTGCAGTGGGGGCCTTCTAGGGAGCAGGCCCTGGGAGCAGGAAGCATCAGACCTGGGCAGACGCCATGGGACTGCTGGAATGTTGAGCACACCGTGGTTGCCTGTCTCTCTGGAGTGGAGGTGACCATGTGGGAGATGTAACACTTACATTACACAGCTGACATCAACTCTATAAATCAATAATTACCCTGATTGACACTGCACTAGGGCAATCAGAAAGGGCCAAGGCGAAGCACCAGAATTGGCAAATCTAGTGGATGTGCCACTTCTGGGACAGCTGCTGGCTGATATTTTTAGGCTGGGAAGGCCCTAATAACCATGGGCCTTTCCACCCTGGTACTACCGAAGCTGTCAGCTTTTCCTTAGCTGGTTCTCAAAAATACACACCAGCAGTTTTTATTTTTGCACCGCTGGAGTGGTGCTTTAAACATAAGTTCCTTTATACTAGATTTATACTCACTTGCTGCCATCTTCATCTTTTTCCAGCATTGCTCCAGTCAGTCTCCTGTTTTTTGTGATTAGTCTGCAGCTTCAGTGTTTCATGGAGCGTGCCACAGGTCACGAATAAATACAATTCTATGAGAATATAATAGAAAAAAGCCGGGCAATTAACTCTCTTCAGGGGGTAATTAATGCCCGTGTGGTTGTTAGGCAAGCAAGTCCGGATGAGTGGTGCAGGCTTGAATCACAGTATATAGCAACAAAAAGGAGAAAGAAGAAAGTTGAAGCGCCTCCAGCGCAAAACGGTGTGCCGTCGTCCTTCACTGCACCACTTCCCTCCCTGCGTTATTTACCCGTAATTTGGAATAAAACTTCCTGACACGCCTCGATGACTGGTGAGTGTGTTTTTTTCTTCTTTTTGTTACAATTCTATGAGGGCCTTGTTCTGTCTCCCATACAGTTGCATTGAGATCTTCTAAGGTGGCGCCCCTGTGGACCGGTCACCACGGGATGGCGCAGCAGCTGGGACTGGTAAGTTAGTCACCCTACACACACACCCAATACATCCCCCAATCCAAAGTTTAAGTTACTTCATGTCGGGATAACGAGATAGCTGGAGGAGCCAGGTGGAGGGTGGAATGTAGGACAGAGCCTGGTAAGGGGTGGAGACGAGACAACAAAAAGGAAACACACAAGACCAAGTTGGAGTAGGGAGAGGAGATTTAGTTTGGAGGGAGAAGGAGAGAGAACAATAGAGACACCCATCAGTCAAGTAGTCAGAAAGAGACCAGACTGAAAGAACCCGGGCACGGCAGCCTGTGCCACCGTATGGCTAGCCCGAGTCCCAGGCTGAGAACCGAGGGAAGATAGAGGGGGTCCAAGATGTGTCCGAGTCAACGGGGACACCGAGGGACTGGGCCGGAACCAGAGTGCTGGCTCTGCTGAAATGTCAGGGAAGCTGTATGCCCCAAACACAAACTCTGGCGGGGTGCAGGGTCTTTATGTCCCGCGACACAACCTTCAGCACAGTGAAAGGAAGGCCATCAAACTAGGGATAGGAGACCCGGAAGGGTACCCCCAGAGAGCCCATGACCGATGTACCATAGTTAGTGTGCGGAATAGAGTGAAAGAAGCCCGAAAGGAACATTAAAGGGGGTGTTGCAGACAAATCATCCCAGCTGCTGATAACGCACTGGAACTGCTGCTGTACTGAACTGTGTTGTAACACCTAACGAGTGAAGAAGTAAACCCGGTAAAACTCAGAACTGTGTGACACTTCATTTGTGTGCCTGAGAGGTGGAAATGAAGTTCGGCAGCAGGAGGATACAGAAAACTTCATATCACACTTACATTCTTTACATGGTAGCCCTGGGGACCAGCCAAACCTGTGGAGGGCGCAAGCTCTCTGCTGCTACTCCCATCAACCCCATAGGTCCCGATGGCAGCAGTGACTACCTCTAGCCACAAACCACGGGTGGTGTCACGATTTAATTGATCAAAAATTGCTTTCTTCCCTTTTATTGACTCGCCTGGGACCATGGAGTCGGGCCAGGACACATGACATCCTGCAGACCCAGACGACGATGACGAGAGGACCCGGTTCTGAGTACCCCACAACCCTGGTGTTGTTGTTTTTGTTATTATGAGGCCTGTGAGACCATGCATCTACTGCATGGTTACATTTGAGTTCCAGTTCAGGTTTTTGTTTCATTATAGTCTGTATCTGTGTCTAGCTGAGCTGCCATCTCTGCTGTTATCCATTTAAATTTCACTGTCAATCACTGCCAGCTGCATTTACCGTAATTGCTGCAGTTGCTTTTGTTCACTTGACATATTCACAAAGCACCAATGTGCTACCATTACCATGGTTGTGGAAACGTGCTGAATACCATGTTCCTACTATATACTTGGTGCTCCTAAAGAGCTTAGCTACATGCTTATTTTTGTAGGAGACACCGATTTTCAGTATTTACTGCAGAATTGCAGCAAATAAAACTGGCAGTGGGGTCACCTGAGTTCACTGCTGCGAGGCCTGAGTGACTCATTGTGTGACATCACCATTACTTGTTGCATTCAGTGTGATTGCAGTGTCTGCAGGAAGAGGACACTTATTCCCTTGCTGCCGGCTCTGAGTGAAGCAGAGCCAGGATCCTGTGCTTCCTTGGACCATCGTTGTGTGGGGTAAATTGGAAAATGAGGGTTGTCTGTGTGATTTATTTCAAATAAAGGATATTTCTCTGCGCCTGTGTTTTTTCACTAATTCCTCACAGGATTGATAATGGGTGGGTCTCATAGAGACATTATCAGTCTGGGTTTAATGACAAGCTGTCAATGCTCAACTGTCATTAATCCCTTCTATCACCCCAATGCCACCACATCAGGGCATCGGGAAGAGGCGGGTAAAGCATCAGGAATTGACGCTTCTAATGAATGCACCAATTTTTGGGGCTGCTGCAGGCTGCTATTTTTTAGCCTACAGGGCTCAAGAACTGTGGGCCTCACTACGCTGAGAATACCCCTGCTGTCTGGATTTTACCTTGGCTGCCAATCAAAAACAGGGCGAAGCCCACAAATTGTTTTTTTCATTAGTTATTTAAAGAATTTAAAAAATGTGCTTCCTTGTATTTTTATTGCCAGCCAAGGTAAAACCAGGCAGCTTGGGATGGCAGCCTGTAGTTGTCCATTTTATTTGCACTGAGAATTAAAAATATAGCGAGGCTCTACGCCATTTTTTAAAATGATTTATTTTTATACTACTATGATGTCAGTCAATGGGTCAGAGACGCAACAGCCAATCACTGATGCAAGAGAGAGAAGAAATGTGTAATTAATGGGCGATCACCACTATATAACGAATCAATATTCTTTATTATTTACATAGTCAATACAACAAGCCACTGCAAACATTGTGCATAAAAACATAAAAACATTTAAAAAGGCTCAAGACCTACATAAAGAAGAGGGGTGGTGTAGTCCCCTTGCCCGTGTGCCACAGAGAACAATTGGTAGACAAAAACAGATATCGTAGAAATTCTTCTATTATCACAGAATATATTTTTTTGCAGAGAGAAGGCTGCTTCTTAAGTTAGATTTTGAGTATAACCTGGCAATAGACCATAAAATATAATGCAATCACTGCAGGCTGCCAATCCCAGTAAGGTGATCAGCACTTTTAAAGCAATACATAGAACTCAGTCACCACTAGGGGGGGTTCTGTATGTACCAATCAGCCACCACTCAGGGGAGTAATGTGCTTGTGTAATCTCATATAGGAGAAGTATATAAACTTCACCATGCCTGGGTGTCAGCAGTAGGACACAAGTGTACTATAAACATCAATCTGCTAAGAAACTGCTAAGAAACAAACCATTGCTGCATGAAGATAAGGATAATTGATACTGTTTATAGAAATGATTCCTCCTTAGAGGGCATAGTTACCTGTCATACTGTGCACACCGCGTTAGGGAACCCCTCTGTTCCCCACGCGTAGCATCACAGGAGTGACTTCGTCAGGGTAGACAAACCCCACCAACAACTGCAGAGTTGCCAATTTGGTCACATACAAAATGAGTGGCAAAAGGCTTGCTGCTGGTGGAAGTGGGAATCGGCGTGGTGGAAAGGACAAAAAAGTTTGTGTCTGTGGGGTAGGTGGTAAAGCAACAGTAACATCTCCTGAAGAAAGATCATCTTCCAGCCAAACTAAGATGTCTACTTCTTTTCGTGGACAATCTGATATGATCCCTTTCTTACAGACACGAGTCACACGACGATCGCTACCAATTGTAGATGAGGCACAAAAAGAGCAGATGCTTGAATGGATGGCAAATGCTTCAACAAGTGGGCTCCCCTCTACCTCAACTTCAACATCACAAATACACCAGTCCTCAGAGGTGTTACCCCAATCGCTCTTGCATCCTCACAGCTCCCAAGTCTCCAGCCACCCGTCTGAGTAGGTGGTAAGACAGATGGTTGAGTATGCAGAGATGTTCACTCATACTATAGCCTGGGAATCAGAGGTCTGCTCCAAAGCTTCTGTGAGTCCAGATGAGGAAATGATCTGCACGGATGCCCAGAAGCTTTGTGAGTCGGATCCAGGCCCAGATGAAGAAAGTTCTGATCAAGCATAATGTAGACTCTCATTCCCAAACTGTAAGTCCTGTTGCTGGAGACAATGAGGAAGATGCTGATGAAACTGAGATACCTGATTGGAACGACAACTTGACTTTTCGGTCAGGGCAGGAAGAGGTTGACTCTGAGGACGACTGGTGTGAGAACACACAGAGTGATGATGAGGTTGGAGATCCCACTTACTGTCAACCCACAGTCAGCCAGTCGATGGGAGTCAGCAGAGGAGGTGGAGGAGGATGCTAGAGATGACGAGGTTAGGTTGCGCCTTCCTGGACATAGACGGAGTACTGGAAGCACATCAACAACTGCATCCTCAACCACAACTTTGCCTCTGAGCAGAAGTCGTGGTGGTTCTTCTTCAGGTCTCATGGGCTCTAAGCCTTGCCTAGCCTGGGCCTCTTTTGAGATCGCAAAGGATGACCCAACTCAGGATGACACAGGGGTAGAAAAGTCCTTGCGGATGCATGACTTGTTCATCTTGATGAACGTTAGTCTGTCTACATTGTCACTGGACACAGCTGCGTGCGCTTATCTGTCAGAACACCACCAGCAGCGCTAAAGACACGTTCAGAGAGAATGCTGGCTGCGGGGCACGACATGATCTCCAAGGCGTGAGTGGTGACCCCAGGCCAATTTTCCAGATTGGAAGCCCAAAATGAGCAAGAGTCCAGTTCCACAGTCATGGCATCGATGTTCACTTGGAGATACCCCTGTACCATCCTCTCTAGGCGTTGACTATGTGTCAACTTATACTATGCTTGCAGTATACTATACTATACTTGCAAAGGATGGTCTAAAATATTGGTGAAACAATTTCACAAAATTGCTGTTACCACCAGATACGGTGTTACTGGTACGGTTTGAGTGATGACTCGACAGTCCCATGGTTGGCAATTTAAACTGTGAGATTCACTATGTGCACCACTGGTGTTTTGGGAAAAGCAGATCTAAGATTCTGTAACAGCTTCTGCTGATACTCCTGCATGCGTGAATACCTTTCTACGGCAGGAATTTTTTCGCCAAATTTACTCTTATACCAGGGCTCTAAGGGTGTAGCAACCCAGTAGTCGGCATTACTTCAAATTCTGACAATCAGAGGGTCATGTTGCAGGTAGTGCAGCAAGGAGGCACTCATGTGTCTTGCGCATCCAGGAGGCCCAAGTCCTTGTTGTGTTGATGGCGGCGAGGTAAGAATCATGCTTCCTTCCTCTGCCCTCTCCCCCCAACCACGCACAACAGAAATGTGATCAAGGTCTCCCTCATCTGATTAGTCTTCCATGCCCATCGCCAGTTTGTCCTCCATTTGTTCCTCGGCTCCTGCACCTTCCTCAACAGTTTGGCTGCTACCATACGTCCTCGTTAACCCATCTCCCCCACCCTCCCATGCCTGCCGCCTTGGTGCTGCCGACCGTCTGGACCTTGGAGATCTTGTTATCCCTTCCGCATACGACTCCTCCTGTACTTCCTCCCCCTCCTCTTGTCCCACCACCTGACTCCAGCATGTAAACGACGAAAACAGTCATGCTGATAATGGCATCATCAGCACTAAACAACTTCGTCGCCATTTCAAAACTGTGCAGAAGGGTGCATAGGTCCTTGATCTGAGACCACTCCAGCAGCATGATTTGCCCCACATCTGGATCTCGTTGGCCCAGGTTATACGTCATAATGTATTGCACAAGGGCTCGTCGGTGCTGCCACAGTTGCTGCAACATGTGCAGAGTTGAATTCCATTGTGTCGGCACATCACATTTCAGCCAGTGAACTGGCAGGCCGAACAACTTCTGTAGAGATGCAAGTCGTTGAACTGCGGGATACGAATGGCGGAAGTAAGCACACAGCGACCATGCCCTCTGCAGAAGCCCATCTAGGCCGGGATAGTGGGCTAAAAATTGCTGTACAACCAGGTTCAAGACGTAAGCCATACAAGGCACGTGTGTCACATTGCATCGGCGAAGGGCCGCACCCAGCATTGCAGCATTGTCGCACACGGCCTTCCCTGGCTGCAGGTTCAGTGGAGACAACCATTGATGAAACTCGGTCTCCAGAGCTGACCACAACTCCTCAGCTGTGTGACTTACATTTCCCAGACATTTCAACATAAACACCGCCTGATGGCAGTGAGCCCTGCTGTCAGCATAGTAAGAAGGAATGCTTACTCGTCCAAGTGTCTATGGTGAAATGCACCCTGTCACACACAGAGTTTCTCACGGAAGCGGTAATATTGTGTGCGACATGCTGGTGTAGCGCAGGCACAGCTTTCTTTGAGAAGTAGTGGCGACTAGCTATCTGGTTCTGGGGCACTGTGACAGGCATAAGGTCTCAAAAATCCTCTGTGTCCACCAGGCGGAAAGGCAGCATTTCTGTAGCCAACACCTTGCAGATAGTGAAATTCAACCTCTTAGCTTCCTCATGGCTAGGAGGAAATTTTCTTTTACTTGTCCACATCTGAGGGACTGAGGGCTTGTTGCTGTACTAAGACGGGGTTGAGTAGGGTATCCCCGGAAACTGCTGGTCTGTGAGGAAGGTGCAGGTGGAGATATTATGTTGCCTTCATCCAAAGGGGGTGCTTTCGATGTCTGACAGCGCTCAACACCAGCAGGTGTTTCCACTTCCAAAAGAATTGACGACCTTCCAATCACACTGGCTGTTGCGGGTAAAGAGGTGTAAGGTCTGCATCCAAAAGCATGTGTGACTGCTGTCCCCACAGTCACAGAGAATGAAGAGGTCGCGGATGCACTTGATGGGGCAGACGGTGGTTGGCCCGGCCCGCTAGGCCGCATTATATCACAGTGAGCTTCCCACTGCAACTTTTGCTTCATATCCATGTGACGGTTCATGCATGAAGTACTCAAACTATTGATTTTTCGGCCTCTACTTAGATTTTGGTGACAAATCCTTCAGATAACATGGGGAGACTAAAGGCTTGTGGATTTTTGAATGTGCTGCATGAAAGTCACCTCACCAACCATTTTAAGCTTGCAACTCTGGGGCAATTGATGCCACTTAAGTGGTGTCTGTGCCCCAATTTTTGGAAAAAATGGAGACTCTTGTTGGAGTCCCCTTGCTGTGTTTTACATGATTTTAGAAGGGCATGACATGCCTATATATGTGTCTACTCCTCCTTTTACTCATCAAGTTCTTTTCTTTTTGGATTTTTATATGTACTTGTCACTTTTCCGTGTGTTTGTTGTGTCTTCTGAGTAGTTTGTCACCTTTTGGACACCTTAGAAGGTGTTTTCTATGTGTTTGTGTTTGCCTGCCATTGTTTTCAATGGTGTTTGACGGTGTTCGACGAACATTCGACGAACACAACCCCAATTCGATTAATCGAATCGAATCCGAACACTAGGGTGGTGGCTCATCTCTACTAACAATGGGAACATTATTTAAAGAGGCCCTCCTCCACATCTCTCCAAAGGGGCATCAGAGTGCCTCCCAATTTTTGGCAACCCTGCATAGGCCCAGACTATGGGAGACCCACTTCCTAACAATGGGAACATTATTTAAAGAGGTTCATCCTCCACGTGTCTTCAAAGGGGCATCAGAGTGCCTCCCAATTTTTTTTTTTTAATTCTTTAATGTAATAAAAAAAAATACACCAACACTGTCTCACAAGTGAGTATGAACCGTTAACATTTTCCCCAGGAAAATCCATTTTAGTTTACTTTTTGGACGTTTATTGACAGTCCATAAGAGTGGCATAATACTCAGACAACATTGTTCACAGCAGAGACCTGGGAGTTAGAAATGTTTAAAGGGGTCTTCCCCATGCTGTTCCCATGTCATTTGAGCACTGTTCTCATACATTTGTGACATTTTTAGGGTTTATGCAGACTGCCGGGGTGCCGCTGGAAAAATGCTCGAGTTTCCCGTAAGTTAACACTGGGCTTGGTGCTTGAGTCGAGCACCCGAGCATCTCGATATGCTTGACCCGAGCATTTTACTACTCGCTCATCACTACCCATCTCTAGTTATGGCTCTTGGAAAAAGGATAGGGAAAACAGCTTAAAAAAGAAAATTGGTTGTGGGGGCAAGGGGTCAATAAATGTTGCCAGGGCTGGATATACTGCAAAATATTTAACTATCCAGGGGCTTCTACCACCTATGGAAGTCTATCAACCAGTCTTTCACAGACATTTCCAGCAGTAAGAAAGTGTTAATATGTGCAGTAATTATTTAGCTTTTACTGATATGAATTATGTAGGATGAACACTCCTTTTTAATATTTTGAAACTGTATATTTTGGAAGTATACTTTGTCCTCTTATGCCCACTTTGATGTGACCGCTGACATCTTGAGCCAAGCTGTTTATTCTGTATGTATTCCAGTATTACAGTCAGGACTGCATTCTTTGCAGTTTGTTTCCGTGCCTATTTCTAATTTGATGGAGTTTTTGTTTTGTCAAAGGCAGGTAACAGGAGACTCAGAGACAGTTCACTTATTTCAATCTCTCTACACTACTTCATACTAGAACTAATGTGAACATTGAAAAGGCTATTGGGTGTCACGTTCTTTGTAAATTTTTTAGCAGTTTGGTCAGAGCAGAATTAAACCGACTGACTTAGCACTTTTTTAATACTGGTTATCACTTAGCAAGAGTTCATCACTGTGGACATAGAATATATCATTACATAACATTGGAAGGTCTATAAATAAGTATATTACACTATGTTTTATCAGAATTCCCCATATACATAGTAGTGCTATCTTTATTTTTGGATATTTTTGCAACATTTCTTTTCCCACAAAGTATTTCTATTAAAATTTCTTAATTTTAGCTGGATTTTCACAAGGTGACTCACAATAGTGAATGATGAAATAATGTGATCAAATTAGTATTCAGCAAATTTTAGCTAATGAACCATGGAAATTCAATTTACATCAACTTTATTTGATCCAAATAGAACATGCTTTATTATGCTCGGAGGTCTTTCCAGACAATAGAGCATAATAAACATAGGTAAAACCAAAACAAAATTATACTGACTCAGCCCTCACGTGTCCCATGGTGCAGACCCAATGTAGTCATCATCTTTTGTCTCATCACTGGTACAATCATTTCAAAGTCATCTTAGGTGCTTTGGGCACTTGCCATTTTGGATGCCTCTAGCATGGCCTTAGCTCCACAAACTTATATTTTGACCTCACAACACAAGTCATAATGTCACAGCAATGATAACATTACAGAAGATCATGACCAGACTGGAGTCAAGCTGCATATCAAAGCAAAAGATGGCTGAATTATTATTTTTTTTAACCCTTTTCCAGCCTGTAAAATACAAGAAAATGATGGCCAGCTATCCTTTGCGCAAAGCAAATCCAGGAGCATGCATGGTGTGTATGAAGCTAGGGCAAGTAATTTTATCATTTAATTTTATACAACATTATACATTTCTTTAAAATAAAGTCTTGAAATGAAACTATGTTTTTGAAATGTGGGAGGATACCTATGCATAACTTAAGTGAACATACAAACACCTTGCAAATATTGCCATTCAATTCAACCCAGAACCCCTATGCTGCTTTCAATATACACAACATAGCAATAGAAAAGCTTAGCAACCTAGCCTTTCTTGAGGCAGAGCTGGACTATATTTGTGTTGTTCCTTGCTTTAATGACATTTGGAACACATTCATGTTAACATGTCAAAACTGATCCAAACAGCCAAATTGGGTAGATGCAATTTGTTCCCTATCAAGTAGTGATGAGTGAGCATTACCGTCCTCGGCTACTTGTAATGAACAGTTAGATGTACAAATGGGTGCGGCTTGAGTACCAGAGTATAATGGAAGTCAATAGGAAACTCTTCACTGGAAACTTCAGTAGTTTAGGAATTCTTAAGTAACCAATTCCATCAGTATGTTTTGAACAACAAAGTTGTGAAGGTCTTGAGGCAGCTCGCTGGTTTTACTCATCATGAGATGTTTCTCATTTGACACCTTGGTAATGGGATGCCTTTTTATAGGCCATCAGTTGATCCAGCTAATATTATTTTTCAGTAAGTGGCAGGATTGATTTCTAATTACTGATTGATTTCAGCTGGTGTCATGACTTTCCATGGCTTGTTATTCCTCTCTTCTTCATGTTTTCAATACTTTTCGCTGTGCCATTTCTCATTGTTACACATAACTTAATTTATGGACATCTATAGTTTGATTATCTGCCTGTGTGGACTGAATGAGTTGTTACCAATATCTGGGTATAATATCATGTCAATAGCACCTTTAACAATATAATTACTTAGAAAATTGGTCTCATGTTCAATGCTAATTTCATCCACTATATAGCATGTCAGAATATGTGTATATCAGTGTGAGTACTGTATATGTATATATATTAGTGTGTTTAGTGTGTTGGGATATACATAAATATATATATGTATATATTAGTGTGTTAGTGTGCGTGCAACAGCTTTTATGCGTTCTATGGGAAGGTTATTAGTCAGCATATGTAAATATATTAGGCCTCTTTCACATCAGTGTTTTTCGCTGATGTGCGGCTGATCCGGCACTTGTGGCAAGCAGCAGTTTTTTTTCGTGGATGCAAGTGCCAGATCTCGCTGATCCGGTGTAACCGCACGTGCTGCACCGAACCGCAAGCCCCATAGATAATGCATGGGGCTTTCCGGATCCAGGCCGCAACTCGGCCATTATGCAGCCGATCCAGCAGATGCGGCGCCACCTACCGAAAAATGCTGATGTGACAGGGGCCTTAGTGAGACAATATAGTTCTGCTGCATGTAGTGACCCTTATTTGTTATTATTTTTTTCAGCTATAAATAGCAGGTCCAGCACTACCACTCCACTACATTTTTATTCTTTACAAACAGGCGGAAGCATTAATACTATACCTATAGCTCACATAGCGACTGCAGTCAATCATTGGGCTCAGTGGTAATTCCAAGGTAGTCAGCCTAAAATAGAAATAGTAATTGGGTGCAGTGGTAGTGTGAACTGTAGTCATAACTCAGCAATGCAACCAGTCAACTCAAGCTGCAGCAGCAATCGGAGTGCAGAACCTGCAGATGGTGTGTAAAACTAAGTTTATTGTTGTATATATCTATATGTCTATAAACCTATGAAATAAACAAAAAATATTCAAAATCAATTCAAGTTTGTGACCTCTGTTTTAACATATACTTCAGCATGTATGAGTTAAAGAGGTTTACCAGGCTTTCCAAATGTACAGTAAGCCCTGTAACATGCCAAATTCTGACAGTGTGTAAAATACAGTCAAGACTTGGCACTGCTTGCCGTTTCAAGTGGGTATCATGTGGCCACTTATGTGATTTCCATACATAGAATAGATTAGTCCAGTGATGTTCCCATCTTCCCAGGGCTGCTGCTGAAAATGATTGAAGGCTGTTCTTTATATACAGACAAGGTTGAGATCTGTCAATCACCTGCAATAGTGCTGGGAAGAGCTAGGGGTGGTGCTGGGCCAATCACGTCTCCACAATCAGCTCAGGATTGTTTTTTTTTTTCTCTGAAACATCAGATCATTTCAAAGAATAATATGTTTGGCTGCAATGGTGTTTGGGCAGCCAGAAATAGATGACAGGTCTCCTTTACCCGTGTACTGGGGACTGGCTGCTGAACTGAATTTTTGCCCTGGGTGCAGGAAAACCTAAAATTGCCTTTGGCAAATACATGTGTATTTTCGTAACCTGCAATCTTGGGTCTCATTTCAATAGTGTTTAGTATTTCTGATTTTAATATTGTAATTGTCTTTTTCCATGTCTTGACAATTACTATTGCATTTGAAAAATCTTAATTATTGCTATTTAACACTAGAGAGCACTGTTGGGGTGTGAAATATCTGTTGGAATAAAAGCACATTCATTTTTAGCTGAATAAAACAATTTGGTGAATATAGAGAACTTTTACATTACAAATGGGTTAACTCTCCTAGAAATACAAGCCAGTTTATGTTTGCTAATATGTAGGACTTTATAGAAATGTGTTGACCCATCAAAATGTGCAATTGCCCACACACAAATAGTAATAATTTCCACTTAAGTATATACAGGTGCATCTCAATGAATTAGAATATCATCAAAAAGTTAAGTTATTTCAAAAATTCAATACAAAAAGTGAAACACATATAATATATAGAATCATTACAAACAGTGATCTATGTGAAGTGTTTAGTTCTGTTAATGTTGATGGTTATGGCTTACAGCCAATGAAAACCCAATGGTCATTATCTCAGAAAATTAAAGTAGGGAAGTTGAAGGGTTGAAAACCACATTGCTGTATTCCACGAGACATCAAAGGGTGAATATAATATTGATTCAACAAGCTTCAGGAATCCTAGAACCGCCATGAAACATGGCAATATGACATTGATTTTTGATGATATTCTAATTCATTGAGATGCACCAGTAATGTATTCTAAAGGTCTTTATCCCTTAAACAACTTACCAGGATACAAACTCATCTATTTAGACCTTAAAATATATTGTAGATTTACAGGTTACAATCTTCTTACCTAATGATAAACATCTGGAATAGTTATCAATGTAGCTTTAATTTGCACCAGTGGAATAATCTATTTTTATTATTTTTTTCTGATAATTATGTGAATACTAGATGGTGGCCCAATTCTATTGCATCAAGTATTCTAGAATATGTATGTAGTTTATTTATGAAGATTTAAGAATAATGCAATGAATACACAATATCTATCTGTCATCCACCTATGTGTCTATCGTGTCTATTGAATATTCTCCTGGGCTTGCCTTAGTTGGTAGAGCATTCATGTTGTATGAATGGCGTGAACATGTTGTTGTCTGTTTGCCCTGTCTTCTGGAGATTCATTCAGCTGACAGTGTCTATGAGATTCGGCGTCTTGGGCTTGTCTGGCAGTTTGTTGTGGTGTCTCCTGTTGCCGACGTCGTCTGTGAGATGCCACATCCTGGGCTTGTCTCATGGCAGTTTGTTGTGGTGTCTCTTGGTGTCGATGTTGTCATTGCCTTGCTGCTTCTGCAGCTTTTCTGTCATCGTCATTGGCGTATTTGCACTTAAGACCAATTAAATTCATTGACTATACGTGACTGAAGTAGTTCAGACTGTCTCTGAAACAACGTGTGAAGTAAATGTGACTGAAGAACAGCACACTAAGGCTGACAGACTTGTAAACAGGAGTGAAATGCGTCACACTGTGAGTGGCAGACCTTGTAGACAGTAGTGAACTGTGTCACACTATAGGTACCTTTGCAAGCTGCCACTGAGGTGTAGAAACTGCCTGGCAATCGGGATTTTTGTCACGGTTGTCTTGAAATTGCTACGAAGTTGCGGCGTGTAATTTGAGAAAGTGATCGGGATTTTCGCAATTGCTCCGGGTTGCGGTTTCTGAGCCTTGTTCTAAAATCAGAGGCAACCCAAATGGTGAATTGCCCTGGTATTGGCGTGTAAACGGAGGATAGGGATGGAATCCGTGCTGGATACCGCGCCCCATCAGTGATGATTGGTGGGGGCTACTGTGTTACCATTGGCTGTCCCTTCACAGGGCGCCATATTTATAGAGCTGTCCATTCACACTACACAATTGCAATGGTGTCATGTATTAGCCAGCCTTCCTGCGCAGGCTGGCCAATCATGACGATATTGCGTTGTCCAATCAGCGTGTTAGCGTCACGGAATACACGAGTCTGTCACGCCTATGTTTTAGCGCTGCAGAACATGTATGCCCACATTACCTTACTGATTGCGGCGTGTGAAGCGGCGTTAGAATTCAACCAGATGTTTCCCGCAGGATCTGTTGGAACTTCGGGGAACCATGTACCCTTAGGTTGAGGGCGCCATTGCGTCGTGTACATGCGGCATCGGCGATCGTTAGCAACCGTTAAAAACGTGCACGCGCACGTTCGGTTGATACAGATCGTCAATGATAGTTGCGGTGTGTAAAGGTACCTTTAGACTGACAGATGTTGTAAACATGAGTGAAGTGTGTCACACTATGACTGACAGAGCTTATAAGCAGGAGTGAAGTGCATCACACTATGAGTGGCAGACCTTGTAAACAGGAGTGAAGGGCGTCACACTATGACTGACAGCCTTGTAAACAGGAGTGAAGTGCGTCACACTATGACTGACAGCCTTGTAAACAGGAGTGAAGTGTGTCACACTATGACTGACAACCTTGTAAACAGGAGTGAAGTGCTTCACACTATGACTGAAAGCCTTTTAAACAGGAGTGAAGTACTTCACACTATGACTGACTGCCTTGTAAACAGGAGTGAAGTGCGTCACACTATGACTGACAGATTTGTAAACAGGAGTGAAGTGCATCACACTATGACTGACTGCCTTGTAAACAGGAGTGAAGTGTGTCACACTATGACTGACAGCCTTGTAAACAGGAGTGAAGTGTGTCACACTATGAACAACAGCCTTGTAAACAGGAGTGAGGTGCGTCATACTATGACTGACAGCCTTGTAAAAAGGAGTGAAGTGCATCACACTATGACTAACAGTCTTGTAAACCGGAGTGAACTGCGTCACACTATGACTGACAGCCTTGTAAACAGGAATGAAGTGCATCACACTATGACTGACAGCCTTGTAAACAGCAGTGAAGTGTGTCACACTATGAGCGGCATCCTTGTAAACAGGAGTGAAGTGCGTCACACTATGAGCGGCAGTTCAAATTGCGCGCCGATATACCAAGCCGTGCCCCGCTTAGCAGATTGGTCGCCGCCAGCAGCGGCGATCAATCAGTGGACTTGGCGCGTGTTTTAAAACACGCTTCGCTGCTATTCATATTTCCCGCCAAGCCGCACCGCTTCGCGAAGCGAAGTGTGTTTTAAAACACGCGCCAAGTGCGCTAATTGGTCGCCGCAGCTGGCGGCAACCAATGAGCTCTGGCGCGCGATTTTCTGGACAGACAGACACGATTAGGCAATTATATAGTAGATATATATATATATATATACACATACATATAATCCTAAAATTGAAATTGCAAGAGAAAGGCAAAATCTTGGCATTTTGGAAATCAATGGATTGATAGACATGCAAATGGTAATAAAATGGAGAACTAACATTTAAAACATCTTGATTCATGGTATGAGTGACATATTCAGAAACACATGCATTTATATGTCTTGGAGTGTTATGTTAGGTTATTAATGGTTGAATGAGGAATGCTCTGTAACTTTGAATACACTTGGGCATGAAAATCATCAAGATCCACTGTTGGCAGCTCCTTTTGCAATTTTTCACCTGTGACATATATGAAGAGTAGTCTACCGTACCATTCCTGCTGTCCACTTTATGTTTAGTACACATGCCATGGTCTGAGTTTAAGATCAGTGAAACCAAAAGGTCCTGCTCAATGAGCAAATTCTTCATTATTGCCTATAAAGTTCTTATACAGGGTGGGCCATTAATATGGATGCACCTAAATTAAATGGGAATGGTTTGTGATATCAACTTCCTTTTTGTGACACATTAGTATATGGGAGGGGGAAAACTTTTCCAGATAGGTGGTGACCATGGCGGCCATTTTGAAGTTGGCGATTTTGGATCCAACTTTATTTTTTTCAATGGCAAGAGAGTCATGTGAGACACCAAACGTATTGTGAATTTCATAAGAAAAACAATGGTGTGCTTGGTTTTAACCCCATAACGACGGCCTAACGTCCAGAGACGTCTGAAAAAGAGGGTACTTATGCCTGGCTGACGTCTGCAGACGTCAGCCAGGGAAAGTGCTCTAGCGCCCACCAGTGGTCAAAAATCTCCGGGGTTTCAGCTACCGGGGGTAGCTGAGACCCCCAAGATTATGAATCGGGCCGGTTTTTACTGGTACCCGCCATGTGATCACGGTTATACACCGTTTACCGGAGTATAACCGTGATCACATGAATATACAGTGAACCTCCGGTAAATAAATGATTTCTCTGTCATGCCACAGGATCAAACCTGTGGCATGACAGAGAAATGTCTTTCCCTTCCCTCTGGTACCGGTACACAGCCCCCGGTACCGGTACCCGGCCCCCACCCCCTCCTTTCCTCCTAAAATGCAGCCGCAGCGCTTCACAAGCAGCGCTGCCGGCCGCCTGCAGCCCCCTGCTGTGGATTCCTCACTGATGTGACATGTCACACATGTCACATCAGAGAGGAATAAGCTCCCTGCCTCCGGGTCCCCTCAGTCCCCCCCAGGTCCGGTCCTCAGATGCCTCGCCCCCAGCTCCGGTCCTCAGCCGCCGCCACTGCACCCGCCACCGCTGCCATCATCTCCCTCCCATCTGAGCTGTCAGATGGGAGGGAGATGATCGCTCCCTCTGTCACCCCCCTGTCACTTCCCCCAGTCACCAACGTCACCCCCCCCCGGTCACCGGTGCATACTTACCGGCCGGGATCTTCTTTCATCCTGCCCCCTGCACCGACTTCCTGTTCTGTCAGGAGCATGCGCAGACAGAGCAGAAACTGCTCTGTCTGCCAGGGGAAACTGACAGCTCATGACCTCAGTGAGGTCATGGCAGATCAGGATCCTTGGTTCACACAGGGGTCAATTGTGATCCCAAGATGGGATCACAATTGACCCTTTGTGAACCAAGGATCCTGACCTGACATGACCTCACTGCAATCATGAGCTGTCAGTCTATGAAGAGACTGCTCTTTCTGCCCATAGACTGACAGCTCATGATCGCAGTGAGGTCATGTCAGGTCAGGATCCTTGGTTCACAAAGGGTCAATTGTGGTCCCATCATGGGATCACAATTAACCCTTTGTGAACCAAGGATCCTGACCTGACATGACCTCACTGCGATCATGAGCTGTCAGTCTGTGCAGAGACTGCTCTGCCTGCAATTAGACTGACAGCTAATGATCGCAGTGAGGTCATGTCAGGTCAGGATCCTTGGTTCACAAAGGGTCAATTGTGATCCCATGATGGGATCACAATTGATGCTTTGTGAACCAAGGATCCTGACCTGACATCACCCTACTGAGGTCATGACCTGCCATTCTCCTGGGAGAAATGCCAGCTTTTATAGCATATGGGGGACGCCCCCATATGCTGTAAAAGACTGGAAATCATCGAGGGACCTCCAACTGGACTACGTCGGACCTTCCTGCTGGACTACGTCAGACCTTCCTACTGGACTACGTTGGATGCCAAAGAATAATAAAGATGGGGTCTAAATAGTGTCTGTGTTTTTTTTCTAATAAAAATATTTTTTTCTGTCTTGTGTCTTCTTTACAATTTACTAGGGATTCTTAATGGCCCGGTCTAATATTGGCCAGACATTAAGAATCTCGGGCTTAGTGCCAGCTGCAAAAAAGCTGGCATTAACCCCTTATTACCCAGTCTGCCACCGCTACACGGCAGCTGGAAGAGCTGGATACAGCGCCAGAAAATGGCGCTTCTATGAATGCGCCATTTTCTGGGGTAGCTGCGGACTGCAATTCGCAGCGGGGGGGGGGGGCCCAGAAAGCTTGGGCCTCCGTACGCTGTGGATTCCAGCCCCCAGCTGCCTAGTTGTACCTGGTTAGCCCAAAAATATGGCGAAGCCCACGCCATTTTTTTTAAAATTATTTCATGAAATAATTAAAAAAAAAAAGGACTTCCCTATATCTTTGGTTTCCAGCCAGGTAAAACTAGGCAGAAGGGGTTGGTGGCAGCCCGTAGCTGCCTGCTGTACCTGGCTGGACCAAAAGTATGGCGAAGCCCCACGTCATTTTTTTAAAAAAAATTGAATAAAGAAATACTAAAAAAATGCAGGAGAGGAGACGCCAGGACACGGTGTCCCCGAATCTTTTGCACATGCTCTAAAAGTGAGAAATTGTGTGAAAAAAAGAAAATGTTCAATATACTAAATGCTCACTATACCCCTAGATATAATCCTTGAGGCGTCTAGTTTCCAAAATGGGGTCACTTGTGCGGGAGCTCCAATGTGTAGGCACACAGGAGCTCTCCATACACAACATGGTGTCCGCTAACTATTGGAGCTAATTTTCCATTCAAATTGTTAGCGGACACCATGTCGCATGTGGAGAGCCTCCGTGTGCCTAAACATTGGAGCTCCCCCACAAGTGACCCCATTTTGGAAACTAGACCCCCCAAGGAACATATCTAGATGCATAATGAGTACTTTCAACCCCCAGGTGCTTCACAAATGAATCCATAAAAATGAAACAAGAAAAGTTTTGTGGACAGAAAGTACTTTTTCATTTTTATGGATCAATTTGTGAAGCACCTGGGGGTTCAAAGTGCTCACTATGCATCTAGATATGTTCCTTGGGGCGTATAGTTTACAAAATGGGGTCACTTGTGGGGGAGCCCCAATGTTTAGTCACACAGGGGCTCTCCATACATGACATGGTGTCCACTAACAATTGGAATTGTAAGTTGATACTATGTTGTGTATGGCGATCCCCTGTGTGCCTAAACATTGGAGCTCCCCCACAATGACCCCATTTTGGAAACTAGACACCCCAAGGTATTTATTTAGATGCATAGGGAGCACTTTGAACCCCCAGGTGCTTCACAAATTGATCCATAAAAATGAAAAAGTACTTTTTTTCACAAAAATCTTCTTTTTTTTCCTTTTACGGACTAATTTGTGAAGCACCTGGGGTATGAAAGTGCTCACTATGCATCTAGATAAGTTCCTTGGGGGGTCTAGTTTCCAAAATGGGGTCACTTGTGGGGGAGCTCCAATGTTTAGGCATACAGGGGCTCTCCATATGCGACATGGTGTCCGCTAACAATTTGAATGGAAAATTAGCTCCAATAGTTAGCGGACACCATGTCGCGTATGGAGAGCCGCTGTGTGCCTAAACATTGGAGCTCCCCCACAAGTGACCCCATTTTGGAAACTAGACACCCCAAGGAATTTATTTAGATGCATAGTGAGCTCTTTGAACCCCCAGGTGCTTCACAAATTGATCCGTAAAAATGAAAATGTACTTTCTTTTCCACAAAAATTTTCTATTTTCATTTTTATGGTTTCATTTGTGAAGCACCTGGGGGTTCAAAGTGCTCATCACCCATCTAGATAAGTTCCTTGGGTGGTCTAGTTTCCAAAATGGGGTCACTTGTGAGGGAGCTCCAATGTTTAGGCATACAGGGGCTCTCCATACGCAACATGGTCTCCGCTAACAATTGGAGCTAATTTTCCATTCAAATTGATAGCGGACACCATGTCGCGTATGGAGAGCCCCTGTTTGCCTAAACATTAGAGCTTCCCCACAAGTGACCCCATTTTGGAAACTAGGCCCCCAAGGAACTTATCTAGATGCATAGTGAGCACTTTGAACCCTCTGGTGCTTGACAAATTGATCCGTACAAATGAAAAAGTACTTTTGTTTTCACAAAAATGTTCTTTTGTCTTCAATTTTTTCATTTTCACATGAGCAACAGGATAAAATGCATCCTAAAATTTGTTGGGCAATTTCTCCTGAGTACACCGATACCTCATATGTGGTCATAAACCACTGTTTGGGCGCACGGCAGGACTTGAAAGGGAAGGATCGCCATTTGACTTTTTGAATGGAAAATGAGCTCCAAAAATCAAATTGCGCTCCCTCCCTTCTGAGCCCTGCCGTGCACCCAAACAGTGGTTTATGACCACATATGAGGTATCGGTGTACTCAGGAGAAATTGCCCAACAAATTTTAGGATGAATTTTATCCTGTTGCCCATGTGAAAATTAAAGAATTGAGGCTAAAAGGACATTTTTGTTGGAAAAATTAAAATGTCCATTTTTTGTTTCCACTTTGCTTTAGTTCCTGTAAAGCACCTGAAGGGTTAATAATCTTCTTGAATATAGTTTTGAGTAGCTTGAGGGGTGCAGTTTTTGGAATGGTATCACTTTTGGGTGTTTTCTGTCATCTATGCCCCTCAAAGGGACTTCAAATGTGATGTGGTCACTAAAAAAATGGTTTTGTAAATTTTGCTGGAAAAATTAGAAATTGCTGATGAACTTTGAACCCTTATAACGTCCTAACCCAAAAAACATTTTTTCCCAAAATTGCGCTGATGTAAAGTAGACATGTGGGAAATGTTATTTATTAACTATTTTGTGTCACATAACGCTCCAGTTTAACAGAATAAAAATTCAACATTTGAAAATTGTGAAATTTTCAAAATTTTTGCCAATTTTTTAATATTTTCACAAATAAATGCAAAAATTATCGACCTAAATTTACCACTAACATGAAGCCCAATATGTCACGAAAAAACAATCTCAGAATCGCTCGGATCCAATGAAGCGTTCCAGAGATATTACGTCATAAATGGACACTGGTCAGAATTACAAAAAACGGTCTGGTCATTTAGGGGGAAATTGGCTCCGTTACTAATTCTTTCATGAGTTATTTACAAGTTTATGACCACTTATAAAATGTGTTCAAAGTGCTGCTCATCGTGTTGGATTGTCAATGTAACCCTCTTCTCCTACTCTTGACACACTGATAGCAACATCACAGAAGAAATGCTAGCAAAGCCTTTCAGTATCCGTTGTTTCAGATGCTGCACATCTCGTATCTGCACAGCATAGACAATTGCCTTCAGATGAGTGATGAGGAAAACTTTTTTGTCAATGGTGAACTTAACAAACAAAAACACCGCAACTGGTCTGACACTAACCCACAGTGGATAGATCCCTCCAATGCTGTTGGAACAGAAAAATTGATTTTATGGTGTAGAATATGGGGTACAAAGATAGTGGGGCCATTCTTAATTAAAGGAAACCTCAATGCCACTGAATATCGGAATCATGTAGCAATTTCAGATATTCAGTGATATTGAGGTTTCCATTGATGAAGAATGGCCCCAATATCGTTATCTTATTTACCACACCATACTATCAATTTTTGTGTTCCAACAGTATTATAGGGTTCTATCCACTGTGGGTTAGTGTCAGACCAATAGCGGTGGTTCTGTTTGTTACTGGATACAGGATACTGGAAGTCTGAGCCAGCACTTCTTCTGCAGTGTTGCTATCAGTGTGTCAAGAGTGGGATAAGAGGGTTGCTTTGACAATCCAACACAATGGGAGCACTTTGAACACATTTTATAAGTGGTTACAAACTTGTAAATAACTCATGAAAGAATAAAGTTTCATTAAAACCCAGCACACCATTGTTTTTCTTATGAAGTTCTCAATAAGTTTGATGTGTCACATGACCCTCTTCCCATTGAAAAAAATAAAGTTGGATCCAAAAAAGCCAACTTCAAAATGGCCACCATGGTTACTACCCATCTGGAAAAGTTTTCCCCCTCCCATATACTAATGTGCCACAAACAGAAAGTTGATATCATCAACCATTCCCATTTTATTTAGGTGCATCCATATAAATGACCCACCCTATACATGGGAAATAAAATATTTACATAGAAAACGTTACAATAGTATGTGCATCAAAGTGTTTCTGGGGTGTGACTAAGGGTGGGTACACGCCAGAAACATGTTGATGCATACGCTATTATGTAAATATTTGATACGAATTTGTTCATTTAGCCAGACTTTTAATTTCACTCAACTCACATCTGATGTCTCAGATGTGATCGATAAGATACAAGTCTGGATATATTTCATGCCAGCACATTTAGGCCATGCAGGCTGTTCGCAGTAACTCGAGCAATATGTCGCCTGGCATTATTGTATTAAACAAAGGCACTCATGACACTTTGGAGAAATTGCTATACCAATGGTTTCATAATTGACCCATTCTGTATTGCAAGTGAAATTGGAAGTCATATACCAACCATTAACAATGTCAAGAGAAAAATAAGGAGTTCATCAAGGCTTGCACTAGGTATATTCATTTGCTGTACACCCCCTGATGGTGCTTGCTCCAGTTGGTGCAGTCCAGCCGAAAACAGTAAAAATGTGGGATTGATGATTGCTGAAACAGCATGTCCATCTTGAACTAATCTCCCACCTCTCCCCTTGCTCCCTCTTTGACCTGTTACCATCTGGCTAGTGACCGCATCACTCAATCAGGGCCGTCGTTATGGGCTTACAGGTCTTACTAAGGGGCCCGCCAATGATTTGAGGGGGTGTGGCCATTTAAACAAGGGCAGGGGGGCCCGGGGGGGCATGGCCATTTGGAGCAAGGAGGCCTGCCCCCCCCCGGCCAGCACCCATCGCTGACAAACTGAGGCTGTTTCCCCAACTCCTATACACAACACACACTGAGTAAGGCAGCTATAAAAGCAGCCATGTTGTTTTCAGCTACACTTGTAAAAGTATTTAAAAAAACACTCAAAGTATACAGTGACCAATAATTACTATGGAGACAAGATAACAGGAAGTAACAGTCCTGTTTGCGGAATCTGACCTGGAACCATCTCACGTCCTCCCAATTGCAGCGGAATGTTTACTCTGCTGCACTCCGGCGCCACTCAGCAACCAGATGCGGAAGTGAGGCGAGGCTCCAGGCAGCAGCGGGCTGTATAGTGCTGTGCAAATTAATTGGGACAAAGGTTTTTTTGTAAGTAAAATCGTAAGTTTTAACTGCTTTGAACAGGTGTGAGTGAACAACCTTGAGTAACAAAATGTGGTTTGACTGGTTTTAGTCAGAAAATAACAGCTAGCTCCCCCCTCAGCTTCAGTTGAGAGCTTGTTTCTGTGAGGAGTGGTTTAGTGTACTTTTTCTCTGTGTGATTCGTGCCTGTATAAATGGATGTTACTCCACGAAAGAGGTCTAGAATTATTACTCTTAATGAACATACAAGTCTGACTGTAAGAGAAATCGCTTCCACTGTTGGTATTGGAAAGTCTACTGTTTCAAGAATAATTCGCACACACAATGAAAGTGGATCGTTTTCTCTAAAACGAAAAGGGAAATGTGGAAGAGAAAGGAAAACGACACCAAGAACTGATAAAACACTTATCAGAAATAGTAAAACTAATGCAAGAAAAACAAGTAAAGACTTGCTTTATCCCAATTAATTTGCACAGCACTGTATGTGTCAGGTGAGACCCGGGGGCGTGGGGCGGGATCGTTCGGGCTTTGCGATGTTGGCACCGACCTCTATATATAAGCAATTTATCCGCCAGACCGTGGTGTATTGTGGGAGATGTAGTTGACAGTGATGTGCTAGAAAGTTGTATAACCTGAAAGGAATCAGTCCTGACCTGTCCTGCAGGAGGAGGAGGCGCTGGGGAGGCTGTAATGTGGAGCACAGTATAACCTCGCACTGCCTATGTATATAACCCCCAACATCCTCCAGAGGCTGAGGGCTCATTCCTGAAAAACCTTTTTTTCTTATTTTTTTAACAGCCTTGTATTAAAGTCCTCATTATTATTATGGGTATTTTTTTTTTATTTTGTTGTTTTATATATGCCACATTTTTCATATATGACAGGGTGGAGCTGAGCGGAGAAGGGGAACACAGTGGGCGTGACCAAGCAACCAAAATTGGTTGGTGTGAGCTCGCATGTAGAGGGCGTACCTACCCCCATGTGGTGGACCTTCCTCGTTTTTTTATTAAAGGGAATCTGTCACCAGGTTTTACTGGCAATGGGCAATGTGTCTGACTCTATTGCGTCTGTGTGTACTGCAGGTGCCAGATCCTGCCCTGTTTTGTGTTCTTTTTGCAGACACCAGGAGTGGGAATCTGGCACCTGCGCAGGCCACAGATTCCCACCCTGGTGTCTGCATAAAGCAGAACACAAAATAGGCGGTATCTGGCACCTGCAGCTCACGCAGGCATAGTGTAGTATGAGGCTCTGCTTGTAGCAGGGAAGAGCTCAGGGCGCCTGCGCATATAATCTATGCAGGCACCAAAAACAAGACTGGGACGAAAGAAGAGGTGGAGGAAGACCGAAGAAGCAGTGAAGACCAGAGGGAATGAAGATACATTTAACCCGTAAGTATCAATTTACATACATGATGGGAAACTTTATTATTTAAATAATTATTTAGGTGGACAGGAGTGGTAGGGGTATTATAGCCACCTATACAGCATAGGCACTGCTGAAGGTGGCACTTATTGTATAAAAAGCTGTGGGGGTGGCAGGTTCACTTTAAGTAAGGAAATAAGCACCCCCAGACCCCCACTTCTATTATAATGAACTCTATGCCTAGGTGGATTGTAGAAGTAATGCTTATTTCCTTAATGAAAACCGAGGACAGGCCCACGGCATCGGGGCAGTCACACCCTCTTCAAGTGAGCTCACACCCACCAATTTCGGGTGCTTGGTCACGCCCATTGTGTTCCCCCTTCTCCGTACACTGTACCCGAGCAATGACGCTCCGTATCCCCTGGCGCCTAATCTGCAATTATGCCAGGGATGGGGTATATTAGTCTACTTTCACATCTGCTCTACTTTCAGATCTGTTTTTTTCACTGTTCAGTAGACATGCCGGATGCCAGACAAAAAACACTGCTAAATGTGGTTTAAAAAAAGCCTGAAGTGCCGGATTTGCCGGATTCAGCAGAAAAAAAGATGAAACCAGAGAGACCGCACATTTCCTGAAGTCCATAGCAAATGCATTAGTCGGTAACACGATGTTGCCGGATACCGGGTCCCCACCACCTTGAGACCAGTTGAATACCGGGTCCCCCACCACCATGAGGCTGGCTGGATAGCTGGCCCCCCATCTCAAAGAACCCAGCTGTATACCGGAAATGCCTGCCACAGCAAAGGCTATATGCCAGGGACCCCCCATCTCTTTCTCCATAAGACCAGCTGTATGCTGGGACCCCCTCTGCCTTCACACCACTGGCCATAAAGAGGAACAGGGACAGCCATATACAGAGTTTCCCCCCCACAAGGAGTTTTTCCAATAGTGGGTGGTGAAACAATGGAAGGTTTGAGGGGGTTTGGGCTGGGCTTGGTGGGGTGGGGCGGAGCATGGGTGGAGTCTCAGGGGGGCCCCAAAATTTTGCTAGTAAGGGGCCCCAAATTTCCTAGTGGCAGCCCTGCACTCAATTGAAACTACCCTAACTAAAGTTACCAATGACCTACTAATTGCCAAGAGCAAGTAACACTATTCTGTCCTCCTCCTCCTGGACCTGTCTTCTGCCTTTGACAGCGTGGTTAATTTCCTCTTGCGACAGATTCTCTAATCTCTTGGTATCACAGGCTTGGCCCTCTCCTGGATATCTTCATATCTAACACACCGGACATTAGGGTCTCCCTCTCCTACACCATCTCCTGACCTTGCCACCTATCTGTTGGTGTTCCTCAAAGTTTAGTTCTAGGACCTCTACTTTCTCCATCCTTTGGTCTGAGATAGCTCATAGAGTCCCACGGCTTTCAGTATCATCTCTCTACTGATGACACGCAGATCTACCTCTCTGGACAATTTTATCACAGCATAGACAATTGCCTTCAAAAGGCTCCATTTTATGTTGAAATATAAGATGGCATCTGAGCATATTCACTTTCAACATGTCTAAAGACAAGTCCCTTCATGGCCCCATCTGCTCAAGATAAGATAAGGGCGTGGGCTATATGCCCTGCCTGGAGTTTTTGGGGACTTTCCGTGTTCCTAAGTAGCCTCATCTACCCTGCTAATTGTTGACATCATATGGTGACATCATATGAGCCAATCAACATATAGTAGACATTTTTCTGGAACCAATCATAGTGAAGAATTGAGAATGTAACCAATGACTTTGAAGTGGTATTAACTAATGTATCAGCATTTGTTTACAAATAAACCCTATTGGGGGCATCGTCCCAGGATATTCTGATTTACAATATGCTGTCTGTCATATTCCTCCATGCACAATAATTTAGCTTCCACTACACGTTGAAGTAGAATAAGGCATAGATTCTGCCGTGACAGTATATAATGATATATAGCTTTTTCAGCATTTTTGGGGGGTAGCAATTCAGTGTCCTCTGCTGAATAACATTTCAGCCTCATTTTAACAAATTATAGCTTATAAAATCATGTTCATTTATTTATTCATCCATAATATCTTCACAACATTCACTTGGGATATTTTAATTGCAGCAAGTTTTCATATTAATTGAACTATTTCATATTACTATCATCACAAAAAGTAGATCGATGGAGCCATCTTTATATTCTCACCTATAATAATACCTACTTTGCCTCTACATGACTCTATCAAAGACACATGGCGCCATTTTATCAAAACTGGTGAGTTTCATGCTGGATTTCAAAACGGCTTCTTGGAGTCAAAGGTTCCTGATTCATTAAGAAGCACAATAATAAGTGTATGATGAGTTGCATCCGACTTGCCACAAATGTTACTCCAGTCAGGATAAGATTTCTGGGGTAAGTAATGCCACAGCTTGCCCCATCCCACCCCAACTTCTCACTCCCTGAAACTTGTATACACCTTATATCCCTTATATCCCTATCCCTAAAAAGGAGGTAATACATTTCGACCATTTCAGGTCTACAGTCCCTGACAAAAGTTATGTCGCTTATCCATGTTATGTAAATAAAAGCTTATAACCTGACGTTAAATTCATCCACTGGTTTTATAAATTACTCTTTTGAAAGCTGAAACCCTCCAAAATGTAGTTTAGGTTAAGAAAATAAATTGGCATCAATGCTGAAATATTGATAATTTAATGAACACAGAATAGTCAGATTTTGGCAAGACAAATGTTTTGTCGCCCAGAGAAAGTAATGTGATATTCAAACAAATAATTAACTTAAAGTACAAATATGTGTTGCATAACATAGGTCAATGAAGTTGTGGTGCTATTAGAGTCATATTTAATATTTTGTGTGACTTCCATGAGCTTGAAGGACTGCATCCATGTGGTTCAACAATGATTCATACAATTTATTAATGAAGTCATCAGGAATAGCAAAGAAGGCAGTTTTACATGCCTCCCAGAGTTCATCTAGATTCTTTGGTTTTGTCTTCCAAGCTTCTTCTTTCATCCTATCCCAAATATGCTCAATGATGTTCATGTCTGGTGACTTGGGCTGGCCAGTCCTTGAACACCTTGATCTTTTTTGCCTGGAGGAACTTTGTTGTAGAGATAGATGTATGAGATGGAGCACCATCCTGCTGCAGAATTTGACCCCTTTCATGATTTGGAATGTAAGAGGTAGCCAATACTTCTTGATATTTAAGGCTATTGATATTGCCTTCCACCTTGCAAATGTTTTCCATACCCCCATTCTGAATGTAACCCCAGACCATGATGTTTCCACCACCAAATTTGGATCCATACGGGCTCTAGGAGGTCTCCTGCAGTATTTGGGGTGGCTGTGGTATAATTCTACTGAAGATTCATCAGAAAAATCCAAATTCTGCCACTTTTCCATCGTCCATCTGTTTAGCAGGCTGTGGGACTTTGCAAATGCCATACAGTTTTTTATTTGCCTTTTCTTTAGTCCTGGCTTCTGGGCACTGATTCAACCGTGAATGCCATTTTGAGACAGAATCCTACAAACTGTTCTAGTTGACTCAGGACTTGAGGTGACAAGGCCTGTTGGAACTCTGCTGCAGTGGAAGAGGGGCTTGCTTTGGATTTACTAACCAACAAATGTTCCTCCTGATCCAGTTGTCTTGCGGGGTCTGCCGGACCTGGGCTTGTCAAACACATCTCCAGTCTCTTCAAATCTTTTTTTAATACTTTGTACTTGACAATGAGACACATTAAAGGTGCCAGCCACCTCTGCAGTGGATCTGGTCTTCAGCCTCTTGATAATCAAGGCTTTGGTCGCAGGGTGGATTTTTGGCATGTTGTCAGAGCTCAAGTTGCAGTTTAAGTGAGGGTCTGGGGTGCTGGGTTTCTTTTTATACACACCCACTAATTAAACCAATCATTTATGGAGCACAATTGAGGATGTAAACTAGGATAGGGTGCATTATATGACAAGGCGAAAAAACTTTTGTCTTGCCAAAATCTGACCATTCTGTGTTCATTAAATGATCAATATTTCAGCATTGATACCAATTTATTTTCTTAATCTAAACCACATTCAGCTTTCAAAAGAGTCATTTATAAAACCAATGGATGAATTTAACGTCAGGTTATAAGCTTTTATTTACATAACATGGATAAGTGACATAACTTTTGTCAGGGACTGTACTGAACCACCAGGGATTTGAAATGTTTAATTAATCATCCAGGGAAGAGGCCATGAAATATAGCGTGAACACAATGCTATTTCATGTATAATAAGCATAAGTCCAATGATTTGTTGAAGATAAATAAAATAAATCTGGTGGAATGGTGAGATTACTATTACACCACTAAGAAATGATTGATGGAATAGACCTTAAATCTTTCCACTAGTGTTTTGGTCACACTTTACTTAAAGGGAACCAACCACCCCCAATGACCCCCCCGGACTATTAATATGGCTCCCTACACCCAGCACATACATGTGCTGCAATGTTTTTGCTAAAAAAAACTGCTTTTTAAAAGTAAAGATAATGCTTTATAAAGTTTCTACCGAAGGGACGGGTGGGCGTTACTTACATGGGGCTAAAGCCGAGATTCTGCTGCCACTCATCATCCTCTCTCCCCTCGTAGCATTGAAGTTCAGCCCTTTGTTCAGCGTCACAGCCTGGTGCACGGGCTCGCATGCCCGTGCACAAGTCATCAGCTACAGCCGGGTAGCGAGCGCGCGCTCTGACTTCCATAGCTGAGCGCAGGAAGTCAGAGCGCGCGCTCGCTACCCGGCTGTAGCTGATGACGTGTGCACGGGCATGACATCCCGTGCACCAGCCTGGGACGCTGCAAAAAGGGCTGAACTTCAATGCTGCGAGGGGTGAGAGGATGATGAGTGCAGCAGAATCTCGGCTTTAGCCCCATGTAAGTAACGCCCACCCGTCCCTTCGGTAGAAACTTTATAAAGCATTATCTTTACTTTTAAAAAGCAGTTTTTTTAGCAAAAAACATTGCAGCACATGTATGTGCTGGGTGTAGGGAGCCATATTAATAGTCCGGGGGGGTCATTGGGGTGGTTGGTTCCCTTTAACAATTGAGATGAATAATTCACAAGACCTTGGTCCAGTGGACATATCAGTAGTTTGTGGCTAACGAATTAGAGCACTGGAAACCTCCTTCTGCCTATAAAATTCTTGGTGCCTCTTCTGATTAATAGAGGATGTCAATAAGTTTCAGTGCAGTACATGCTTGATATCACAGTGACTTACCAATCAGAAGAGATGCTGAGGATGTCACAAGCATTAAGAGGTTTGTGGTGGTTTCATTTGGCAGCCACGAACTACCAATGTGATCATTGGTCTTGCAAATCCTTTTGTTCAACCCTATTATGCCAAGGTCTAATGTCACGGCAATTAATATCACGTATAACTGTACCAATAACTGGACATTGTACAAAACTAGAATGGCATATATGTGAACATAAGAATTCATTATTTCAAGTATTAAATTATTACAATCTCAATGATTGATGAAATATATGCTGGATTAATCTAACCAAAGTCTAGACTTTGCTATGCTAGTATGCAAAAATACATGTACTGTAAAATATTTGGAATATTACTTTAATTTATCTTAGTTAAACTACAAGATGGTCCAGTCTTCAGGTGACCTACTTTTTCTCTAACCTT
This sequence comes from Allobates femoralis, assembly GCA_033576535.1. Taxonomy (NCBI): domain Eukaryota; kingdom Metazoa; phylum Chordata; class Amphibia; order Anura; family Aromobatidae; genus Allobates; species Allobates femoralis. The sequence goes on along the minus strand of JARQOC010000001.1, from coordinate 269,802,871 downwards.
TTCTGACATGACAATAAGAAAGGAAGGTTCTGTTTTGTAGTTTTATGAGTTGGAACCAATTGAACCATGATCCTTTTAGTCTTGGTGCTGTCCAACATTGGGAAAACAGGGGGTCTTACAGAATTGATGCCACCTGGCATAGGCCCAGTTTTTGTATTTTGTGATGATGTCACCCAAGCAACTTTTTTAGTCAAAGTGTCTCTTAGTCCAGGTTGTCTGAGTTGAGGTAGAGTGGACGGATGTGATGTCTCAGATATTATTTCTCTGTCTTGATGCTGATGGCAGATAAATAGAACATTATCAACTGCAGATTTCTGATCTTTAAGTCTCACTCCTTTCTTTTGTGACGGTAGTGTATCATTAACATGTCTGTTTACAGGCATTGTCTTTGCCTTTACTATATAAGAAGTAGATGGATCATGCACCTGGAGATTTTGGACTTTGGCAAGCTGATCTGTTTTACTTATGTCAGAGTTCTGGCTTTCGGCCGAATTTGGGATGTCTTCTTTATTGACCTCTTGCTGATTCAAGTCTTTATTGCTTAAAGGAGTTAACTTGGGGATTACATCCATCTTTTGCTGCTTCGAATAATCTGGTGGCTCCAAATAAATGATCTCTCTATCAGCAAACTTGGATGCTGCAATTGGAAGGAAATTGTTTTATATTCTTTGAGTGAAAAAGTGAAAATACTTTAAAAAAAATATATCATACAAAGGTTATTCCCAAAATAAAAAGTTATCCCCTATATAAAGAAAAACGAATAACTTTCTGATTGATTGAAGTCCAACTACTGTGTCCCCTTGCAATCTCAAGAATAGGGCTCTGGAACTCTGAGAAATGAAGCCGTGTCTTGAAAAGAGTAGAGGTGTGCATGCACAGCCTCCAGTTCATTGGGACCACCATAAATAACTGAGCTTTTGACTTTCTCTAGTGGAGTGAAAAGTTAAGCATTAAAGGAGTGGAGGTCAAGTTTGAGGTCCCAGCAGTTGCACCAACAGTGATCTGCCAATTATACCCTACTGCATGGATTTGGGGATAACCCTTTAGGCCCCTTGACACTGCGTTTTTGGGGAATCCGTGTCTATCTGTTTTGAAACGGATAGTCAGGGATCCATTTTGACCTGCTATGTATCCCTATGGGCGTGGATTGGTCCTATATGGCCATCCATTTGTGTCATTTTTGCCAGGGATCTGTTTGTGTACATTTTTTACATGTACCCAGAATAGGAGGCTGCTACAATTTTGGGCTGCCTTCAAAAAAGCGGACACAAACGGACAGAAATAGATCCATCCGGTCTGCATCAAATAACATGGAGGTCTATGGAGACAGACCCGTGAAAAAAATGGATCCGTAAAATGTGTCCGTTTTACTGTACTGAGCATGCTCAAAAGCAAGGTACAGCTCCTCCCAACCCTATCTCTACTAACTGATAAAGGATCAAATAAAAAAATGGTCCATGGACATCCGTTGGCACAGATCAGTGCCTGTCCCTGTGATCCTGGAAATTCAAGGATCCACACGGATGTGCAAAAAACGCAGTGTGAAGGGGGCCTAAAGTGTAGAAAAGAAAAAATTAAATGTATAATTATTATAAACATAAAAAATCTAGTGAACATACACACAAGAACAAAAAGAAAGGATTCCCATTAGTATCCTACTGAAAATTAGCTATTCATTTTATTATGTAACTAGCTGTAGAGACCAGCGTTGCCCAAGCATAGTAGCTAACTGTTCTAAGTTATAGAACAAAACCGTGATATCACAATAGAATGTTAGCCTATAACCTTCCGAGTCATGTAACTGTATTTGTGTCTCCTGAGTTCTACTTGTGGATTTGCATTTGATTCATTCTATTGTGACATACACACATACATACACACACATACATACATACATCAGCTTTATATCTTAGATTTGGAAATATATGAGGCTGGATTATGATATATGAAGGGCTATGAGGCTGGATAAAGCTATATGGATGGCTTTGAGGCTGCATTAATTTACATGAAGGGCTATGAGGCTGCATTATACTATATGGAGGGCTATGAGGGTGCATTATGCTATATGGAGGGCTACGAGGCTGCATTATATTATATGAAGGGCTATGAGGCTGCATTATGCTATATGGAGGGCTATAAGGCTGCATTATATTATATGGAGCACTATAACTCTGAATTATACTATATAGATAGTCCCGCCTCCTAAAGGAAGTGAGTGTGAATATGCAGGCTGAGAAGTGGGTGGAGACATGTGAAGTGGGTGTGGCTATGTGGAGTGGGTGTTGCTATGTGGAGTGGGTGTGGCTATGTGAAGTGCGCAGGGCTATGATATCTACACAGATACGCACACACATACACTCAGCTTTATATGTTAGATACACACATACACGCGTGTGTTCTGATTAGTGTATCTGCAATTTTTTTTATGTTATACTAAATAGTAGCACACCTAGAGTACTCAAGGTGATTTAAGCTTTAACAAGATGGTATAAAATGGTCCACTTATTCTGGACTTGCACAAAGAATCTGTTATATCCCAATACATGCCAAGGTATCTAAAGGTGCATCTCAATAAAAACACATTGGCTAATAATCCAATATTATATTCACCCTTTGATGTCTTGTGGAATACAGCAGTGCAGTTTTTAACCCTTCACCCTCCCTACTCTATATGCACCACTCTGGGGACTGCAGCAGCCGTGATCTGCTTTTATAGTGGTTGTGACTCTCACATCTACACAAGGTGAGCCTCTGATACCTATTTAGGTACCGTAATATTTTATCTCTCAGACCTTTCATCTTCCGTACTTTAATTTTCTGAGATAATTACTTTTGGGTTTTCATTGGCTGAAAGCCATAATCAACAACATTAACATAAATAAATACTGGAAATAGATCACTCTGTTTCTAATGACTCTATATAATATATGGGTTTCACTTTATGTATTGAATTACTGAAATAAATTAGCTTTTTGATGATATTCTAATTCATTGAGATGCACCTGTCTTAAAGGGAACCTGTCAGCGAGGAGGGAAGAATGGAGCCCCGGAGCCTGCCTTTCCAGTTTCTGGATGGAGACTGTATGTAAATTATAAATCATTTTTCTTAAACTTTATAGGGCATGTTTAGCTCAGAGAGGAATGGTTAGGGATCAGCTGCCAAAGTGCAGGGACAGGTAGTGATAGGTTATGGGGGTGGAATGAGCTGACAGGTTCCCTTTAAATAATACCCCGTTACATAAGACTAGGTCTATATATTTAATTTTGTGAGAGGATTCCAGGTAACATGCCAAAAGTGAGAGAAAGTAGCAAGCAGGTGACCAGGCATCAGCACTTTTAATGCAAATGACCTATAGTGTATAATTATTTGCCTACATTAAATCACATATTATGATGAAATATTGTATTGGATGACATATCTCCAGTTATTTTGTGATAGAATGTACCTTTCTGAAGATTTTCTTGATTATCTAAAGATATTGCAATTTCATCTTCTTGGATTGGTTTGCACAAGATTGGACTTTTCTTGGCTGTTTTGCTTATGTTTTTCAATGTATCTTCAACAAGTTTTGTTTTTTCTTGTTCTTCAGTGCAATTACAATGTTCTCTCCCATACTTTTCGTCTGGTATGTCATTCTGTGAATAATTATACTATCAATATAAATTGATTTCTGCTTTGAAAAATGTTTTAAAATAACCAAGCGATAGAAGAGGCTTTTACCAGGAAAAATATACATTTTGTTACTGTATAGTGAAAAGTACCCTTTAATAATACTAGCAAAGAATAACATAGAGAATAATCACTATTATAATTTTATTCGCTATTTCTAGCAAGTCATAGCAATGGTTCTGGCAAAAGTACAACACTAAAAATAACAGTGCATACAATCCACTGCATTAGGTTTACTTACGAGCATTTGTCAATGCTTATTTATAGTGATGGGCGAACCTGAACTGTAAAGTTCGGGGTCCCTACCAAACACATAATGTTCAGACACAGACCCTGAACACGGACTTCCCTAAGAAGTCTGTATTACTCTTTGAGTTCAGGTTCGGCTGGGAGGGCTATAAAGGAAGACAAAATAATGATTACAGCAGGGAGCATTATACTTGCTAGTCTCCATTGCTGCAGGCACACTCACTTCAGGGTCAGCTCATTAACTTTATCTTTATTCACTATACAGACTCCAACAGACAATCACAGATGCTCACTCTCTGTGACAGCATCTGTGATTGGTTGTTGCACCCCCACATTTTGTGCCGACATCTCTGATTGGTTGCCATATACATTAATGTATTGGCAACAAACCTACTCTCACTGGGGTGTAGAAATAAATAATTAAAATAAATTGCGTAGGGCTCCTACATATTTTTGATTCTCAGTGCAGAAAAGTGGTGCATTCATTAGAAATGCCAATTCTTGGCGCTTTACCTGGCTCTTCCTGATGTCCTGATGCTGTGACATCGAGGTAATAGAAAGGGTTAATGATAGTTGAAGATTTATATATGTCACTAAGCCCTAGATTAGCAATGTCAGGCCTTTATGAAACCCGTCCATCACCAATCCAGTGAGAAAATACTTTATAGACACAGAGAAAAATCCTTTATTTGAAATAAAAAAACACACAGACAACCCTCTTTTACTACTTCATAAACCCAAAAAAACCCCAGGTCTAAAGAAGTCAGCATATGATGTTCCTCAACAATCCTTGATCTGCTACATCCAGAGGCTGTAGCAATTGAAAAAGTATCCTCTCGCTGTAGCTTATGGGATCACACTGACAGTTGCAGAGGAGCGGTGAGGTCACTAAGTCACTGAGGGAACCCCACTGCTATCAGTGACCGCAGGTGACCCCAGTGCCAATTTGCTAGATTGCAGCACATGGTGGCACGGCTGTCTGGCAATCTGGCAGCTGGTTCAACTGAGTTTACAGCAGTAGTTTCCCACACTGTGAATTTAGTTGAACCTACTGAAAATTGCCAGACAGCCGTGCTGACATGGCCTGCAATCCAGTAATCCAGTAGAAGGTTCATATGAGTTCACTTATAGCAGTGGTGAAGCCCTCAGTGACTCAGTTATGTCACCGCATCCTCGTGGCAATCAGTGCTGCTGGATTGCCGAATTGCAGGACATGGCGGCACAGCTGTCCATCAATCTGGAAGAAGCTTCTACTGAGTTCACAGCAGTAGTTTCCTATGTGGTACACACAATTGAACCCACTGACAGATTGCCAGAAAGTCATGCTGCCATGTTCCGCAATCTGTGAGTTCATGGCATGTGAAACTACTGCTGTGAACTCAGTTGAACCTTCTCATGGATTGCTGGACCAGTGTGCCGCCAATTTTGCAATTTGGCCGTGGGGTCATCTGAGTTCACTGACAGCGACGAGGAAGCCCTCAGTGACTTAGTGAGGTCACTGCCCCCCGCGTCTGTCAGTGTGATCCCAGGGGCTACAGCCAGAGGAAGCTTTATTCATTGCTACATCCTCTGGATGTAGCAGATCAAGGATCATTGAGGATGTCATAAGTTGGACTGCTTCGGACCTGGGGTATTTTTGGGGTTAATAATGTGGTGATTGATGTTTTTCGGTGTGTTTTTTATTTAATTAAAAAGGATTTTTTTCTGTCTGTGTTTCTAACTATTTACTCACCAGATTGGTAATGGGTAGATCTCATAGAAGTCTGACATTACAAATCTAGGGCTTAATAACAGCTGTCAATACTCAGCTGTCATTAACAACTTCAATCACCCCGATGCTACAGTACCAGGGCATCAGTGTCATGCTGGAGAGTAGGATGGAGCTGGGCGTAGGGAGTCAGGGGAGCCTGCTCTGGCCCTGAGACTAAGGTCCCTGACTCAGCCTGTACTTGGAGGTACCTCTGAAGGTGAGGAGGTCCGAACCACCAGCCTAAGACCCTAAAACTCCTGAGAAGCCCTAGGCATAAGCCCCTACCTCCACCCACAGACCACAGAACCCAGCAGCTTCAAATGGAGAAAGGAACAGCAGCTTCAGATCAGTGTCTGCTCACAACAGGTCACAGTCCAGAAGTGAACTGAATCAGCGACATCAAGTGGATGTGAGCTGACCCATTTATGGCCGAGGAGTGGGGAGCAACTAGCCCAGTCACGCCCCTCAGCTCACCTAAGCATGAGTCATATTCATCACCCACACTTGCACTCTCAGCTCCCGCACATTAGCTTCCTCTCTCCACACTGAGAGCAGTGGAAAAAAAAGGCTTTGTTTAAACCACAGAAGCAGCACTTCCAAATACATCACAATCAGGAAGAGACAGATAAAACATCAGGAGTTGGCACTTTTAACAAATGTGACAGTTTCTGGGGTGGCTGCTATTCTGTAGTGTTGGGGGTCCAATACCATTGGCCTTACCACGCTGAGAATACCAGCCCCTAGCTGCCTCGTTTTACCTTGGATGGGAATCAAAAAATAGGGCGGCGTCCACACTTTTTTTTATTATTTATTTAAATTATTTTTTTAAAAGTAAATAAATATGAAAAAATGTTGCTCGAAACTCCATTCTGTTTTCTTCAATGTGATTCTTCATATGCTGTATGTCCTTGGCGGGTGCCAAAGTGTTGACAGGTCATAGTCAATAAAGTAAATTATGAAAAAAAGCTTGTATCAGCACATCCAAGAGGGTTAAGGTTTAAAGTTCTCTATAATCCATTTTTAAAAAGACATACAGGGGTACAGGACAGAAACCTGACGCGTTTCTGATAGATAAAAACCGTCCTTACTGATAGGAAAATCAGTCCACTTGAATGAATTAATGATGAAGTTGCATATTAAAATTATTCATGCTGGAAAGAAGCATAATGCACACAGAAAGGCATATATATAATCACAGAAAAAAGGTGTGTGTTATATATATATGTATACATATATATATATATGATACACACACTGTACAATGGGCACAATGTAAGTAAGTAACTTATACTAATGATATGTTTTTAAACTTTCCACAGGTGTTGCACTTCACTGATGAACTCACCAATTAAGAAATATTGATGGGAACCATCTTTTTACACATATATATTATGCACTTTACTGGATGGCAATATTGTATTAGATTGTACTTATGTCTCCCTGATATTATGAATCACTTATCATGTTTACATTTTATGTATTTTATATGGAACACTTTAATACTGTAATCAATTATTGTTGTGGCAATCTCTTGTATTATAAAAAAAGCTACCATATAATGCACTATGTACTTGACAAAAGTGGTGTTACCCCCGAAACGTCGTGCCACTAAGGACTCATTAAAAAGTAATTTTTCACCAAACATTTTTTGTGCGCTGCCTGATTTTTCACTTATATATATATATATACACACACACACACACACACACACAAAATCAGATTAATATGAACAAAGACCAAACATGAATACATGAAAACAAATAAATTAATGAGAAGTATAGTGCGTTGTGAAAGTATTCGGCCCCCTTGCACTTTTCAACATTTTGCCACATTTCAGGCTTCAAACAAAGATATAAATTCATAATTTTTTGTGAAGAATCAACAACAAGTGGGACACAATCGTGAAGTGGAACGAAATTTATTGATATTTTAAACTTTTTTAATAAAAAACTGAAAAGTGGGGCGTTCAATATTATTCGACCCCTTTACCTTCAGTGCAGCAAATACTCACTCCAGAAGTTTAGTGAGGATCTCTGAATGATCCAATGTTGTCCTAAATGACTGGTAATGATAAATAGAATCCGCCTGTGTGTAATCAAGTATCTGTATAAATGCCCTGCTCTATGATAGTCTCATGGTGGGTTTACACACACCAATTTCTGTGTCCAATATCTGAACAGATCTCTGGTTGCAGTGAAATCATGGACACATTGCTCCATTTGTACACAGCCACAAAATGGAACTATGTGTCCATGATTTCACTGCAACCAGAGATCTGTTCAGATATTGGACACAGAAATTGGTGTGTGTAAACCCACCATCAGGGTTCTGTTTCAAGTGCAGAGAGCATCATGAAGACCAAGGAACACACCAGGCAGGTCCGAGATACTGTTGTGGTGTAGTTTAAAGCTGGATTTGGAATACAAAAAGATTTCCCAAGTTTTAAACATCTCAAGGAGCGCTGTGCAAGATCATATTGAAATGGAAGGAGTATCAGACCACTGCAAATCTACCAAGACCCAGCCGTCCCTCTAAACTTTTATCTCGAACAAGGAGAAAACTGATTAGAGGTGCAGCCAAAAGGCCCATGATCACTCTGGATGAACTGCAGAGATCTACAGCTGAGGTGGGAGAGTCTGTCCATAGGACAACAATCAGTCGTACACTGCACAAATCTGGCCTTTATGGAAGAGTGGCAAGAAGAAAGACATTTCTCAAAGATACCCATAAAAAGTCTTGTTTGAAGTTTGCCACAAGCCACCTGGGAGACCTACCAAACATGTGGAATAAGGTGCTCTGGTCAGATGAAACCAAAATAGAACTTTTTGGCCACAATACAACCGATATTTGGCGTAAAAGCAACACAGCTCATCACCCTTAAAACACCATCCCCAATGTCAAACATGGTGGTGGCAGCATCATGGTTTGGGCCTGCTTTCTTCAGCAGGTACAGGGAAAATGGTTAAAATTGATGGGAAGATGGATGGAGCCAAATACAGGACCATTCTGGAAGAAATCCTGTTGGAGTCTGCAAAAGACCTGAGACTGGGACGGAGATTTATCTTCCAACAAGACAATGGACAAGCAAAATCTACAATGGAATGGTTCAAAAATAAAGGTATCCAGGTGTTAGAATGGCCAAGTCAAAGTCCAGACCCGAATCCAATCGAGGATTTGTGGAAAGAGCTGAAAACTGCTGTTCACAAATGCTCTCCATCCAACCTCACTGAGCTCCAGCTGTTTTGCGAGGAAGAATGGACAAGAATTTCCGTCTCTCAATGTGCAAAAATGATAGAGACATATCCCAAGCGACTTGCAGCTGTAATTGCAGCAAAAGGTGGCGCTATAAAGTATTAACTCCAGGGAGCTGAATAATATTGCACACCACACTTTCAGTTTTTTATTTGTTAAAAAAGTTTAAAATATCTAATAAATTTCGTTACACTTCACAATTGTGTCCCACTTTTTGTTGATTCTTCACAACAAAATTCAAATTTATATCTTTATTTTTGAAGCCTGAAATGTGGTAAAAGTTTGGAAAGTTCAAGGGGGGCGGAATACTTTCAGAAGGCACTGTATATACTGTACATGATTTTATCTTCATGAGAAGAAAAACTGAAACAACAGAACAAACTTTATTAATAGATCAGAAACTTAAATAATGAAACTATGGAATTTCATAAAAAATAATTGTGACTTATCATAAATAGAAAATAAATATATTTTCAAGTTCATGCCTTTAGGCCATTTAGAATCCAAGGTTAAAATCCAATATGCTTCTCTCAGTGTAACAAAAGTGAAGGGAGCACACATAGGGCTTTAACTGTGTTAAACGGGGTGTACTGAAGGTAGTACAACTCACCTTGTCCGGTTGTGTGAGTCACAACCAACTGATACCGCCAGACAGAAGATGGCTGCTGCAGACCCCCGCGAGCTTATGAATCTGGGAAATCTGCTGAGTAAACAGGTTTTGAAATCCGCGCTGACCTAACAGCCCTGAGGAAGTAGCGTGTCAGCTACGAAACCCATCGGCAATATTAAAGGTTTGTTTGGAGTATACCGGATTGTCTTCTCTTGGTCAGTTCGGATTTTAAAACCTGTTTTCTCAGCACATTTCCTGGTTTCTCTCAGTGTAATGGAATTTTACAAGTTGATGCGTCTACTAGGTCGGTGTACAGACTCAAAGCCAAAGAAACAGATCTGTTAAACTATGTGCACAGGCTGCGTTCTTGATCAGTTTTTATTTATTGTGCTGTGTTTTTGTAGAATAAGCAGCAACAAAAATGGATCAGTTTTTGGAAAAAAAACATACCCAAAATGTATCATGCTTTGCCATGTTTTTGAGGTGTTTTTGCTGCTTTTTTTCATTACAATGGAGTCAATGGAGAAAACGGTGGGGAAAAACAGATCACTAATAAACAAACTTATTCTTTTGATGGATGCATTTTCTGCCCCAAAAATGGACCAGTAAAAAATACAGCGTCGGAACACCATTTCTGAAAACTCATTGACTTTGCTTGACATTACAGAAATAGGGATGGGCGAATCTACTCGCTAGGACTCGTTACTCGGCAAGTAGTAAGGGACTCGCAGGACTCGGTACTCTGCAAGTTTCCCAGTGATTACTCGCACGAGTCCAATGCAAATCAATATCAATCCTAGTTTTGTCAGAAACGCTGACAAAACTAGGATTGCCATTGTTTGCATTAGACTCGTGCGAGTAATCACTGGCTACTGTGCCAGTGATAGCAGGGAAACTCGCAGATAACTGCTGTCCGAGTCCAGCTGTCTTCTCTGTGCAGCTCCAGGGTCCTAGAGCCCGCCTGCTGCCTGATGTAGCAGTGCTGAGATTGTTCTCAGTCTGCTCATTCCCTGTGTACAGACATGAATGTCTGTGCACAGAGATGATGTAGCAGTGCTGAGATTGTTCTCAGTCTGCTCATTCCCTGTGCATAGACATCTATATTTATGCACAGGGGATGTAGCAGAGAGGACATCGCGTTTTGGACTGCGTCGGACGGAAGAGGATTTTTTTAATTAAAGATGGAGTCCCTAATGGCTTTTTTTTTTATTTCTAATAAAAATTTTTCCTTGTGTTGTGTTTTTTTTAAAACAATTTAATAGAAATTCATGGCGGTCATGTCTAATATTGGCCTGACCGCCATAAATTTCGGGCTTAGGGCCAGCTGATAATACAAAGCTGGCCCTAACCTCTTTATTACCCATCGTGCCACCGCCACCAGGGCCGCTGGAAGAGCGGGGTTCAGCGCCAGAGGATGGCGCTTCAATGAACGCGCCATCTTCTGGGGCGGCTGCGGGCTGCAATTTGCAGCGGGGGGTGCCCAGACATAGAAATTGCGCGGAGCCCCACGCATTTTTTTTTAATTATTTCATGAATTTCAGAGTCAGAGTCTCAGAGTCAGAGTCTCAGAGTCAGAATCTCAGAATTTCATGAAATAATTAAAAAAAAATGCGTGGGGCTCCGCACAATTTCTATGTCTAGCCAGGTACAGCTAAGCAGCTGGGGGCTGGAATCCGCAGCGCAGGGATGCCCAAGCTTTCTGGGCACCCCCCGCTGCAAATTGCAGCCCGCAGCCGCCCCAGAAGATGGCGCGTTCATTGAAGCGCCATCCTCTGGCGCTGAACCCCGCTTTTCCAGCGGCCCTGGTAGCGGTGGCACGCTGGGTAATAAAGAGGTTAGGGCCAGCTTTGTATTATCAGCTGGCCCTAAGCCCGAAATTTATGGCGGTCACGCCAATATTAGACATGACCGCCATGAATTTCTATTAAATTGTTTTAAAAAAAACACAACACAAGGAAAATTTTTTATTAGAAATAAAAAAAAAAGCCATTAGGGACTCCATCTTTAATTTAAAAAATCCTCTTCCGTCCGACGCAGTCCAAAACGCGATGTCCTCTCTGCTACATCCCCTGTGCATAAATATAGATGTCTATGCACAGGGAATAAGCAGACTGAGAACAATCTCAGCTCTGCTACATCATCTCTGTGCACAGACATTCATGTCTGTACACAGGGAATGAGCAGACTGAGAACAATCTCAGCTCTGCTACATCATCTCTGTGCACAGACATTCATGTCTGTTCACAGGGAATGAGCAGACTGAGAACAATCTCAGCACTGCTACATCAGGCAGCAGGCAGGCTCTAGGACCCTGGAGCTGTGGCAGCCAGCACACTGAGGAGACAGGACTCTTATCTGTGCGAGTTTCCCAGCGATTACAGTTGCAAAGTAAACGAGTCCAATGCAAATAAATGACAAAACTAGGATTGCTTCAGGCTGAAGCTTCCGAGACACATCTGCGATTTGTAAATCTCACACTACTCGCTATTACTCGCTTCCCCATTCATTAACATTGGACTCGCTAGACTCGCAACGAGTAGCGAGTCCTGTGCTCGGATTCGCTAGAGTCAAGCGATTCCGAGTAATTTAGGATTCGCCCATCACTACACAGAAAGTGATCCGTTTTTCATGCAAAAAAGTATCAAAAACACTGAGAAAACCCTTAGAATGCTTGGCAACAAAGTCCTTTGTGGATATTACAGGTGCATCTTAATGAATTAGAATGTCATCAAAAAGTGAATTTATTTCAGTAATTCAATACATATAGTGAAATGCATATACTGTATTACATAGTCATTACAGAGTGATCTATTTCAAGTGTTTATTTCTGTAAATGTTGATGATTATGGCTTACAACCAATGAAATCTCAAAGGTCATTATCTCAGAAAATTAAAGTATGCTGGATGAAGGGTTTGAGAGATTATTATATTACTAGCTGTGAGCCCGATGCAAATGCATCGGGATTCTAGAACGTGCATTAATTTGATTATAGTAGTTATAGCTGTTAGCCTGATGCAAATGCATCGGGTATCTAAAATATGTTTATTGTTTTTTTAAAGATTTTTAAATAATAATCGCATCATCAATAGCAATAATATAAGCCATAGCATTATTATTAGCAGTAATAGCAGTATTAATAGCATTATTAGCAGTATTATGAGCATTAATAACAGTATTGATAGCATTAATAGCGTTATTATTAGCATTAATAGCATTATTAATAGCATTATTAATAGCATTATTAGCATTAATAATAGCATTAATAACATTATTAATAGCATTAATAGCATTATTATTAGCATTAATAGCATTAATAATAGCATTATTAGCATTAATAATAGCATTAATAGCATTATTAATAGCATTAATAGCATTATTATTAGCATTAATAGCATTAATAATAACATTATTAGCATTAATAATAGCATTAATAACATTATTAATAGCATTAATAGCATTATTATTAGCATTAATAGCATTAATAGCATTATTATTAGCATTAATAGCATTAATAATGCCATAAATAGGATAAATATTAGCATTGATAGCATTAATAGCATAATTAATAGCATTAATAGCATTATTAATAGCATTAATAGCATTACTATTAGCATTAATAGGATAAATATTAGCATTAATAGCATTAATAGCATTATTAATAGCATTAATAGCATTATTATTGGCATTAATAGCATTAATAATATAATTATTAGCATTAATAATAGCATTAATAACATTATTAATAGCATTAATAGCATTATTATTAGCATTAATAGCATTAATAGCATTATTATGAGCATTAATAGCATTAATAATACCATGAATAGGATAAATATTAGCATTAATAGCATTAATAGCATTAATAATAGCATTATTATTAGCATTATTAGCATTAATAGCATTATTTTTAGCATTAATAGCATTAATAATACCATGAATAGGATAAATATTAGCATTAATAGCAATAATAGCATAATTAAGAGCATTAATAGCATTATTAATAGCATTAATAGCATTAATAGGATAAATATTAGCATTAATAGCATTATTAATAGCATTAATAGCATTAATAGGATAAATATTAGCATTAATAGCTTTAATAGCATAATTAATAGCATTAATAGCATTAATAATAGCATTAATAGCATTATTATGAGCATTAATAGCATTAATAATAGCATTATTAGCATTAATAATAGCATTAATAACATTATTAATAGCATTAATAGCATTATTATTAGCATTAATAGCATTAATAGCATTATTATTAGCATTAATAGCATTAATAATACCATTAATAGGATAAATATTAGCATTAATAGCATTAATAGCATTATTAATAGCATTAATAGCATTATTATTAGCATAAATAGCATTAATAATAGCATTATTAGCATTAATAATAGCATTAATAACATTATTAATAGCATTAATAGCATTATTATTAGCATTAATAGCATTAATAATAGCATTATTAGCATTAATAATAGCATTAATAACATTATTATTAGCATTAATAGCATAATTATTAGCATTAATAGCATTATTATTAGCAGTAATATCATTATTATTATCATTTTTTTTTTAATTATTATTTTTTATTTAATTATTTATTATTTTTTATGTATTTTTTTATTATTTTTTAATTATTTTTTAATTATTTTTTTTATTATTAAATTTATTATTTAGGCTGAGACCCAGTTCTCTTTCAGGTCCGCTGAAAGGGCTAATATAACTAGCATATATTTAATTTTTTTATTATTATTTTTATTGAATTATTTATTATTTTTTATTTATTTTTTTATTATTTTTTAATTATTTTTTAATTATTTTTTTTATTATTAAATTTATTATTTAGGCTGAGACCCAGTTCTCTTTCAGGTCCGCTGAAAGGGCTGATATAATTAGCATATATTTCATTTTTTTATTATTATTTTTATTGAATTATTTATTATTTTTAATTTATTTTTTTATTATTTTTTAATTATTTTTGAATTATTTTTTTTATTATTAAATTTATTATTTAGGCTGAGACCCAGTTCTCTTTCAGGTCCGCTGAAAGGGCTGATATAATTTGCATATATGTATTTTTTTTATTATTATTTTTATTGAATTATTTATTATTTTTAATTTATTTTTTTATTATTTTTTAATTATTTTTTTTATTATTAAATTTATTATTTAGGCTGAGACCCAGTTCTCTTTCAGGTCCGCTGAAAGGGCTGATATAATTAGCATATATTTATTTTTTTATTATTTTTTAATAATTTTTTAATTATTTTTTTTATTATTAAATTAATTTGTTCGCATTGAAATACATTAGCGGTGTGTCGGCGATTTTATGGCCGCTGACCTGGTTCTATTTGTCGGCCCTAAAATCGCGGACACACCGCTAATGCATGTGTATAGGCAGTGAGCTCGAATTATGATTGGTCTGCCTCCAATCCGAAATCGGGCGGACTGCCCATAGACATGCATTAGCGGTGTGTCCGCGATTTTAGGGCCGACAAATAGAACCAGGTGGCCGGCCATAAAATCGGCGACACACCGCTAATGTATTTCAATGGGATCTGAGGTGCTCTTCTGATTGGCTGAGGGCATTAGAGAGCGACCAATCAGAAGAGCAGCTCACATCTCATAGAGATAGAATGGCGGATTTTGCGTCCATTGTATGTTAATGAGAAGTGAAGAGGACGTCGGAGATGGAAGTTGGCGGAAAGAAGACAGAAGACCCCGGGGGCCGGACGAAGAGCCGGAGATGGCGGAAAGAAGAGAGAAGAGCGGCGGGGCCAGAGGAAGAGGACGGCTGGCCGGACGAAGGGATTGTGGATCGGACGGACGATCAGATGACTAAGAAGGCATGTAAGTGATCGACGGGGGCGTTAGGTTAGGGGACGGCGGGGGCTTCGGGTGTAGGGCCTTAGGTGTTAGCGGCGGGAGCTTAGGAGGCGGCGGGGCTTAGGGGATAGGGGCTTAGGTGCGGCGGGGCTTAGGGGGCAGGGGGGGTAGGGGTTTAGGTGCGGATTCGGGTGTAGGGGGTTAGGTGCGGCTTAGGGGGTAGTGGCTTAGGGGTTAAGTGCGGCAGAGGGTAGTGGCTGCGGCAAGGTAGTGGGTTAGGGCGGCAGGGGGTAGGGGCTTGCGGCAGAGGGTAGTGGCTGCAGCGGGGTAGTAGCTTAGGGCGGCAGGGGGTAGGGGCTTCGGCGGCGGGGTAGTGGCTTAGGGGTTAGGTGCGGCAGAGGGTAGTGGGTGCGGCGGGGTAGTAGCTTAGGGCGGCAGGGGGTAGGGGCTTCGGCGGCGGGGTAGTGGCTTAGGGGTTAGGTGCGGCAGAGGGTAGTCGCTGCGGCGGGGTAGTGGGTTAGGGCGGCAGGGGGTAGGGGCTTGCGGCAGAGGGTAGTGGCTGCGGCGGGGTAGTAGCTTAGGGCGGCAGGGGGTAGGGGCTTCGGCGGCGGGGTAGTGGCTTAGGGGTTAGGTGCGGCAGAGGGTAGTGGGTGCGGCGGGGTAGTGGGTTAGGGCAGCAGGGGGTAGGGGCTTGCGGCAGAGGGAAGTGGGTGCGGCGGGGTAGTGGCTTAAGGTGGCAGGGGGTAGGGGCTTCAGCGGCGGGGTAGGCGGCGGGGTAGTGGCTTAGGGGTTAGGTGCGGCAGAGGGTAGTGGGTGCGGCGGGGTAGTGGCTTAAGGCGGCAGGGGGTAGGGGCTTCAGCGGCGGGGTAGTGGCTTAGGGGTTAGGTGCGGCAGAGGGTAGTGGGTGCGGCGGGGTAGTGGGTTAGGGCGGCAGGGTGTAGGGGCTTGCGGCAGAGGATAGTGGCTGCGGCGGGGTAGTGGCTTAGGGCGGCAGGGGGTAGGGGCTTCGGCGGCGGGGTAGTGGCTTAGGGGTTAGGTGCGGCAGAGGGTAGTGGGTGCGGCGGGGTAGTGGGTTAAGGCGGCAGGGGGTAGGGGCTTCGCGGCGGGGGTAGTGGCTTAGGGGTTAGGTGCGGCAGAGGGTAGTGGGTGCGGCGGGGTAGGGGCTTGCGGCAGAGCTTAGGGCGGCAGGGGGTAGGGGCTTCGGCGGCGGGGTAGTGGCTTAGGCGACAGAGGGTAGTGGGACGGGACTTAGGGGGTAGGGGCTTGTGGCAGAGGGTAGTGGGACTTCGGCGGCGGTGTACAGCGCGATGGTATACTACAGTCCCATGGGCATACGCGAGTCGTTGGCGCATGGGCATGGGACTGTAGTATACTATAGCGGTGTACAGTACTTCTGTGGCTTGGTTAGCGTCGGGTGGCAGCGACTCGCAATGCGAAGCGGGCATTGCTTCGCGAGGCTGCAATGACTCGCAATGCCCGCGTTGCGGGCATTGCTTCGGGAGTCGCCGTGGCCGCTACGCGGCCACGGACAGAGTCCAGGGTAAGAAACCTGGACTCGCTAACCAAGCCACCGGAAGTCGCGCCGCTCCGACGGAAGTCAGTTACGGCAATTATATAATAGATATTTAAGATTTTAAAGTATTATACTTAAGATATTACTTAAATAGTTATCAGAGGCTTCACCTTGTGTGGTTGTGAGAATCACAACCATTATTAAAGCATATCACAGCTGCTACAGTCCCCAACATGGTGCATATAGAGTAGGGAGGATGAAGAGGTTAAAAACCACGCTGCCGTATTCCATGAGACATCAGGGTGAATATAATATTGACGTATTAGTCAACGCATTTCAGGGCTCCCTGGCTCCTTCCTCAGGACAAATTTATATATTGCCATGTTTCAGGGCATTTCTGGGATCCCCGAAACACATTGATTACTAAATCAATATTATATTCACCCTTTGTTGTCACCTGGAGTATGCAGGGCGGTTTTTAACCATTCTACCTCCCTACTTTAATTTTCTGAGATAATGACCTTTGGGTTTTCATTGGCTGTAAGCCATAATCATCAACGTTTACAGAAATGAACACTTGAAATAGATCACTCTGTGTGTAATGACTCTACATAAAATGTGTTTCACTTAATGTATTGAGTTACTGAAATAAAATAACGTTTTGATGATATTCTAATTCATTGAGATGCAATTGTATTTAGCTGTTCTGAAATCCTTTTCTTAATCTTCTTGAAGATACAGCCTATATATAACATTACAAGAATTACACATTCACACCGGACAGCCCTGGATTCAAAAAACCGTGGTGTGAAGCTAGCCTTACAAGTAAAGTCATCCAAAAGCTTCATCATGTGGATAGTACCTTTAAGGTACCCTGGATTTTTTTTTGTAAGGGGACAAAAGTGACTGCCAATAGATCTAATACCCAAAATGATGGGACACAATGGTGGGGGAAAATTTCTTTGTGGGTCTAGGGAAGACAATTTACAGTAAAGGTCAGCATCTAAGATAGCCACACGAGCAGCTTTATCAGATTGTCTAATAGGTTGGAATTGGATTTGAGATCACAAATGGCACGATGTTCTCTCAAATTCCTTGCACTTTGAATGGGAAGCTCTGCTCAAGCAAAACTTTCAAATCTCTCTCCACCAACAATTGGAATAAATCAAAGAATGGAACCCTGGATTGCAGGGGATAATACGAAGGTTTTTTTCTGTGGGATAGCAACATCTGAAACCATATGAGGATTAATATTATTTACATTCTCACCTGACAATTGTTGTAAAACAAGTAGAGCATTGTTAGGCTGAAGGCACACTTGCCCAAGACTCGCGAGAGTGTAATGCGAGAAAAAATCACATTGCACTCGGACCTGTATCTTTAAATGATACAGGTCATATCAATGCGATTTTCTCGCATTACACTCGCAATGCAATGGAAATGCAAGTGCATTTGCAGCATGCTGCGACTGCACACGATTTACACGTGCAAGTACCCATTAAAAGTATATGGGTGCAAATCAAACTCGCACCCATACACCACACGGTGCGATACTCGCACTCGTGTTTAAATTTCCCGCGGTGCCGGTACAGTAACCAATCATCTTGTACCGCTGTGAGAGCAGCGGTACAAGATAATCTGTTAAGAAATGGAAGAATAGTGAAATGTAATGAATTTCTGCGGCTTTTAACGACATCAGCAGCCTCTGCGCAGCATGTCTGCACAGAGGCCGCTGATGCGGCTCATAACACGGTGTTCGAAGGGTTAATAGGATGCTGGTGTGGTGGCAGCATGTGTCAAGACAGTGTCCTCACTCTCTTGACACATTGTGTAATCACACCATGGGTCTTGAGCGGTTAAATCATAAGTAAAATTATAGCCGCTAATTGTCGGGTTAAATTTCAAAACAGAAGAAGTCGGCGACGGGTCTTTACACAATTAGCGTACAACACATGGGTACAGGCTCCTGCATGGAGCTGTCTGAGGTGCTGTAATGATATTCATTATAGTATCCTCCGCTCTGTTACTGTAAATGTGGAGCTGTCTACTGATATGTTTTCAGCACCACAGCAGCAGGGACAGCTCCACATTTACAGTAATATAGCGGAGGATACTGTAATGAATGACATTACAGCACCTCGAACAGCTCAGCCAAGGAGATGAACGTGAATTTGAGTTTCTGATAAAACTTGAAGAGATAAGATAATGCCACTGTCAAGATTCTGCATTAATGATGGAACACTTGATTGTCCCTAATGAGATGCCTCCTGAAAAATTCTTAGTCCTGGTCTTTTATACCTCTGCCCTCCCTGTCATTTTTTGAACTGTAACAGAATTTGATTTATCAGAGACCAAGCTGGTAACAGAGGTTTCCAATATGTTGTTGCTGGTATCAACTTCAGAAGAAGAAAAAGATACTCCTTTTTTTCCAATTAACCACAGCCAGAGGTGAGGGAAAAACTTCCTGAATTGGTTGTTTTTTCAGGATAGATATACATTGCATGGAATTTTTTCTTTTCTTCTCCAAGTATATACTTTAACAGAGTTGTAGTCCACAAGGTTTCTAGTAAATTTTCTTTTTTTTTTATTGTTGTAACAGAATCTTCCAATTATTTTAGATTAATGTCCATTACACTTTTCATAGACTCTGTCAAAGTAGTTTCAGCAGATGTGTGATGGCCGCTTTACACGTCCCAACATCGTTTCGATATTGTATACAACGGCACGGGAGCGCTGACTTTTTTGGCTGAAATCCAAGATCGCATAGGAGCTGTCACATAAGGAGATATCGGCAGGCAACGTAACTGCGATGTATACGCCCCTTTGTACGCGAGAACCAGGGAACGACCATTTAACATGGGAGTGAATAGGGGAAGTTGTTCTCCAAGTCGTTGTTGGGCTGTCACACAGAACGATCCGGCCAGATCGTCCATCCAATATCGGCCAGTTGGAGAGCCTGCTCATTTCTCGCCCGATATCGTTTTGGCATCGTTCTTGCATCAAATTGCACATTCACACCACACAACGCACGAACGATATCGGCGCCAATGCACGAACCACGTGACTTTTTATCGGAGTTGGACGACGATATCGGGACGTATAAAACGGCCATGAAAGAAAAAATTCAACGCTTCTATTTCAGTCTTGAGTTGTGCAAGCCTATTTTCTTCAAGAGTAACTATCAATTTCATAAGTGCAAAAGAAGACTTAGAAAGTATGTTGTTCCATTTTTTAGTGAACTCATTGAATAAAATAAAAGTGGAGCTTTTTTTCAACCTGAGAATACGTGGTATCATATTTCTTTCCTCATGCTGGTTCAGGGTATCGAAATCCCACCATGGGATTTTTTTTGTGTACATATATTATTTGCATTGTTTTCTTAAATGTTTTTCTGTGATTATTTATATGAATTCCTTTGTGTATATGCTTCTTTTCAGCATGAATAATTGTAATGTGCAGCTTCATCATTAATTAATTCAGGTGTGCTTACCGGTTTTCATGTGTGTTCTTTATCTTTTCTGTTTTAAACCTCACTGTCAGTGCCTGCTCATTACGGACTGAATTTCCTATGAATAAGGACTGTTTTTATCTGTCACAAATGCATCAAGTTTCTGTCCTGGTCTCTACTTTTCTAAAAAAATAAATAAAAGGCTGTATTTTTGTTGCCCGTCAAGGTAAAACCAGGGACAGCTGGGGGAGGTGGGGTGGCAGCCCATAGCTATCTGCTTTATCTGCGCTGACAATCAAAAATACAGTGGAGCCCTACACAATTCTTTTTTAATTATTCATTTATTTTTACACCCCTATGATGGCAGGTTTATTGCCAATACACTAATGTATATGGCATCCAATCACAGACACCAGCACAATAGGTGGGAGCGCAACAGTCAATCACAGATGCTGTCATAAAGAGTGGGTGTCTGAGATTGGCTGTTGGAGCCAGTGCAGTGAATAAAGAATGAGGTTAATGAGTGAACCCGGAAGCAAGTGTGTCGGCAATGACGGAGACTGATTCCCTTGTTTCTCCTGATTTAATCCCCATTTTGTAGCCCTACAGCTAGCTATATTTATAACTGTAAGGTTTGGGTTCCCATTGGGTTTGGGCTCAAGTTTAGGTCAAGTCTGGTCCTGAAACTGGACTTTAAAAAAAATCTGACCAGATCCTCTGATCCTGAATATATGCAAGTTCTCCCATCTCTAGTTATTCACATTAAAATCAATAAATGGAATTACTCTAATATATAAGAGCTGAATGTGTAGTGTGTGTGTGTATGTGTGTATATCTGGGAATTGGTATCTACACCGTCGCCACTATAGCCACAAAATTTTGCACAGTCACACGTCTCGACCCCGTGAGCGTCATAAGCCTATGTTGTGAGGCGAAATTTTAACCCTGCGCATTCCAGTTCACCAACAATTTTGGCCCTATCTCACTAAATGGGGAAAAAGTGAATGGAAAAATATTGGAGAAAATTGACAGCTGTCAGCTATAGAGACAAAATTTTGCACAGTCAACAGTCTGGACCCTGAGAGCGTCATAGGTTATGTTGTGAGGCGAAATTTTAACCCCGCGCGTTCCAGTTACCAAACAATTTTGCCCTATCTACATAATGGGAAAAAGGGAAAGGAAACGTGTGGGAGGGAAAATCGACAGCTGCCAGCTACAGCTACAAAAATTTGCACAGTCACACGTCTGGACCCTGAGAGCGTCATAGTCTATGTTGTGAGGAGAAATTTTAACCCATGCGCGTTCCAGTTCACCAAAAATTTTGCCCCTATCTACATAATGGGGAAAAAGTGAATGGAAAAGAGTTGGAGGAAAATCGACAGATGTCAGCTATCGAGACAAAAATTTTGCAAGTCCTACGTCTGGACCCGGGAGCGTCACAGGCTATGTTGTGAGGCGACATTTTAACCCCGCGCATTCCAATTCACCAAACAATTTTTCCCCTATCTACATAATGGGGAAAAGTGACAGTTACCTAGCTTGACAGATTGTGAGTTGAGAGGGGCTTAATGACAGCACAAAGACTAACAGCACATACCAGCATATAGTCACTAAGGTGGGCCCCAACATGAGAATTTCACCACGCACGAGACATGTATAACCCACACGCACACAAAGGTAACAGCAAGTGTATAGTCGTTAAGGTGCAGCCCCAACATTGGGTATTCTACCATGCACCCAAACAAACCACACACACACCACAAAGAGACACACACAACACAGAGACACACACACCACACCCCTATGGGGACCACACACCCTATAGCGACACATGCACTCACCCCACAGGGACACACACACACACACCACAATGAGACACACATGACACAGACACACACACCACACAGACCCCCCACAGGGACACACACACATAGCCACCCTATAGGGACACATGCACTCACCCCACAGGGACACACACACCACAAAGAGACACACACACACCACACAGACCCCCCCCCACAGGGACACACACACATACACACCCTTTAGGGACACATGCACTCACCCCTCAGGGACACACACACACCACAAAGAGACACACACAACACAGAGACACACACACACCATACAGACACCCCCCCCACAGGGACACACACACATACACACCCTATAGGGACACATGCACTCACCCCACAGGGACACACACCCCAAAGAGACACACACAACACAGATACACACACACACCACACAGACCCCCCCACAGGGACACACACACATACACACCCTATAGGGACACATGCACTCACCCCACAGGGACACACACACACACACACACCACAAAGAGACACACACAACAGAGACACACACCACACAGACCCCCCCCACAGGCACACACACATAACACACCCCAGGGACACACACACCACACAGACAGACACAGATGTGCACAAATCACCTCACACAACTCGCCTCATACGTGTGCTATCTTTATTTTCCAAACATAAACATCTGATTAAAAACAGCCAATGTGCAACACATGTGCCATATAGGGAATTAAGGCAGATGTCAGTCACATGAGCTGTCTATTATGTGTATGTGTGAGGTAACATATACTGCCCGGACGGGGGGAGGGTTTACTATTGGCTGCAGATTTATCAGGCTGCCTATAGCAATCAATCACAGCTCAGTTTCTATTTTCCTACAGCTCATTAATATGACATATTCAAATTCTATTTTGTTATAGCTGACAGCAGTTATTTATTAACCCGGGCGTAGCCGGGTACTACAGTTAGTAAATAATAAAAAGAAAACAATTTATCGTCTAGCCATGGTATATTGAATAAATTGCTGATCACTGCAAATTTGCACTTCAGTAAGGAAGTGGATGAACTCCAGCACCACCTTTAAGTAGCTCCTCAAAGTCATAACCGCTTTCCAACAAGCTTTTTAATATGACTAAGGGATATGTGCCAGATCAGAACCCCAAACTACAGACTCTGCGTTTTGGGTAGTTGCCCCTCATCAGTGTAGTGTGTGGGATATTCTGATCTGTCTGTGTGAGTGGGCTCCAGTGAGTTCTTCCACTTCCTTACTGAAGTGCAAATTTGCATATATCTGAAAGGAGGGAAGTGGCTACAATCTCCTCACCTACTTAACTGTCTTCTTATGGTTGCAGGAAAACTTCTCTCCATGAGCTAGATAGTAAGTTCCTAGACCTTGCTGATCACTATAGGTCAGACTACTGCCCCTTCCCCCAATAATTCCAAGATCAGAGCTCTGAAACACCAAGAACATAGTTCTGCAGTTCCATCTTGAAAGAAGCAGAGGTGCACATGCTTGACCTTCACTCCTCACACTTGTGTATGTCACGGCTGGAGAAAGTCAAATGCTCTACCCAGCTTTCTCTGTACTCCCACTGGGAAAAAGACTAAAGTTTTTGTATGGGGAAAAGCAACCTTTTTTGTTTATATTTTCTTTGTTATTATAAATGTATGGCTAATATTCTACTGAAAACTATTTTATTCTCTATGCCAATCTGTTAATGAGTCTTTACCACCAAAAGATGCATTCGATCAGTAGTGTAATTGTCCATACAGTCTGAACATGGCACTGTGGAAGGAGAAAACCTTTCGCTGCTGCTCTCTATTACCTAACAAAAGACAAACACATGTCATTTCAGCATCTAAGTATACACCACTTTACATAAGTGTATTACTACAGTTATTAGTCATTGGTTTATTCTACAGTTTGAAACCTTTGTTTAAAAAAAATAAAAATCCTTTAGTTAACCTCTTGGCTCCAGTCATGTATATCCACCTCTGATGTGTCCCAGAGTCTGTACTCTCTGCAGCTCTGACGTCATGTTGACAGTACTGCAACCAACAAGTGAGCTCAAAATGGAAAACCTCTGCACTTAGTGTTGTTTAAAATAAAACATTCCTATATTATACATTCATATAATATATACAGTAGTACCTTAATTTATGACTAACTTTATTTGCAAGCATTTTGAAAGACAAGCTACCATTTCTGAAAAAGTGTAACTTGTTATGAGCAATGATTTGGATAGGGCTGACCGGAACTGTGCATACTGTGCATGTGTGATGCTGCTGTAATACTGCTAATTCTATGTACGGTATTTACTGGCCGCCTACCCACCGCCGTGGTCTGCCGCTGTATTTATTCCGGTTCTGCTCTGAGCTCTCTCAGCCGCAGTACATGCACGGGGAGCCACTGGCAGCAGTGAAGGCTAAGAATGCCACTGTCCAACCACCGCTGCTCGCTCACCGCTGTCTGCAGCATCTCTGAGCTCTCTCACCGTATGTACGGGAAGCCGGCGGCCAATCAGATGCCAGCAGCCACCGGCCAATCAGACACCAGCAACCACCAGTGGCTTCCCATATATCTACTACAGCTGAGAGAGTTCAGGGCGGTGCCCGGCGCAGTGCAGCGGCAGATTGGTGAGAGTGTGTGAGCGTGAAAGTGTATGAGAGAATGTGTGTGTGCATGTGTATTGGGGCTGCATGGGGATGATGAGGGCTGGAAGGGGATGGAGATGATGGGGGCTGCAGAATATTGAGGGCTCCAAGGGACTCATAGGGGCTGAAAGGGGATGATGGGAGCTGCATGGGGATGGTGGGGGCTGCATAGGGATAATGGGGATATTGGGGACTGCATTGGGATTATAGGGGCTGCATGGGGATGATGGAGGCTGCAAGGGCATGATTATATTTATAATCTTTACTGTACAGTATTTTGTATTACTGTAATAATTTACAGTTCTGCATTCGCATGTCTATCACCCCACCCGTTCTCTTCGCTCTGGGAGTAACTTTAGGCTAACATCTGCACTGCTCCGAACCTCCAATTCCCGGCTCCAAGACTTTCCCCGAGCTGCCCCAACTCTCTGGAATGCTCTACCCAAGAAATTAGGATTACCAACAACTTACTTAGCTTCAGGCGCTCACTAAAAACACGTCTCTTTAGGGCAACCTATCATTCTCCCTAATCGGACATAGGTTATCCACTACTTCCGTGAACATAACTGTTTAACTCCATCAGACCCAGAAGCTGGGTGGTGTACACTTACTCCGCTCTCATCTATTCCACACTTCCTCAAAACACCTGGATCATGATTTTACATAAGCCCCTGTACTTTGTGTCACCCCCACCTTATTGTAGATTGTAAGCTCTTGTGAGCAGGGTCATCATTATTTTTTTATTTTTAATTATTGTGTCTTCCAAAACTGTTTCTTACGACTGTTTGTTTGTAGATGAATCTGATTTCTAAAGCGCTGCGGAATATGTTGGCTCTATATAAATAAAGATTATTATTATTATTATGATGAATACAGCAGATATCTTTGTGTTGTAGAACAAATCACCTGCATTTCCATTATTTCTTATGGGAAGATTTGCTTTGATATACAAGCGATTTGAATTACAAGCACACGCTATATTATATACTTATATTGAATGTATCATTGATCCCTGATTCTCATATCTGTCCCAGCTTGTATGCATTACATTTTCTGTGTAACTGTTGAATAGCTAATTGTTGCTGAAGCAAGACTAATTTAACCTTTTGTTGGTTTTCTCTTGTTTTGGTTGCTACCTTGGTTATGACCCTGGCTCAATCTTGTCCTTTTCCTTGTTATTCAGGTATAGACCCAGTTAGCTGTCCATTCACTGCCAATTTGCTACTCTGAGAAGCAACTACTCCATTCAAAGAACAGGGGTCTTAGCAACAGAAGTCAAATTACTGCACGAGGTGAAAGGGCAAAGGCTAAAACACTTCCTGGGACCTGCTAATTGGAGTGTCTGGGTGTCTAGTGCCAGAACAGTCAGTACTAGCACTATTAAGTGTTTCCAGAACATTTTGAAGTTTGACATTGTAACTGTATTACTTTTCTTCTATTCATTTTTGCATTTCATAGATCACCAGTTTTTTTTTATTAAATGATTGAAAACTGGGAAAGCTTGTGATCAGTAAGTATTTTACTACACTCACCCTAAGCTGCAATACATTTACTAAGGTTTAGGCAGTTATAGGTTAGTTGGGAATAATTCTTTAAATGGGTTGTCTGCTGTATTTAAAGGGGTTTTCCCATGAACAAAGTTTAGTTTAATCAACACATCTTGTAGTAATAATAAGCTCCACAATTGATTGTGTTTAAAGAAATATTCCTGTGCTGAGATAGTCTTATATATGTGTCCCTGCTATGTACTGTTTAATGGCTGTGCCTGACTGTACAGGGACATGGTCTGATCATACCAGATCTCCTGTGCTGAGATAATCTTATATATGTGTCCCTGCTATGTACTGTTTAATGGCTGTGTCTGACCGTACAGGGACATGGTCTGATCATACCACATCTCCTGTGCAGAGATAATCTTATATATGTGTCCCTGCTATGTACTGTATAATGGATGTGTCTGACTGTACAGGGACATGGTCTGATCATACCACATCTCCTGTGCTGAGATAATCTTATATATGTGTCTCTGCTATGTACTGTGTAATGGCTGTGTCCAGGGGCGGACCCAGACTGTAGTGGGCCCTGGTGCAAGAAATTTTTCGGGGGCCCCCCCCCCGCCCCTCATAGTGGCGACAAAGTAACGTAAACATCACAGTTTCCCTCCCCACCAGGCACCAGACCAAAGCCCTGCTTCGGGGCTCTTACCTGGCTGGAGCCCCCCTCAGTATCTTCAATCAGCTTGCTGGAGCGGGTGTGTTGCCTGCCTCCACGGAAGAGCCGGAAGAGGAAGTGCAGCAGCACCGACCCTCCCAGCCCCCTCTGCCTCAATGCTGCTGCTCCACCAGCAATCCCCCCTCCCTCCCCCCCTTCGTACTACTGTACAGTACTAGCAGCGCCGCCCGCAGCCAGCACTTCCCCCCCGGGACCGACTCAATGTAAGAGCCTCAGCCGCGGGTGTGCAGCGCGGGTGTGCAGCGCGACGCTGCTGGCACAGCAGTGCCGCGGGTGCGCAGCGCTGCTAACACCCGACAGCACCCCCCTCCCCGGGACACACATGAAGAGCTTCTGTATGTCGGGGGGAAACGGACCTACCGCTGGAGCCTCAGGGGCCCCCTAGGTGGCCTGGGCCCTGGTGCAACTGCACCAGTTGCACCACGGTAGTTCCGCCCCTGGCTGTGTCTGACCGTACAGGGACATGTTCTGTTCATACCACATCTCCTGTGCTGAGATAATCTTATATATGTGTCCCTGCTATGTACTGTGTAATGGATGTGTCTGACCGTACAGGGACATGGTCTGATCATACCAGATCTCCTGTGCTGAGATAATCTTATATATGTGTCCCTGCTATGTACTGTGTAATGGATGTGTCTGACCGTACAGGGACATGGTCTGATCATACCACATCTCCTGTGCAGAGATAGGCTAGGGTCACATTGGCGTTTTTTGTTTTAAATCCTGATCCGGTTTTGAGCTTTAAAAAAGCTCAAAACCGGACCAGGAAACGCTCCTCATAGGAGCCGATGCAAAACACCGGATGGCTTCACAAGCCATCCGGTGGCCGGATCCGGCACTGCTGCCTGCGTTTAAAATCATGCAGGCAGCAGTTTTCGCAGCGTTTCTGGGACCGCACTGCGGTCACCGGATGGCTCAGGATGTGTAATCCTGAGCCATCCGGTAACTGCAGAGTGTGCGGATCCCGGCTATTGACGGGACCCGCAACCGTAATAAAGAGTGAAATTGCTGACCTAAATGACTGATAGAGGTCTGTAGGGGGGCTTAGACCCCCCTACAGACCGGGCTCCCACTTCCATAGTGTTCTTCACCAATTTCGCACCGGGCACGGGCTCCTCGGAGCTGCGTGCATGTCAACCAAGGTGCCCCCCCCCCATCACTATACAGGGGTGCATAGACCCCTCTAATACAATTATGCTTACATTGATGTGTTTTACACAAAGAATAATCACAATTGCATTGTTAATTATATATTTACATGTGTCCGGAGCCAGAGTCCAGTGATTTCCAGGGGCGGGGCTGTGTGCAGCAGCCTCCGCCCGCTCCTTCTTGATGGCCGCCCCCTCTGGCCGTAATCCAGTCTTGTGAGGGCGGCCTCGTCGTTAAAGGGGCGTGGCTAACCGCGGCACATAGTTAGCCACGCCCCTTTAACGACGAGGCCGCCCTCACAAGACTGGATTACGGCCAGAGGGGGCGGCCATCAAGAAGGAGCGGGCGGAGGCTGCTGCACACAGCCCCGCCCTGGAAATCACTGGACTCTGGCTCCGGACACATGTAAATATATAATTAACAATGCAATTGTGATTATTCTTTGTGTAAAACACATCAATGTAAGCATAATTGTATTAGAGGGGTCTATGCACCCCTGTATAGTGATGGGGGGGGGGGCACCTTGGTTGACATGCACGCAGCTCCGAGGAGCCCGTGCCCGGTGCGAAATTGGTGAAGAACACTATGGAAGTGGGAGCCCGGTCTGTAGGGGGGTCTAAGCCCCCCTACAGACCTCTATCAGTCATTTAGGTCAGCAATTTCACTCTTTATTACGGTTGCGGGTCCCGTCAATAGCCGGGATCCGCACACTCTGCAGTTACCGGATGGCTCAGGATTACACATCCTGAGCCATCCGGTGACCGCAGTGCGGTATTCTGCACACAGTTTTCAAAAAAACTTGTGTGCGACCGGCATTGCATTCACCGCATCCGGATCCGGATGCGGTGAATGCAATCTAGGTTTTCAATGTGACCCTACCCATAATCTTATATATGTGTCCCTGCTATGTACTGTATAATGGATGTGTCTGACTGTACAGGGACATGGTCTGATCATACCACATCTCCTGTGCTGAGATAATCTTATATATGTGTCTCTGCTATGTACTGTGTAATGGCTGTGTCTGACCGTACAGGGACATGTTCTGTTCATACCACATCTCCTGTGCTGAGATAATCTTATATATGTGTCCCTGCTATGTACTGTGTAATGGATGTGTCTGACCGTACAGGGACATGGTCTGATCATACCAGATCTCCTGTGCTGAGATAATCTTATATATGTGTCCATGTTATCTACTGTGTAATGGATGTGTCTGACTGTACAGGGACATGGTCTGATCATACCACATCTCCTGTGCTGAGATAATCTTATATATGTGTCCCTGCTATGTACTGTGTAATGGATGTGTCTGACCGTACAGGGACATGGTCTGATCATACCAGATCTCCTGTGCTGAGATAATCTTGAAATAATAATAAGTTCCATAACAGGATGTGATAAAAAAATGTTCTTGTGCTGAGATAATCTATATATGTGTCCCTGCTATGTACTGTGTAATGGCCATGTTTGACTGTACAGGAACATGGTCAGATCTTACCTCAACTCATGGGCTGGGGAGGAAGCAAAAAAGAGTAAAGGAATGGATCATTGTTGATTCTTTTTGAGGTAAAACATTTCCCTGCCTATTTTATTTCCTTCATGGCCCAGAAGCTGTGGTGTGATCCAACCATGTCTCTGTATGGTCAGACATGGTCATTGCAAACTACATAGCAGGGACACATACAGTACATACCAAAAGTTTGGACACACCTTCTCATTCAAAGAGTTTTCTGTATTTTCATGACTGTGAAAATTGTAGATTCACACTGAAGGCATCGAAACTATGAATTAACACATGTGGAGTTATATACTTAACAAAAAAGTGTGAAACAACTGAAAATATGTCTTATATTCTAGGTTCTTCAAAGTAGCCACCTTCTGCTTTGATTACTGCTTTGCACACTCTTGGAATTCTCTTGATGAGCTTCAAGAGGTAGTCACTGGAAATGGTTTTCACTTCACAGGTGTGCCCTGTGAGGTATAATAAGTGGGATTTCTTGCCTTATAAATGGGGTTGGAATCATCAGTTGTGTTATGCAGAAGTCTGGTGGATACACAGCTGATAGTCCTACTGAATAGACTGTTAGAATTTGTATAATGGCAAGAAAAAAGCAGCTAAGTAAAGAAAAACGAGTGGCCATCATTACTTTAAGAAATGAAGGTCAGTCAGTCCAAAAAATTGGGAAAAGTTTGAAAGTGTCCTTAAGTGCAATTGCAGAAACCATCAAGCGCTACAAAGAAACTGGCTCACATGAGGATCCGCCCCAGGAAAGGAAGACCAAGAGTCACCTCTGCTGCGGAGGATAAGTTCATCCGAGTCACCAGCCTCAGAAATCGCAGGTTAACAGCAGCTCAGATTAGAGACCAGGTCAATGCCCCACAGAGGAGAGGAGACTTAGTGCAGCAGGTCTTCATGGTGAGGCTGCTAGGAAACCACTGCTAAGGACAGGCAACAAGCCGAAGAGACGCTGTTGAGTCTAAATTTGAGATCTTTGGTTCCAACCACCGTGTCTTTGTGCAAAGCAGAAAAGGTGAACGGATGGACTTTACATGCCTGGTTCCCACCGTGAAGCATGGAGGAGAAGGTGTGATGATGATGGGGTGCTACGCCAGGTGTCCTGGCCTCCACAGTCACCAGACCTCAACCCAATCAAGATGGTTTGGGGTGAGCTGGACCATAAAGTGAAGGCAAAAGGGCCAACATGTGCTAAGCATCTCTGGGAACTCCTTCAAGACTGTTGGAAGACCATTTGCGGTGACTACCTCTTGAAGCTCATCAAGAGAATGCCAAGAGTGTGCAAAGCAGTAATCAAAGCAAAAGGTGGCTACTTTGAAGAACCTAGAATATAAGACATATTTTAAGTTATTTCACACTTTTTTGTTAAGTATATAATGCCACATGTGTTAATTCATAGTTTTGATGCCTTCAGTGTGAATCTACAATTTTCATAGTCATGAAAATACAGAACACTCTTTGAATTAGGTGTGTCCAAACTTTTGGTCTGTACTGTATATATAAGATTATCTCAGCATAGGAGATGTGGTGTGATCAGGACATATCCTATACGGTCATACACACCCATTACACAGTACATAGCAGGGACACATATATAAGATTATCTCAGCACAGGCGATGTGGTGTGATCAGACCATGTCCCTGTACAGTCAGAAACATCCATTATACAGTACATAGCAAGGACACATATATAAGATTATCTCAGCTCAGGAGCTGTGGTATGATCAAACCATGTTTCTGTACGGTCAGACACATCCATTACACAGTACATAGCAGGGACACATATATAATATTATCTCAGCACTGGAGATGTGGTATGATCAAACCATGCTCTGTACAGTCAGACACATCAATTACACAGTACACAGGTTTGTGTGTCAAAACCAGGACTGTCTCCAAAACTCAGAGCAGGTGTCAATCTTTCAATTATACTTTTTCTCTGCAAGTTCCTCTCCTGGTTCTTCTCCTGGTTCTTCTCCTGGTTTGGCACACAAACCTGATCAAACCTGATCAGGAAAAAAACTGCAGTGTGAAACCAACCTTATATATGTGTCCCTTCGGTGTAGTGTGTAATGGATGTATCTGACCATACAGGGACATGATATGATCATACCACATCGCCTGTGCTGAGATAATCTTATATATTAGATTATCTCAGCACAGGAGATGTGGTATGATCAGACTATGTCCCTGTAAAGTCAGACACAGCCATTACACAGTAGATAACATGGACACATATATAATATTATCTCAGCATAGGAGATGTGGTATGATCAGACCATGTATCTGTACGGTCAGGCACATACCATTGCACAATACATAGCAGGGACACATATATAAGATTATCTGAGCACAGGAACATTTTTTTTATCTCATCCTGTTATGGAACTTATTCTTATTTCAAGATATCTTCATTAAAATGAACTTTGCTTGTGGAAAAAACCCTTTAATAGCTTTTAGTTAGAATAAATAGCTAATGAAGCAAATAACACTGGCAGTCAAGGGGGACTGGAACAGGGTGGGTATAACATACCTCTCACACATATGAGAGTAAATAAATAAATGGATGAATAAGGTGAAGCTGCAAGTAGACTGGAGAACCTACGTGATGGTCTCAATTATGTGTAAATAAGGGGTTTTTAGAGTTTTAGGTAGACACCTTGCAAAATGGTGATTAAAGCCACCAAAGAAAGAAATTAATGCTATATGTACACTGATGAGAAAAAGTGTAACAATGTTTTGAAGTTTTGACTTTCATACTTCATATCTCACTATTTACTATAGCGTTTAATATACCTTAATTTTATAGACAATCACTTTATCTATCTCATACATGAATTTGACTTGCAATTATTTAGCATATGGTTAGTTATGCAGATTATTGTCATGTCACGTTATTTTTACTGTGTTGCTCTTGGTGTTTGAAAATATTTTTAATCTTCTATACTACTAATTGCAACCTGTTCTCACATTCCCTAATAGCTCATTGTGTTATTAGGTTAATTCACAAGCAAAAGGTCACTGTTTTGAATCAACGAGCAGCCATGAAGAAATTTGCCAAGAAATGAGAACCTGCATCATCAAGCTTATTGACAGCGGTCTCTTCGTAAAGCAAATTGGCAAATTGCATCATGCAAGTGCCATGACAGTTGGAAGAATATGACATGAAGTCTAACCATTCAAAATCCAATAGGTGGATGTTTAGACAACATATTGGAGTCACCAAGTTGGCTTATAACGAAGTCTATCAATTCTGGTGCGACAAACACGGCAGTGGAGGAGGCTCATATGCTTCATAAAAGTGAAATCACAGACGTCCATGCAAGTACCATGTGATGCATGTTACACAGTTTATATCACAAGTAAAGAAAAAAAAATGTATATAATAGTTATAACATAACAGGTAAAATAAATTATTATATGTGCGTTTTGGATTGCCTTCCTCCTAAATTACATTACAACAATCCACTTGAGCATTGTGGTGTTCTCAGATCTTTTGCTGTGGATCTGTTTTTAGCCTTGCAGTCTCTTAATGTTACTAATAATTTATTTTACCTGCATGTTTGGACTATTGTGTCATTTTATTCCTTTCCCGTGATATATACTTGCACTGACCTGTCCCTTAGGGCCATAATTGTCCGTTGTCATTTTAATCGTACACCTGACACTAGCATTTATATTTTGTTATTCACTTTTTGTGAATTTCCAATTTTGATTTGCTGTTTGAATAATCTATCTCTCTTAGCCTTTATTATTGTTACACAACTCCAGAATGGAGGCCAGAAAAAAGGTGAAGATGCTTTACTTAAATATCGTCATAGGCATCAGCTTGTGTTTGCAAAAATTTTGAAAAGTGGACAGTAGAAGATTGGAAACAGGTGATTTAGAGTAATGAGATGAAAGTCAATAATCTATGCCTGATGGGTAAAAAACTGCTGGAACAGCATGTCCATCTTGAACTGTCTTCCCACCTCTCCTCCTACTCCCTCTTTGACCAGTCACAACCTGGCTTCCGATGGCATCACTCAACTGAAACTGCCCTGACTAAAGTCACCAATGATCTATTGAAAGCTAGAAGCAAGCAACACTACTTTATCCTCCCCCTCCAGACCTGTATTCTGCTTTTGACACCTTAGACCACTCCCTCTTGCGATAGATTCTCTCACCTCTTGGTATCACAGACTTGGCCCTCTCTTGGATTCTTCATATCTCACAGACCGGACATTCAGTGTCTTCCTCTCCAAATCACCTCCTCATCTTGCCCCTGTCTGTCGGTGTTCCCCAAGGCTCAGTTCTAGGACCCCTACTATTCTCTGTCTACACTATTGTAACTGGGACAGCTCATAGAATCCCATGGATTTCAGTATCATCTATTCACTGATAACGCCCAGATCTACCTCTCTGGACCTGACATCACCTCCTTACTAACCAAAATTCCACAATGACTGCTTACTATTTCATCCTTCTTTTCTGCTCATTTTCTAAAACAGATTTGAACATGACAAAACAGAATTCATCATCTTTCCCCCATCTCACTCTACCACCCCACCAGACCTATCCAGCAAAGTCAATGGCTGTTCACTTTCCCCAGTCCCGCATGCTCGGTGCCTTGGGGTAATGCTTCACTCTGCCCACTCCTTCAAGCCACATATCCATGCCCTCTACACCTCCTGCCAACTCTAACTCAAAAACATTTCCGGATATGTTTATTCTTGACAAGAAACTGCAAAAACACTCGTGCATGCCCTCACCATCTCCCACCTCGACTACTGTAACCTCCTACTCTCTGGCCTCCCTTTAGCACTCCTGCACCCCTTCAATCAATTCTAAAGTCTGCCAGACTAACCCACCTGTCTCCCCATTTTTCCCCAGCCTCTCCTCTCTGCAGAGCCCTTCACTGGCTTCCCATTGTCCAGAGGCTCCAGGTCAAAACCCTAACCATGATATACAAAGAAATCCACAACCTGTCCCCTCCATCTATCTGTGACTTGGTCTCCCGGTACTTACCTACATGCAACCTGGGATCCTCTCAAGATCTCCTTCTCTGTTCCCCTCTTATCTCTTCTTCCCATGACTGCATACAAGATTTCTCTCATGCATCCCCCTTACTCTGGATCTCTCTGCCCCACACATCAGACTCTCACCAACTGTAGAAACCTTCAAAAGATCCTAAAGACCCACCTCTTCCAACAAGCCTACAACCTGCAGTAACCCTCAGTCCACCCAAACCACTGCTCAATCAGCTCTACCCCTCCTAGTGTATCCTCACCCATCCCTTGTAGACTGTGAGCCTTCGCGGGCAGAATCCTCTCCCCTCCTGTACCTGTATGGAATAAATGGCACACTAATAATAAAATTAATAATAATAGTAAAAGATTGGAAATTGGTTAATTTGGAGCAATGAGGACTAAGCTCTAAGGTCTAATGGATCAAAAAATTGAAAGAACTGTCAAGTTTGGTGGAGGATGCCTAATGATATGGGGTTGTTTCAAAGCTAAATGTATTGGATATTAGACCAGGATTGATGTTGGTCTAATTGCTGAGCTAAAAGTTAGTATCCTGCAAGATGTGTACTTTTTCCACTAAAGTACTATGTGTATGAAAAGGAAAACATAGGGTTCCAGGAGGACAACAAGCCGAAGTATATGTTGAGATTGATGAAAAATTGTTTCAATGATAATTATGTTTAGATGCTGGATTAGTCCCCAAAGCTGTTAGACCTCAACCAAATCGAACACTTGTTTGTAGAGTTGAAGATTAAGCTGTACAAATACCAAGTGAGTTGTCCAGTATGCATCAACATTGGAAGGAGTAGAAGAGACTTGGGATCCGATTTAGTTGAGACATGTTGAATGTGATGACAGCATGCCCAGAAGGATTCAGGCAGTTATGAAATCTAAAGTGAAATTACAAAATACTAACAAAATAATAAAAATTTAAATTTGGATTAATAGGAACAGTGGCATGACAAGGATCTGCATAAATAGTCATATGCTAAATAGTTGCAAGTCAAATTTATTTATGAGACATCCAAGATAATTGTTTATAAAGTGAAGATAGCCTAATGCTCAAAAATGTAGTGGATGGTGAAATATGGAGCCTGAAACTCAAAAGTTCAAAATATTGTCAGCACTTTGCTCATCAGTGTAATATTCAACATAGGTTAAAGAGATTTTCAATACTGATTTGATCCCCTATTTTTTGTCCTAACTATTGCTAACTAACATTTTCCTAATATACTTCCACTACCTCCCCTGCTCCTGGAAGCTTATCTTTCTGAGCCTTGCAGAACCCAAAGCTAGAACCACAATAAATTATTTACAAGTCTCAGAGAGGCAGAAGCAGAAATGTATTGGGAAAGTGATAGGACAAAGGAAAGGGTGTCACATTAGTAGTGGAAAACCTTTTAAGTATAAGAGAAAGACCAATTCAGGTTTCATAAGGGTACCTTTACACGCCGCAACTTTTGGCGGCAATCGGAGGCAATCTAATGTGCGCGTGCACATTTTTCATGGTTGCCTCCGAACATCAAAGGTGCTTTTACACGCCGCAATTTCGCCCTCAACCTAAGGCGACGTGCTGCTTACACACACAAACAACGGGCAAACATCCGGTAGACTCCCGTCGCCCCTTCACACGCCGCAATCCCCAAAGGAATGTGGGCGTACATGTTCAGCGCGGCAAAAACATAGGAGTGGCAGACTGCTGTATACCCGCCCCAAGTACGCTGATTGGGACAAGCAATAGCGTTACGATTGGCCAGCCTGCGCAGGAAGGCTGGCTAATACATGACGCTATTGCCATTGTGTAGTGTGAATGGACAGCTGTTCTAATATGGCGCCCTGTGAAGGGACAGCCAATGGAAACACAGTAGCCACCACCAATCATCGCTGATGGGGCGCGGTCTCCAGCACGCTGTGGCACGCCTCCGGGAAATCAGTAGGCGACGCTAATTCCATTCCTATCGCCTTCACACGCCAAAAGCAGGGAATTTCCCCTTCATGATTGCCTCTGGTTTTGGAGCAGTGCTGTGAAATCGGAACCAGGCGCAACCTTTTTGATCGCTGCCAGATTCCCCAATTACACGCCGCACTTTCGAGGCAATTTCACGGCGATGGTGACGGGACTACTGATTGCTGGTCAGATTTCTCGCGCGGTTGTGGCGTGTAAAGGTACCCTAACAGTGGTCTTTGAAGAAAACTTTCCTTGGATAATTGATGGAGGTATCAAATGAGAGACTCATGTTTGGCATCTTGAATGTCACAAATATATATGCTTCTAAGGCCTTCTTCACAAATACCATAATTTTTGACATTCTCTGCGTTTTTTAGCTGTTATTAAAAAAACGCACATGCGTTAACTTAAGGTACATGGTGAACTTAAGTGTAGCTGCGTTTTTTAACAACACATGCATATGCGTTTTTATGAAAAAATGACTAAGTCCAAAAACTTGCCAAAAATGTTCAGAACCTCAGGGGACATTATTTGGCACCCTTAGAAAAACGGATCCGTTTTTCTAAGGGCTTAAAAAAAGATTGGTATGTGTGAACAAGGCCTTAGCCACATAGTCATTCAAAGGGGTTGTCCAGGATTGCATCCATGGTATATAGGTCATCAATTTAAAA
The DNA here is from genome assembly GCA_033576535.1 of Allobates femoralis. Lineage (NCBI taxonomy): Eukaryota > Metazoa > Chordata > Amphibia > Anura > Aromobatidae > Allobates > Allobates femoralis. The sequence goes on along the minus strand of JARQOC010000001.1, from coordinate 269,765,534 downwards.
ATGTTTGAGTTTAGAGACTTGGCATCCATACAATCATCTGAAACGTTTTAGTTGAAGGCCAAAAATAAGTATAATGTGGGATGGAACACAGCAGCTCTCTGCACTGCCTAGTGGACACTGTGGAGCTCTGCGCTTTATCTTCCATTGATCTCATATCCTACAGATAGGTTTTCAATAGTTTAGTCCTGGAGAACCCTTAAAGTGACTAATATAATTTTTACAAACATCAGCAAAACTTGATCTCTAAAAATATCGATTGTTTGAAATAGTTGTACAAATAAATTTATACCTGTAAAAGTTCAAACTCCAAGTGCTGCTTCTTGATTTTTTTCAGAAGTAAACAATAAGTTGCCAATATTGATGATGGTTTGTTATTTACTAGAATATTGGTCATTTCAGGCATTTTTACATTTGAGGTGGTGCTCATATATTTTAAAACAATAGCATCCAACTCATCGGGACGAAGCCTACGGTACACAAGCAAATAATTATGGAAAATAGTTGTTAAGATGGGTTTAATAAACAATATCCTAAACCCCCTTGTTTGGTAAAGAGAATAACGTGAGGAATAAAACAGGATTGGAAACTAAATAAAATGACGCAATCATAATTTTTGCCAAGAAGCCAATTATGTGAAACATAGCGACTGCCAAACTGGCAATAATTTAATACAGACCTTTATACTATTAATTATGTCGAGCTAAATTCAGTCATATTTCTAATATTCCAAGCTGCATTGAGTCTCAATTGTAATGTGCAGAGTGCTACCTAGTAATGAAGACGTGATCTGATGCCAAAATAAAATTCAAACCATATTCAGAAGTCTGTATAGTTTATAGAGCCAAATCAGGTGTGAAGAATAATATTTAAATCCATGTCTGGTGCCGAGTCTAATGTGCAATATCAAATACGATGTGAAGTCTAATTTACAGAGCTTTACTACGAGTCAAAGTCTAATTAACAGTATTATATCAGGTGCAAGTCTAATGCAAACAAAACAGGTTCAGATTATAATATACCAAGCAACATGTGGATTATCTCGAAATATAAGTATTATCCAATACCTGGAGTGCTGATAAATTATTATGCTTATTGTTATATTTATTAATAATATTAATTTCACTGTTTTTTATATATCACAAAAGTCATGTGAAGTATACACATAAATACTGTAAAGCCAATGGTTCTGATTCAGCATTTGTAGGCCTTTTTTTGCAGTATTAATAGCTCTAATAGTAATTTTTACTTTTTGTGCCAATATTCAGCATTCATTTGCAACTTTTAACCACTTAGCGCCATTGAATGTTCTGGTACATCCAATGTCAGCTCCCTGGCTATGATGCTGGTTCAGAAGGTGAACCTGCATCTATTCTGGCAGATGATGGCTGTATTTCTCAGATCTCATCTGCCTTTAACAGCTGTGGGTGTAGTGGAGTGACTTAGGTTGTTGCTATTAACCTGTTAAAAGACACTGTCAGACTCTGATAGTGGTATTAACATTGCAGGGGAGTGGGATTCTAACTGACTATTGGTTCCTCTGCAATGCAATTGCAGGATGATGATGGGTTCTTATAAGGGCCGGCATCAGCACCCGGCACACCCGGGCAAGTGTCGGGGCCCTGGCCTGATAGAGGGGTCCACGTCACCCACATACATCGCATTGTGGCACGGGATTAATTATTTTTCCCTGCATTTATTTTTCCATGAGTGTGTTCTGAGGCCGCACGGTCCTGCGACTTCAGTACCTCTCACTAAGTTCCTCCCATTTGTGTTCCACAGTGGAACGCATATAGGAGGAGGAACAGTGTTCATTCTTCCTCCTATATGCGTTCCACAGTGGAACGCAACGCATGCCGCCTGACATCCAAGTGTGTGGAGTGGAGGCGGAGAGACATGGAGCAGATTCTACAAACACACATGCACCAAGTACTGTCCTCACCCTACCCGAGTTCCCGACCATTATGCTGCAGCTGCACCAGTACTGTGCTGTGCCTGCGCTGCTGCTCCACCCCTGCTTGTCGTATGTCACACAAATCCAAACTCACTGTCTGTTTTCTGTATGCTGGGTTCCACTGTGGAATGCAAACTGACACCGTCTCATCTACATGATTACTAGGAGCAGTAGATACTTCCTCCAATGTGTTCCACAGTGGAACGCATATGCAACATATACAGTGACAGGTGGCTGACAGCAGCACACACAATAACCTATATTAGGCTAGGGTCACACTGACGTCGTGGATGCATTTTTCACACTTGTCTTTTGTGAAAAGCGCATGGAAAAACGCATCCATAGGCACCAATGCAAAAATGCATGGCCAAAGTGCCATTGTTTTTTGGATGCGTTTTTTGGCTTAGCACCAAAAAATGTTGCATGCTGCGATTTTTGGTGCTTTTTTGGTGATTTTCAAAAACGCATGCATTTTTGTAACATGGGGCCCTATGGGAAACGCATGCAAAAATGCTTGGCACTAAATGGTACCATGCGTTTTTGCATGTGTTTTTGCCTACCATCAAAAACGCAGCCCAAAAACGCAGGCTGCCAAAAACATCCTCAAAAACGCAGGCAAGTGTGACCCTAGCCTTACCTGGAGACTTGGGGGCGGGCTCAGGAAGAGCAGTGCAGTGGGTTTCACATTCTCGGAGCTTCACTGCTAAGGCCCTGATTCCCCTTTCACTTCCTGCTCCTCGCTCTCCTCTGAGGCTGAGCTCATTTATTCAGTCTTTATACATAAATCTGCATCTATATAGCACCCGCCTATATATGTCTGTATATAAGCCAGCCTATATGCATGCAGTTAATGTCCCTTATGGAATTTGTAAAAACCAGTCTTTGTGAATTCTATGTGATGTATGCAGCATAATATACAGCAGATTAGGCTGCTTTCACATCAGCGTTTTTTGAAATTTGCGGCAGATCTGGCAGATTTACCGCATCTGTCGGATCTGCCGCATAACGGCTGCACTTGTGGTACACTAGCAGCAAGCCCCATTCATTCTCTATGGGGCTTTTTGCAGGTGCGACAAATTCGGCTTTTGCCATGATCCGGCAAATCCAGCAGTTATGGCAGGTCAAAAAACTGCAGCTAGCACCGTTGTTTTCCACGTGCTGCAAGTGTCAGATCCGGCAAACCCCACTTGCTGCACCTGATCACAAGCCCCATAGGGAATGAAAGGGGCTTGCCGCAAGTGTGCCGCAAGTGCAGCCTTTACGTGGCAGATCCGACAGATGAAGTAAATCTGCTGTATCTGCCGCAAATTTAAAAAAAACACTGATGTGAAAGAGGCCTTACAGAGCTGTGATTATATTGTATATACCGTACATACTCGTGTATAAGCCGACCCGTGTATAAGCCGACCCCCCCCACTTTTGCCCCCAAAATCTGGGAAAACCTATTGACTCGTGTATAAGCCGAGGGTGGACCCCAGCACAGATATACAGCCCCCATCAGTGTGGTATACAGGCCCCCCCAGTGGTATACAGGCCTCCCCAGTGGTAGTATACAGCAGCCCCAGTGGTAGTATATAGCATCCCCAGCAGCCCCAGTGGTAGTATATAGCAGCCCCAGCAGCCCCAGTGGTAGTATACAGCAGCCCCAGTGGTAGTACATAGCAGCCCCAGCAGCCCCAGTGGTAGTATATAGCATCCGCAGCAGCCCCAGTGGTAGTATATAGCAGCCCCAGCAGCCCCAGTGGTAGTATATAGCATCCCCAGCAGCCCCAGTGGTAGTATATAGCAGCCCCAGCAGCCCCAGTGGTAGTATATAGCAGCCCCAGCAGCCCCAGTGGTAGTATATAGCAGCCCCAGCGGTAGTATACAGCAGCCCAGCAGCCTCAGTAATCCACGGCCCCCCCCCTTGCTCCGGAAACCTGTAAAGTAAAATATACTTATCACTGTCCCGCTGCCGTCCCCGCCGCTACCGACATAGCGATCCTCCATCTTCATCTGTCTTCTTCCGGCTTCCTGTGTTCGGCGCCGGCAATGACGTCATTGCCTGCGCCGAACAGTGTAAACCGGAAAAAGACAGATGAAGATGGAGGATCGCTATGTCGGCAGCGGCGGGGACGGCAGCGGGACAGTGATAAGTATATTTTACTTCACAGGTTTCCGGAGCAAGGGGGGGGGGGCTGGATTACTGAGGCTGCTGGGGCTGCTGTATACTCATAGGGACCGTATTGACTCGCGTATAAGCCGAGGGGGGTACTTTTCAGCCCAATTTTTGGGCTGAAAAACTCGGCTTATACGCGAGTATATACGGTATGTAGAGTTGTGTATACATAGTATAGAGATGTTTTTATAGTATAGTGCTGTGTATAAAGCTTATAGAATCAACACTACATACACTGACCACTATGTACAGTAGTATATAAACAGCTACACCGTATATTTTTTAGCACAGTATATAGTGTGGAGCCATGTATATATGGTACATCTCTTGTGCAGCATACATGGTGTAACTGTCAGTATCAGCATTATATATACACTATCGCACAATCGTTTGGGGTCACCCAGCCAATTTTGTGTTTTCCATGAAAACTCATACTTTTATGTATTAAATGAGTTGCAAAATGAATAGAAAATATAGTCCAGACATTGACAAGGTTAGAAATTATGATTTTTATTTGAAATAATAATTTTCTCCTTCAAACTTTGCTTTCGTCAAAGAATGCTCCCTTTGCAGCAATTACAGCATTGCAGACCTTTGGCATTCTAGCTGTTAATTTGCTGAGATAATCTTGAGAAATTTTACCCCATGCTTCCTCAAGCCCCTCCCACAAATTGGAATCGCTTGATGGGCACTTTTTGCATACCATATGTTGAAGCTGCTCCCACAACAGCTCAATGGGGTTGAGATCTGGTGACTGGGTGACTGCGCTGGCCATTCCATTACAGATAGAATACCAGCTGCCTGCATCTTCCCCAAATAGTTCTTGGATAATTTAGAGGTATGCTTTGGGTCATTGTCCCTGTTGTAGGGTGAAATTGGCTCCAATAAAGCGCTATCCACAGGGTATGGCATTGCAAAATGGAGTGATAGCCTTCTTTATTCAAAATTCCTTTTACCGTGTACAAATCTCCCACTTTACCACCACCAAAGCAACCCCAGACAATCACACTACCTCCACCATGCTTGACAAATGGCGTCAGCCTTCCAGCTTCTTTTCAGTTGTTCTGCATCTCACAAATGTTGTTCTGTGTGATCCAAACACCTCAAACTTCGAATCATCTGTCCATAACACTTGTTTCCAATCTTCCGCTGTCCAATGTCTGTGTTCTTTTGTCCATATTAATCTTTTCCTTTTATTAGCCAGTCTCAGATATGGCTTTTTCTTTGCCGTTCTGCCCTGAAGGCCAGCATCCCGGAGTCGCGTCTTCAGTGTAGCCATTGACACTGGCGTTTTGCGGGTAATATTTAATGAAGCTACCAATTGAGGTGCTGTGAGGCGTTGATTTCTCAATTTAAAGACTCTAATTTACTTGTCTTGTTCCTCAATTGTGCAGCGGGGCCTCCCGCTTCTCTTTCTACTCTGGTTAGAGCCTGTTTGTGCTCTTCTCTGAAGCGAGTAGTACACACCATTGTAGGAATTCTTCAGTTTCTTGGCAATTTCTCACATGGAATAGCCTTCATTTCTAAGAACAAGAATAGACTGTCGAGTTTCACATGAAAGTTCTCTTTTTCTGGCCATTTTGAGAGTTTCATAGAACAAACAAATGCAATGCTCCAGATTCACAACTAATTCAAAGGAAGGTCAATTTTATAGCTTCACTAATCAGCCACACCGTTTTCAGCTGTGCTAACATACTTGTACAAGGGTTTTCTAAACATCCATTAGCCTTCTTACACAGTTAGGAAACACAATGTACCATTAAAACACTGGAGTGGTGGTTATTGGAAATGGGCCTTTATACACCTATGTAGATATTGGATTAAAAACCAGATGTTTGCAGCTAGAATAGTCATTTACCCCATTAACAATGTACACAGTGTATTTCCGATTCATTTAAGGTTAGCTTCATTGAAAAAAAAGTGCTTTTCTTTCAAAAATAAGGACATTTCTAACTGAGCCCAAACCTTTGAACAGTAGTGTATATATACAGTGCCTACAAGTAGTATTCAACCCCCTGCAGATTTAGGTGGTTTGATAAGATGCAAATAAGTTAGAGTCTTCAAACTGCAAACGAGAGTAGGATTTATTAACAGAAGCATAAATCTTACAAACCAAAAAGTTATGTTGCTCAGTTGAATTTTAATAAATTTTAAACATAAAAGTGTGGGTCAATTATTATTCAACCCCTCAAACCACCAGCATTCTGTTTGGTCGCCCTAAAGTATTAAGAAGTAGTTCAGGCACAAAGAACAATGAACTTCACATGTGTGGATTAATTATCTCTTTTGCCAGCCTTTTCTGACTATTTAAGACCCTCCCCAAACTTGTGAACAGCACTCATACATGGTCAACATGGGAAAGACAAAGGAGCATTCCAAGGCCATCAGAGACAAGATCGTGGAGGGTCACAAGGCTGGCAAGGGGTACAAAACCCTTTCCAAGGAGTTGGGCCTAATTGTCTCCACTGTTGGGAGCATCATCTGGAAGTGGAAGGCTTATGGAACTACTGTTAGCCTTCCACGGCCTGGACAGCCTTTGAAAGTTTCCTCCCGTGCCGAGGCCAGGCTTGTCCGAAGAGTCAAGGCTAACCCAAGGACAACAAGGAAGGAGCTCCGGGAAGATCTCATGGCAGTGGGGACATTGGTTTCAGTCAATACCATAAGTAACGTACTCCACCGCAATGGTCTCCGTTCCAGACGAGCCCGTAAGGTACCTTTACTTTCAAAGCGTCATGTCAAGGCTCGTCTACAGTTTGCTCATGATCACTTGGAGGACTGTGAGACAGACTGGTTCAAGGTTCTATGGTCTGATGAGACCAAGATCGAGATCTTTGGTGCCAACCACACACGTGACGTTTGGAGACTGGATGGCACTGCATACGACCCCAAGAATACCATCCCTACAGTCAAGCATGGTGGTGGCAGCATCATGCTGTGGGGCTGTTTCTCAGCCAAGGGGCCTGGCCATCTGGTCCGCATCCATGGGAAGATGGATAACACAGCCTACCTGGAGATTTTGGCCAAGAACCTCCGCTCCTCCATCAAGGATCTTAAGATGGGTCGTAATTTCATCTTCCAATAAGACAACGACCCAAAGCACACAGCCAAGAAAACCAAGGCCTGGTTCAAGAGGGAAAAAATCAAGGTGTTGGAGTAGCCTAGTCAGTCTCCTGACCTTAACCCAATTGAAAACTTGTGGAAGGAGCTCAAGATTAAAGTCCACATGAGACACCCAAAGAACCTAGATAACTAGGAGAAGATCTGCATGGAGGAGTGGGCCAAGATAACTCCAGAGACCTGTGCCGGCCTGATCAGGTCTTATAAAAGACGATTATTAGCTGTAATTGCAAACAAGGGTTATTCCCCAAAATATTAAACCTAGGGGTTGAATAATAATTGACCCACACTTTTATGTTTAAAATTTATTAAAACTCAACTGAGCAACATAACTTTTTGGTTTGTAAGATTTATGCTTCTGTTAATAAATCCTACTCTCGTTTGCAGTTTGAAGGCTCTAACTTATTGGCATCTTATCAAACCACCTAAATCTGCAGGGGGTTGAATACTACTTGTAGGCACTGTATATATATATATATATATATATATATATATATGTATACAGTATATACATATCTATATATACATATATCTATTCAATTCCCACCAAGGACAACATCTGCAAGGCATTTGTATGTTCTCCCCATGTTTGCGTGGGTTTCCTCCAGACACTCCGGTTTCCCCCCACACTTCAAAAAGACAAATGGATAAGATGTTTAGATTGTGAGCCTCAATCGGGACAGTGTCGCAAATGTATGTAAAGTGCTGTGGAATTAATAGCGCGACATAAATATTATTAATATAAATAAATAAATATATATATATACAGTACAGACCAAAAGTTTGGACACACCTTCTCATTCAAAAGGTTTTCTGTATTTTCATGACTATGAAAATTGTAGATTCACACTTAAAGGCATCAAAACTATGAATTAACACATGTGGAATTATTTACTGAACAAAAATATGTGAAACAACTGAAAATATGTCTTATAATCTCTGTTCTTCAGAGTAGCCATCTTTTGCTTTGATTACTGCTTTGCACACTCTTGGCATTCTCTTGATGAGCTTCAAGAGGTAGTCACTGGAAATGGTCTTACAACAGTCTTGAAGGAGTTCACAGAAATGCTTTGCTCTTGTTGACCCTTTTGCCTTCACTCTGTGGTCCAGCTTATCCCAAACCATCTCGATTGGGTTCAGGTCTGGTGACTGTGGAGGCCAGGTAATCCCCATCACTCTCCTTCTTGGTCAAGTAGCCCTTACACAGCCTGGAGGTGTGTTTGGGGTCATTGTCCTGTTGAAATATAAATGATGGTCCAACTAAACGCAATCCGGATGGAATAGCATGTCGCTGCAAGATGCTGTGGTAGCCATGCTGGTTCAGTATGCCTTCAATTTTGAATAAATCCCCAACAGTGTCATCAGCAAAGCACCCCCACACCATCACACCTCCTCCTCCATGCTTCACGGTTGGAACCAGCAGTAGAGTCCATCCGTTCACCTTTTCTGCGTCGCACAAAGACACGATGGTTGGAACCAAAGATCTCAAATTTGGATTCATCAGACCAAAGCACAGATTTCCAATCGTCTAATGTCCATTCCATGTGTTATTTAGACAAAACAAGTCTCAAGTTGCCTGTCCATACAGTGGTTTCCTTGCAGCTATTTTACCATGAAGGCCTGCTGCACAAATCTACAAGTCTCCTCTTAACATTTGTTGTAGAGATGTGTCTGCTGCTAGAACTCTTTGTGGCATTGACTTGGTCTCTAATCTGAGCTGCTGTTAACCTGCGATTTCTGAGGCTGGTGACTCAAATGAACTTATCCTCCGCAGCAGAGGTGACTCTTGGTCTTTCTTTCCTGGGCGGTCCTAATGTGAGCCAGTTTCTTTGTAGCGCTTGATGGTTTTTGCAACTGCACTTGGGGACACTTTCAAAGTTTTCCCATTTTTCGGACTGACTGACCTTCATTTCTTAAAGTAATGATGGCCACTCGTTTTCTTTACTTAGCTGCTTTTTTCTTGCCATAATACAAATTCTAACAGTCTATTCAGTAGGACTATCAGCTGTGTATCCACCAGACTTGTGCACAACACAACTGATGATCCCAACCCATTTATAAGGCAAGAAATCCCACTTATTAAACCTGACAGGGCACACTTGTGAAGTGAAAACCATTTCCGGTGACTACCTCTTGAACTCATCAAGAGAATGCCAAGAGTGTGCAAAGCCGTAATCAAAGCAAAAGGTGGCTACTTTGAAGAACCTAGAATATAAGACATATTTTCAGTTGTTTCATACTTTTTTGTTAAGTATATTATTCCACGTGTTAGTTCATAGTTTTAGATGCCTTCAGTGTGAATCTACTATTTTCATAGTCATGAAAATACAGAAAACTCTTTGAATGAGAAGGTGTGGCCTTGTTCACACATACCACAGCTTTTGCCTTTAATCCGTTTTTGGGAACATTTTGGACTGTTTTTGTCAAAGTCCAAAAAAACATATGAGTTAACGCATGCGTTTCCCATAGGGCCCCATGTTAAAAAATGCATGCGTTTTTTTACAGCACCCAAAAAACGCTGCATGCAGTGTTTTTTGGGATGCTGAACAAAAACGCATGTGTTGTTAAAAAACGCAGCTACACTTAAGCTGCACCATGCGCTTAAACGCATATTTAGCGTTTTTTAGACTTAGAAAAAAAAGTCTAAAATGATCCCAAAAGCAGATTTAAGGCAAAAATGATGGTATGTGTGAACAAGGCCTAAGTGTCACTGCGTTTTTTAACAACACATGCGTTTTTGTTCAGCATCCCAAAAAACACTGCATGCAGCGTTTTTGGGTGCTGTAAAAAAATGCATGCGTTTTTTTTAACATGGGCCATATGGGAAACGCATGCGTTTTTGCATAGCACATATAGGCACCATGCATTAACGCATCCTTTTTGCATGCGTTTTTGGTGAAAAAATGACTAAGTCCCAAAAGTTCCAAAAAAAACGTTCAGAACCTCACGGGGCACTATTGCACCCTTAGAAAAACGGATCTGTTTTTCTAAGGGCTTAAAAAACAGATTTAGTATGTGTGAACAAGGCCTGTGTCCAAACTTTCGGTCTGTACTATATATATAATATAACTAACACTATATATAGCTGTGCCCTGTGCAGGTTTGGTTGCAGAAATTGCCTCACCCATGTTCGCGTGTAGGCAGACGGATTGCGCTAATGCTGTAAACTGAGTCACTTGCTCTGTTGGTGGCAAAACACGTGATATGTCCCACATATGCACCCGGGGAGAAACCAGTGTTGGTGTGGAAATGGTGAAATACTATTATCTAAAGTGTGCCGGTGGATAATAAACAACCTTCCTTAAGGCCTCTTTCACACGTCCGTGAAAAAAATGTAGTGTGGGAGGGGCTGTTTTTTTCCCCCTGTGTCCAGCATCATGTGTCATCTGCGTGCTATCCCATAACATGTGTGATGAATCATAATACATGTCAAAGGGGCCCACTGAGACTTTTCGCCCGGGGCCCACAAAAACCTGGAGCCGACTCTGGTTGTTTTGAAGGTCAGGGATCTTCTAATCATATTTTTTTAAAACTTTCATGCAACTTTTAAAACATCAAGTCCATTTTTGCTTCAAAAAAGTCGAAGATAAAAAAGAGTATCTGTGATTTTGTGCAAGATTTCACAACCTGCCTGCACCATTTTGTAAATTTGGTAGAAAAGAAGGCAACTAGTGTTGAGCAAGTAGCAAAATATTTGCATTCGCTGTACTCGTAACAAGTAGTTTTTAATACTCGCATATTCGTCTGAATAACGAGTCTGATGTTAGTCAATTAGTGATAGGCTCCACCCACAAACATCCAGCCATAAAATGAGCATTTCCAGGACAGGGTAGGAGGGTGGGCTTTTTAGCATTTTTACTGCATAAAGCACCTTGCTGTGCCTCCAGAGAGATCCTAACATTCAATCTGCTCTCCCTGAGGTGCCAGCTCCCATTGTGCACTGAAGGGAGCTGGCAATATGTGTCAGATGATAACGATGTGCACCAGCGATACTCACCAAGTAACGGTATTGTGAATACTGTACTATCCATGCGAGTAGCGAATAGTAACGTTTACACTCGCCATAACTAAAGGTAACACATACCAAAAGACAAAAATGTCACTTTAAAAAAATTCAGATGATGAAACAGAGCCAATATCCCTGTCAATGGGCGCTATCTATTAGAATAAGAGGGATAAAACAATTTGTCTGTTCATAAATCTTTCTTTTTAATCCTATTGAAGGGAATGAGTTGCTGCAATGGGCAATGGAAGGTTTAGTTAGGGGTAATTAAATTATATTTATTTCTGCTAAATATAATTCCCTATTTTACTATGCTTTCTGCAGAGGTTAGAAAATAATTGGGATTGCTAGGTGGTAATGATAACAATCAAGTTATTATTGTTCCCTGTGCTTACTCCTTATTCCTAGAGTTGTTTTATTTTCTTTCTTTTCGACTAATGTTGCCCTTGCCACCTCGAGCAATCCTCTAAAGCACGGCCATTCAGTTTTACTTTGTGTCTTTTATTATATCACGCTTTGCGAGTAACAAGGTGTTATGAAAACAACATGGTTTTTACGATTTCCTGCATTTAAATCCAAACATTTAAGCAACATGACTCTTTTCTATGGTTATTATCATCTCATAACACCTGCTGTTGAACTCATGACTTCCAAAGTGTAAATGTGCAAATACAAGAAATAGTGCCGTGCTCACAAAATAATACTTTCCAAAGGTATAAGAAAGCTGGTAGGGAATCTGTTCTCCATCATTTAGCACTGTACATGATGATAAACAGCAGCAGACCACAATCAGGTTGCTAACATTTCCTGTGCCCACATTTACAACTCTCAAATACAGGATAAAAACACTCACCTGGGCATGTTTTATTATTCCATATAAATTATGTGTAGGAAAATGTCACATTAAAATGCAGCGGAGATATTTTTTATCTCCTGAAGTTTCTGGATAATGAGTTATTCAGTGAATGCAGGACATACAATATAGCCGAGTCTCTAACAACCTGTAAATATTTTGATGGCTCAGGGCTAGTTTGTTGAGGTTCTCCAAGGCTACTAAAAGTGGGAATTTATTGGTAGCCCATGCAGAGCATTGCAAATAAATAAAAGTGGCTGAGTCGGTGATTTACGGCTTTGTTCTTTTGTTGTATATGGACAAGGACTTGTCCCATTCCTTCAGGAACACGTTTGACACTAGTCCTGTTTTTTCTTACTTATTAACAGAGACATGTTCCCCAATGTAAGAGGTTTACACAACAAGAAGGAAATAAATGTGCCTATATAGTGGCTGTGGATCATTTTTGCATCTATATGGCTAGGGTCAGATTAACGTTAAAGGGAGGTTGTGCTAAAAACATAGGTTTTAGCAGCCTTAATGCAGTGCTACCGCTGTTGAAAGCATATTTTCTCGCGTTAGGAAAAAGCACAAGATTTCACTCAGATGCCGGGTTGAGCCGCGCTAGGGCCACGTCACCATAGGTAAGCATTGGCAGCATTAACGCAGCACTACCATGGCGGTAGCACTGCGATTTAGGCTGCCAAAGCCTATGTTTTTAACAACCCCCCTTTAAGTAAATCTGACCCTAGCCATACCTATTCATTCCAAAAGCTTTTTTTGGAGGGGAGGTAGTAAAATATTACAGTTAATAAATATTAATTTGAAAAATGGATTAAAAGCTATCATGAAGGTGCAAAGCATTTTAATTGTTCATTATAAACTTGAAAAAAGTAACAAGAATTATAAATAAACAGAACCCAATTTTTAGGTATAGTAACATGTGGAATATATACTGCTCTGAATTTCTTCAGGCATACAATCCACAGTGTATTAGATATGTGGATGTAATCTTAATTTTATCTACTGGTGCAGAAAAAAATCACAGGCTGCAATAGTAACATTGCAGAAGACTAGGGTGTACAAAATGTTGTACGTAGCTAGTGTTACTAGGGAATGTGAGTTAAGTATGGTGGCAATGTTCATGTTCCAACATCTGGTTAGGTGCCCGGATCTCTAGGTGAATACACTTTGAATTGTATTGGCATCAACAGCTTAATCTTATGGTAAATGGAGCTTTGAAATCCTAGCTCCCCACTCTCCATCCTGAAGGCAGCAGACTTGCTGTAGGTCAATGGCCTATAAAATACATCAGTGTCCTGGTGCAGGCAGCACTGACTGTACATTATGCTCTGTATGCAGGTAGAAGAGGACTTGGTTGCTTGTGTTAGGTGAGCAAAAATCTTTTTTTGTAGGTGGTGGTATTATTACATTTGGAGGAGGGTCTCAAGGTTCATCATTAGTTTTTAAGGGGACACTAAAGTAGCAATAATCTAATATATAAAGCTGAGGAGGCGGACCTACGTGTGCAGCTGTTCATGCACCAGGGCCCAACCGTCTAGGGTCCTAAGCCTGCAGGGGGCCTCAGCGACCCGTACTGTTCAGAGGAGAGGATGTTAATGAGGGAAGCTTCCATTCCATGGCTGATCCGACCCTCCTACACTGCCCGCTCACTCCAGAATGCAACTCGCCTGCGCAGTAGGAGCACATACCTAAGCACCTTATGCCCCCGCTCCTCGCCGCACCGCTGCCCCCGCCTCCTGCTCTCACAGCAGTTGCTCATAGGCCTCCAGGTCCACTGAAGCGAGTGTATGCGTAGTGTATAAAAATTTGACAGCCACTTCATTTAATCAGGGAACTCATATGTTTTGAGGGGACAGTAACCAAGCTTAATCTCACCAAAAGCTGTTACTGTTTGTATGTGTGAGCTAATAGATACTGCATTGGCTGTTTTGACAGTTAGCCTGGATATTTATCAGGTAGCCTATAGCAACCAATTACAGCTTAATTCTGATTGGTTGCTATAGGCAATGAAGGACAATCATAGTATAACATAGCTTATGCATGTTTGTGAAACAAGGACGTCTGGAAAATGGCACAAATTGGGATATGTCTCTCAGTGAAGCAGCAGCCACACAAACCCCAAAGCAATTAAGACACCACTTTGCAATTCCTCTAACAACCTCCCACACACAGCCCCCATTAAACAGCATGAGCCAGTACACAGCCCCCAGTATTCAGCAGGATGCCACACAAATCCCCCAGTATTAAAGCGGGAGGCGCACAAAGCCCCAGTATATAACATAAGATCACACTTAGCCCCAGTATGAAGCAGGAGACCACACACAGTCCTCTGTATACAGCAGGAGGCCATATACAAACCCAGTATACAGAGAGAGGCCACACACAGTCCTCAGTATACAGCAGGAGACCGCATACAGCCCTCAGTATACAGCAGTAGCCTGCACGCAGCCCCCAGTATACAGCAGGAGCCTGCACACAGCCCCCAGTATACAACAGGAGCCCACACACAGCCCCCAGTATACAGCAAGAGGCTGAACACAGCCCTCAGTATATAGCATGAGGTCACACAGCCCCCAGTGTACAGTAGGAACCCACATATAGCCTCTGTATACAGCAGGAGGCCACACACAGCCCCAGTAATACAAAAGGAGTCTACACACAGTCCCCAGTATACAGCAGGAGGCCACCCACGCCCTCAGTATTAATGCAGGAGGCCTCACAAAGCCTCTGTTTTACACCAAGAGCTCACACATAACCCCCTGTATTAGAGAAGGAGCTCACATATAGCCTCCTGTATTACAGCCTGTGCCCACACATAGCCACTGTATTACACCAGAATCCCACACATAGACCCTGTATTACACTTGCAGCCTGTGTATCTCCACAGAGAGAAGCAGAACTTTGTTAACCCATTCTATTTTTTATAGCTAAGAAAGTTAGTTAGTATCTTGGGCAATGCCAGAGACTACAGCTAGCACTTTCTAAAGGGGCACTCAGGGGCAAATAGTTTTATTGGGGCTACATAGGGGGCCTTATTTGTTTCAAGGAGGCATTGAGAGAAGATTATTTAAGTATTAGGAGCACAATGATTGCCATGTCCTGGTATTATCTCGAGCTAGGCCCTTTATTTCATCACATATGCAGTCTAAATATAGCAGTAGTTGTATGTACATTTACATATGAGCTGTTCTCCTGATCACTTTTTGGCCTTTCAGAACCTTAGCTGGAGTAAACCCACTAGAAAATGGAGTACTTTTTTCATGAACATGTCCACGTTTCTGAAAAATGATGACTAGTCTTTACTTTTCTATTCTGATTGCCTTTCAGAATGTTTATTTTTTAAAAAATTTGCATAAGTCATAGTGAAAAAGAACTTTACAATGAGTTTGTATATTATTTTGTCACTGGATGATTTGGAAGATTTGCCATTCAGAAGTCAGGGAATCTTTTCATCAGATTGGGAGAAGCTGATACACCTAATAAAGGACTGTTCAGAACATTTAATAAATATATATAAACAAATTACATGACCTGTTTTTGTATGAAATAGAGCTCAAAGGTGTCCATGATTCATTGATCCATTTGTCTTTCATGGCCTCCTTAATAGTAGGTCGTTTTTGGGGATCGGGCTGAAGGAGAGTGTGAATTAAATGAACAGCACCTACACAAGAAGAAATGTCACATGTTATTCACCTATGAAAACTAATTCATAGAAAATGGTAGAGTACTTCAACCAATTAATTAGGTCACTAAATATATTTTTAGCATTCAAAAATAATAGAATCTTTTTGATACAGTCAACATCCCCAATCTCGGGGCACCAGTATGACATTATTAAAGCGCCTTGAAAGGCCTTCTTCTGTCAGCCAGACCAATGACACCTATTTGCAGAACAAACTATTATTTATATTATTGTAATTATTGCTTTACTTTGTAAGCCACAAACTTTTTTTTCTTCAAAATGCTATTAAAAGTATTTACTTAAGCCCCGGTCTCACATAACGATGTGTCAGCGATGCCGACAACGATCAGCATCGTTGATGCATCGTTGACACATCGTTATCAGGTCGCTGGTGAGCTGTCACACTGACAGACTTCACCAGCGACCTCTGGGCAGCCAGATCGTTGGTACCCAGCGTCCGCTCGTTCCCTGCATCCTGGGAGCGGATGGACGCTGGTAACCATGGTAACAGCGGGTCTCTCCTGCACTTAGAGACCCGCTTGTTTACCATGGTTACCGGCACCCGCCCGCTTCCGAGTTGCGGGGAGCGAGCGGGTGCCGACCTCTCCTATCCTGTCCCTCACTATTCTCATCTCTCCCTGCTATTTCCCTGTTCCCTACTCTATCCCCTATCCTAAACCCTAATCCTATCCCTCTCCTTGTTCTAAATAAAGAAATCCCCCCCCCGAGGCTCACCGGCATCAGAGGCTCCCATACCGGCATCTCTGTAATGGAGATCTCAGGGGTAAAGGACCTATGATGAGGTCAGTATCATGTGACCGGCCTATACTGTACAGTATAGGCCGGTCACATGATACTGACCTCATTACAGGTCCTTTACCCCTGAGATCTCCATTACAGAGATGCCGGTATGGGAGCCTCTGATGCCGGTGAGCCTCGGGGGGGGGATTTCTTTATTTAGAACAAGGAGAGGGATAGGATTAGGGTTTAGGATAGGGGATAGAGTAGGGAACAGGGAAAATAGCAGGGAGAGATGAGAATAGTGAGGGACAGGATAGGAGAGGATGCACCCGCTCGCTCCCCGCAACCCGGAAGCGGGCGGGTGCCGGTAACCATGGTAAACAAGCGGGTCTCTAAGCCCGCTTGTCACCCTGGATGTCATGTTACAGCGCTGCTGTGCGGCGCTGTGACATGGCGGGGGATCCTGACAGGTCGCTGATCGCTGCCCCCGCCGGTCACACACACCGATGTGTGGTGACCAGCGGGGGGGCCAACGACCAAAAAATGGTCAGGAGCCCTGTGCAACGATCAGCGACCTCACAGCAGGGGCCTGATCGCTGCTATCAGTCACACGCAACGATATCGGTAAGGATATCGTTCCTACGTCACAAATAGGACGATATCGTTACCGATATCGTTATGTGAGACCTAGGCTTTAGATAGAGTCTATATTAAGACTGGAAACTCATTTTTTATCATTGTAAAATAAATACATACAGTTTAATAGAAAGCTGCACAGGCTTAATAACAATATCATAAGTATCACAATGTATTCTGAGGTATAACAACATATTTATTTTATTCAATGTGTATTTCGAGCTTTTTGCCACCCAAATGCTAAAAAATAAACTATCATAAAGTGCTGAAAACAGAAAAAGTCCTGCAAATTTTTCATGACTCCCCATTCCAAATCTTAATACAAATTTATTTGTGTTCCAGATTACCCAGCGTGCCACCCCCACCAGGTTTGCTGGATGAGCCGGATAAAGCAACTGAAAATGGTGCAACGATGAATGCGCCATTGTCGGGGGTGGCTTCAGGCTTCTATTCGTTAGTGTGGGGGGCCCTACAATAATGGGCCCTCACCCCACTGAGAATACCAGCCCTCAACTTCCTATTTTTACCTTGTCTGGCAATGAAAAATAAGGCGGAGCCCTATGGATTTTTTTTTTGCCAGCTAAGGTAATAATAGGTAGCTGAGGCTGGCAGCTCAAAGCTGTCAGCTTTATCTGTGCTGAGACTGATAAATACAGCGGAGCCCTGTGCAATTTTTTTTGACAGCCAAGGTAAAAATAGGCAGCTGAGAGTGATGGCTTGTAGCTGTCAGTTTTATCTGTGCTGAGACTGAAAAATACAGGGAGCTCTACACATTGTTTTTCCCATTATTTATTTATTTTGCATCCTATGACATCAGGTTGGTTGCCCTACACTAATGTGTATGACAATCAAGCACAGACGCCATCCAGATTGTGAAAATGCAGTCCAATTGCAACAGCCAATCACAGACACTCTCACAGAGCATGAGCATCCGTGATTGGCTGTTGCCCTGTCAGTGAAGTGAATATGCAGAATGGCAAATGGGTGGGACTGGAAGTGAGTGAGTGGAAGCGTGGGAGAGTGGACCCGGAAGAAAGCAAGCAGCAGGATACAGGTAAGATGATCTGTGTGTGTTTGTGTGTCTGTGTTTCGCAACTTTTGGACTCTTTTGAAGGTGTTTTCTATGCATTTAATGTTACCTGCCATTAATTTTAATGGTGTTCGGTGAATTGTTTATTAAACAATTCAGCAAACACCCCGCCTTCGGCGAACGCAGCCAAATTCAAACCTGAGGGGTTTGCTTATCTCTCTTAGTGATGTGTCAATGAATTTAAGCAAGATTGTAATGTGCAGGTGTCAGACTGCAGCATAGTAGCAGCAGGGGGAGCTAATAACATGGAGGCAAGCAGAACACACAAGGGAGGGAAAATAAAAGAAGACCCGACCTACATAGTCCCACCCCTGCTGCTTATATCAATCAACTGCTGCTGAGAATTCAGAACTTTGAGACGTTTTACTTCAATGAAAGATAGGCTAGGGTCAGACTTACGTCTCACCCCTACCCTGCAGGATCCGTCAGAAACTTAGTTTCTGCATGGAGCAGCGCATAACGCTACCAGAAGGTAATGCTATGCGCTCCCAGGCAATGTATCTCTATGACAACCAAACGCTTAATGCAACCGCCGAATCCTCAGAGATCTACCGGATATGCGCTTTTGCAGAGTGCACAGGAAAATGCTGCAAATGGCGTTTGCTGTAAGCTCTGCTAAAGCACATATCTGGGGATTGTCTGTGGAGCCAATGGCTGTGGTAAACGTCCGGTTACCATAGCAATCCATGCACAGGCGGCGCATAGCGTTACCTGCTGGTAACGCTATGCGCTGCTCTGTGCAGAAACTAAGTTTCTGCCAGATCCTGCAGGCTAGGGGCAGACACAAGTCTGACCCTAGCCATAGAAACTAGAAACTGAAGATATGATTCACTATTCTAGCACCAGTATGGTACTACATTTACTTCATGTGTGAAAAACATTGTGGTTGGTTCCCTTAAAATGAGCAATATCTTCAGACAGATTATTGTTTTATGCCACATAAACTATCACGTATGCTAGAAATTTGTATAGCAGCAACACTTAGGAGGTGAACTAGTTATTCCAAAGAATATCTTTGTCAATTCATTTTCTTATACAATATACAATACCTTTAGAAATGTCAGGTGGAATTGGGGTAATGTCTCCATTTTTCATTTTTTGAAGAAGTTGTTTAATATTAAATGGTTCCACAGCAAAAGGAAGGGTTCCAGTTAACATTGCAAACACACACACACCTCTGGAATGGAACAAAATAAAACAAATAATAATATACTGTAGCCATGAAACAAATAGTAATTAAACAAGTCATTTCATTTGCAATATCATTAACGCAATAATAAATATTTCTCCCATAAAAATGTAAGTTGAGGTGTTCTAACATTTTCTGAAAACAATCTAAAGAAAAATCAAACATTTTTTAAAATAATAAAGTAACATTGACATAAAGGCTAGGGTCACATTTGGGATGTTGCATCCGTTTGAGGGATGCATTAAAGGATGCTTTTCTTCCCCTTGCCATTTCCATGACATGTGTGTTCATTTTTAACGCATGCGTTACCCATAGGCTCCCATGTTAAAAAAAAGCATGCATTTTCAATCAGGCTAGGGTCACATTTGCAGTTTTGTTTTCAAAACCGAATCCGATTTTGACCATTAAAAATGGTCAAAACCAGGTCTGGTTCCGCAGCCATAGGCTGCAATAGTAAAAACCAGATTGCACTTAATGCAATCTGGTTACCGCATCTGGTTGTGCAGCCTGCGGTAAAAATCACGCAGGCTGCATTTTTCGGAGCGGTTTAAAAACCGGATCCAGTTTTTTTATAATAGACGCCCATGCAACCGGATCCGGTACCACAAGGTACATGAATGTACCTTGCGGTACCGGATCCGGTTTTTGGTGCCACAATTTTTTCACATTGCAGATCTGGATCCATTACTGGATCCAGATCTGCAATGTGATGGCAAATGTGAAGGCACACGGTAATACCGGATCCGGTAATGGATCCGGTTACCGGATTGTGCCTTCCAAATGTGACCCCAGCCTAACAAGCCCAAAAATGCTGCAGACCGCATTTTTGGGTGCACTACTAAAACACATAGCGTCAAACGCATTGCACTTTTGCAATGAGTTTTTTCCATTGGAGCCTATGAGTGCGTTAACGCATGCTTTTTTCAACATTTGCACATGAAAATAACGCATGCATTTAGCAAATGCATGACGCAAGCCTGACCTTGGCCTATGGACTGCCTCTCCTTCCAATGCATAAATATCCATATTTTAGCTTCATTAGCATGAGGGTCTAATAATTTGGTGCTTGAAAGGATAACCAAAAATGTATTCACCTGCAGTCATAGTGGGTATCTGCTGGCAAATACCATTGTAAATGTGCAGCAGGGAGAAAATGAAGTTATATTCTCCCTGCAGCTGCTTGCTTCTAGTCACCACAGTCGTGCTAAAGGCAGCACACTATCATCTTTCACTACATAGTGACCATGCTGTAATCCATTTCCTGCTCCTTGATGGACAATCTGCTCTGCACATCACACTCCAAAACAGGATGTCAGTTCAAGAAGGTGGAAAAAGGATGACACCACATCTATTGCACAATGAGCAATGACAATTTACTGCCTCTAGGACCGCTCTAATTACTGTAATGGTACCTTTACACGCCGCCACAGGAAGGTAGAAACCGCCAGGCATCGGACACAATTGTGCCTGTTGCCATGAAGAGACCACGAAGTGGCGCCGTGTAATTCAGGAATTTCCTTCCTGTGTCTTCGGATACCTGTGTCTGAGCCGTGCTCAAAAACAGGAAGGCACAATCCCTATGGTGGCGGCGTGTAATCGGGGCACAGGCAAGGTATTTGCGTGGCCTACGAAATCCCTGGGGCGTGCCACGGCGTCATGGATACCACGCCCCATCAGCTATCATTGCTGGAGGCTCCTGCGTTACGATTGGTCGTCCCTTCACAGGGCGCCATATTTAAAGAGTTATCCATTCACAGTGCACAATTGCAATGGCGTCATGTATTAGCCAGCCTTCCTGCGCAGGCTGGCTAATTATGATGCTATTGCGTTTTTCAATCACCGTACAAGAGTCACGTAATACACAACTCTGTCACGCATATGTACTTGAGGCGCGAAATATGTACGCCCATATTCCTGTGTGGTAGCGGCGTGTAAACCAGGGAAGGTATTCAACAGGCAGTAAGCCGCAGGAGCTGTCTGCACTTCCGGGGAACGCAAATACCTTCTGTGGAGCACTTTGTGGCGGCGTGTATATGCGGCATCGGCAACCGTTAGAAACAGGTAAAAACGCGCTCGTGCATGTGCGGTGCCTACCTGTTGCTACCCTCTGTGGCGGCGTGTAAAGGTACCATAAGTGACGCGGGTAACAATAACTTTATTTTCTCTGTACAGACCCACTTCCAATTAGACTGTTGAACATGTTTTAAACAGTATTTGCTTGCAGATTGCCACTAAGGCTGATGGTAAATACCATTTATTTTTCTGACAAAAATGAATATGGTATGTACAAAAAAATTATAATTTTTTTAAATTTAGTTTGAGTTCAATATTTTGTTTGTTATTCTAGAACATTTTTACTAAAGAGAACCTGTCAGTACACTTTTGTAATATGAAGTAAAGACATGGCTGTAATAGTGCTGTGAGAGCTCGCTAACACCAATGTAACTCAGACAAGTGCAAACCGATAAAAAAAGATATTGCACTAGGACCAATGTTATTCAGTGAGGCAGTGCTGATGAAAGTTTTTTTCTACTGCCGATTTGAGAAAAAAAGTGGATGTTATATGGAGCCTTAGTATAGCATCTGATTTTTATGAATACATTGCAATTCTGTAGCATAGGAAACTGTAAATGCTTTTGTTAAAGATAGCTGCTTAGTAAAAAAAAAATGGATTGTAAACGGACTGCACATGGATGGCAAATGAGAAAAAACTTCCTACTTTCCTAGTTGAGAATGGGAATTTTTTATGCTGTTGTGCGACTGTAGCCTAATGCTGATTACAATTATACCTTTGTGGAGGGAATACCCTTTGTTGTTCTTCCTTAATTTTTTTGAAGTTTTCTGCTAATTAAATTTCGGTGCACAGAGGCCGGACTGCACACTGGGTCTTTTCCTCCCTGTCTATGATTGCTCCTCCACTTGCATTATCAGGAGCTAAGAGATAAAGGGAATAAATCTAAAGCTAACTTTAAGGGTTTATGAGCTAAAAATGTCTTCCAGTTTAATGTTTCGCAAGTTTCGAATCTCTTTGGTGTAATTAAGAAAGAGCTTCATTATAAATCTGTTAGAAAAACGTAGGCTTTTTATTGAGCTTGCAAAAAGTTTTAAGCTTAATTTCTTTCTGTTTATGACTTGAATATTACTCAAATTAAGTGCATTTTTTTTAAACTTGAAATATATAGAGCAAATTCCAAAAACAACTATTTATTGATGCACTGATGTTTCAGGACAAACACCTACATGAATAAATAATTCACGTATTCATCTAGAAATGAATTTGAGCCTCTCTATTCCTAATCTCCATACTTAGAAAGGGGAATACTTTTACACAGATAGCTTGAATGTAATGTATGGATATTGCTGAGCACCACTTCAAGGGACCTTCGAAACAAGCATAAATTGAGCACTGAAATAGCACTGCTGAAGAGTGTAGACAATGAAGAATAGGGTAATTAAATATATTACAAAGCTCATAACTTTTATATGCCTTGAAGATAGAAAATCATCTTAGTTACTTACAAAGGTAACAAGATAATTATATTAAATATAATAAATATAAATCTGTATATAGGTCTGGCATCATTGTTGAATAATTAGGCAGAAGAGCAATCCAACAGTAAGTGTCTACAATTAGTTTAACTAAATTGTTATATAGGCCATCACACAGCACTTGGTTTAATGCCAGTTATTTGTATCATCAAAGGGACATTATAATTAAAAACAAAATTAATTGTACATGAGTTAGTAGTGTTTTACTTTTTCATGGGGGTCCACCAAAAAGCAGGATTCCAGCCGCATTAACGCAGTGTTACCGTAGTGTAAGGCTGCGTTCACACATTTGCGTATTTTGCTGCGCTTTTTTGCGCGCGCTTTTTGCCGCGTTTTTCGGCCGCGCAAAAAAGCGCAACAAAATACGCAGGGGCTTTCACACACTGCGCTTTCTTTACTCCAGAAAGCGCAGTGATGTCACAGAGGGGAGGAAGAATCCTGCTTCCTCCTCCCCTCTGTGACAGCCCCATTAGATTTCACAGTGTATTAATATACACTGTGAAATCTAAATTAAACAGAGGCAAATGTATGTAAAATAAAAAAGAATGAATACTTCACCTGTCCGACGCCTTCTCCCACTGTCCGGTGCCTTCTGCCGCTCTCCGGTTCCAAGTGAGAGGTGTACTGAGAAGACCTGTGGTGACGTCAGAGGGGGGGGGCGTTCCCGGGGCGTTCCCAGCGCTGATTGGCTGTTCGCGGTCATGTGATATGTATCACATGACCGCGAGTGCCGCGGAACGCCCCTCTGACATCACCACAGGTCCTGTCAGTACATCTCTCACTTGGAATTGGAGACCAGATAGCGGCAGAAGGCGTCGGACAGGTGAAGTATTCATTCTTTTTTATTTTACATACATTTGCCTCTGTTTAATTTAGATTTCACAGTGTATATTAATACACTGTGAAATCTAATGGGCGGCCACAGCTGTCAAAGAGAGGAGGAGGAAGCAGGATTCTTCCTCCCCTCTGGGAGAATACGCAGAAGTAGCTGCGTAAACAATTGACATATCAATTGTTTACGGAGCTGCGCTTTCTCCCGGAAAACGCAGTGCGTATTTTTACGCAATGTCTGCACTGCAAAGTGAATTTCCCATTCACTTTGCAGGCAGACAAAAGGCACATTGCGTATTTTGAAAAGCGCGTGTAAAAAAACGCGGCAAAATACGCAATGTGTGAACGTAGCCTAAAGCTGCCTTAATGCGGTCAATAGAGTTCTATGAGTGATGGAAGCCACAACTTGCAAACGCTGGCACATAAGCCAAAGTTTGAAATCTCACGCTCCTTGTTGCGTTTTCCTGTGCGCTACAAAATAGCCTGAAATTTCCAACTCCGGCTCTTACATGCCAGCGTTTTAATGCGTTTCAGGTCCCGTCACCCATATTAGCCTATGCAGCGTTAGTGCAGCATTACAGTACAGTAATGCTGCGCTAATGCTGCCAGAATCCGGCCCTTTGGCAGACTCCCCATGACGGAAGCCACAATGCTAGTGTGGCCCTAGTGTTAAAGAGTCCAAATGTGTCTACTTATTGAATCATTATCTTAATAATGATGATATGAGCTCTGATTTTGCAAGTTAAAAATATCCTATTTAATCCACTAGGGAAGCGCAAGAGTTTACTGTATACTATCATTAAAGAGAATCTGTCATTGGGTCAAAAATTGCCAGTTTTTGCTTTTAGTTTATTGTTTCTCATCTCATGAATAATTATTTATTTGTTTTTTTAAATCTGTCATGTGGTTTCAGAACTTTAGGCCTTTTCATTTAGTGCAAATTTTTTGTGTCTTTTCTAATGGGACATACAGTAGCTCACAGAATTTTCTGTGGGCATATCTTTAGGCTATTCTGTATAATTACCCGGTGAGCAAAACCCCCTTGGTACCGACCATTCAAATTGGCACAATGTAAAAACTAACCGTATGGCGGATTAAAAAACAAAAACAATATAAAGACAACTTAGTGGATTTCTGGGAAAAAATAATAGTAAAACTGACCACTTTTGACCTGATGATATGTCCTATTTAAACTAAACTCACTGATAAAACAGTAATCAGAAAAGTACTGCACTATCCTTAGTGGTGAATAAAAACATCAAGCATTGTTGAAAACAGAATGCCAACCACTATATGTTTAACAAAAAAATCAAAGAGTGTGATAAATTTAACAAAGTTAAATAAATAAATTAATTAAACAAAGTGTTATGTGGTGGATATTAATTTCTAACTTGGTATCACTTAAACTTTGTTTTGTAGTTTTTGTTCTGTTCCTAATTTTTTATCTGTTATTGTAAAATGTGAAAGTGTTTGCCCCATCATGAATTTTTAAGGGTATGTCACACGCGTCGATATCGCTGTCAATGTCGCTCACACGTCACGGATTTTCAGTCGCTCAAGCGACGTAAAAGTGACGTAGGCGACATGAAGCGTCTGACCAGCGAGGCAACCAGCGATATGTCGCTGATCGCCGATCGCAGGTTTCACTGGCAGATGTAAAACCTGTTGCTCATCGCTCAGTAAACCTTGTGCATCGCTGCGTGTGACACTAAACTCAGCGACGAATTTTCTATTTTGACACCGTACAAGCGACTAAATAAAATCGCTCGCTGGATCGTCCGCAAGATGGCGACATCACCGCATCGCTGGTGCATATTGACGCGTGTGACATCTTACCTGCGATAATTCCACATCGCTCAGGCGATTAATAATTTGTGACGCATGAGCGATATCGCGGGCGACATTGACACGTGTGACAGGCCCTTTACTCATTTTCATGTTTGTTACACTTAATTGTTTTGATCACTAAACAAATTTAAATATTAGATAAAGATAAATAGGTCTTGCATGAAAAAGTGAAGTAGACCAAAATATCCCCAAAAGCTAGATATCATGCCGCGAGTCAAAAAAATTTAGAAACAAATGAGAAACAAAGTAATTAAGATCTCTCAGTCTGTAAAAGGTTATGAAGTTGTTTCTAAAGCTTTGGTACTCCAACAAACAAGAAATGGCAAAAACATGGAACCTTCTCAAGATTGGCTGGCCGGCTGACCAAATTTACCTTAAGAGTGCAGCAGCGACTCATCCAAGAGGTAACAAAAGACCCTTCAACAACTTCCAAATATGTGCAAGCCTTACTTGCCTCAGTTAAGGTTAGTGTTCATATCTCCACCATAAGAAAGAGACTGGGCAAAAATTGCCTACATGGCAGAATTCCAAGTTGAAAATCACGAGAAAAAAGCGGGGGGACAAAGGCGCAATAGTGCCCCTATCACTAGACACTAGAACCGGAAGGTGAGACAAAAGCCACTCACCTATGTCAGTTGTGATCCCCACAACTGGTTAGTAAGCCTGGTAGGACAAATTCCTGGATGGCTGCTGCTGGACTTCCACCGGTTTCCGCTTACGGAAACGACATCAAATGCTTGAGGGAAGGAGGTGTATCACAGTCCGCGCTGCCAAGATTTCCGCGTGTCAAACATGCAAGGGAGCCGGTGTCAAAACAAACCTTTTCCTTTATTCATCCAACGCGTTTCAACGCCCTCCTGGCGTCTTCATCAGGGATACATCCACCCCTCTCAACAGCTCTTATTTATAGCCACACACAATTATCATAAACAGTGGGTGTTTCCAAACATGTGATGTAAAAAACGTCATCAAGGCGGGGAGGGTGCCCTGTAAAAATGATCCTCTTACAACACTGCAAAAAGAAAATGCTTTATGTGCAGCAACCCAGCCAAGTTGAAAATCACTACTGAGCAAAAAAAACAAAGGTTCATCCCAGTTTTGCCAGAAAAGATCTTAATGATCCCCAACACTTTTGGGAGAATGCTCTGTGAACTGTCAATGCAAAAGTTGAACTTATTGAAGGTGTATATCCCATTACATTTGTCGTAGAAGTAACATAGCATTTCAGAAAAGGAACATCATACTAACAGTAAAATATGGTGGTGGTAGTGTGATGGTCTTGGGATGTTTTGTGCTTCAGGACCATGAAGACTTGCTGTGGTTAATGGAGCCATGAATTCTGCTGTCTACCAAAAAATCCTGAAGGAGAATGTCCAGCCATCTGTTCATGACCTCAAGCTGAAGCACACTTGGGTTATGCAGCAGGACAGTGATCAAAAACACATCAGCAAGTCCACCTCTGAATTGCTTAAAAAACTAAATTAAGACTTTGGAGTGGCCTAGTCAAAGTTTTGACCTTAATCCAATTGAGATTCTGTGGCATGATTACTTTAAAAATGTAATTCACCCTCCAAAGTGGCTGAATTACAACAATTCTGCAAAGATGAGTGGGCCATAATTTCTTCAGAGCTTTGTAAAATTCATTGCCAGTTCTCACAAACACTTGATTGCAGTTGTTGCTGCTAAGGGTGGCCCAACCAGCTATTAGGTTTGGGGGGCACTTACTTTTTCACACAGTGCCCTGTAGGCTTGGATTTCTTTTTCCCTTAATAAAGACCTTAATTTAAAAACTGCATTTCATGTTTACTTGTGTTATCTTTGTCTAATATTTACATTTGTTTGGTGATCTGAAACATTTAAGTTTGACAAACATGAAGAGGTTAAAACACCACGAAGAGGTCAAACACTTTTTCACACCACTGTATATGGTTTCTTAAGATTAATTGATAACAACAATATATTACAATTTATGTACACTTACATTGACCAGGCATCAACCTTAGGACCATACTTTTTATTGGCTAATAATTCTGGAGCAGCATAAGCAGGACTTCCACATTGTGTATTCAGTAGCTCATGGGAAAGGCTATTACTCTGGATTGTGTTGCTTAACCCGAAATCTGTATCAACAAAGCAAATTGAAGAATCTAAATTGTAAATCCTTTAATTCTTAAGAATAAAGCATTGTAATCATAGCTATTTTCTGATGGCATTTTACTATACCAGCTAGAAACAGTTTTGAATATATGCTAAGTAAGAAATATGCCAAATAATTGATTTGATTTGTATTGTTCCAAAGTATGAAAGAAAAAAATGTTTTGTATATATTAACGGTCGTTGATGAGCCATAACATTATCACCACCGACCTAAAGTGTGTAGACCACTCTTGTGACACCAAAGCAGTTCTGACCATTTTAGACACAGACTCCAAAAGACTTCTGAATATGTTCCAAAATAAAGGACATCAACACAATACTCAGTAGATTTTTTAACTTCTTCCGGCCATGGCCACGTTTAAGTTTTCATTTTTTCCTCTTTTATATTTCTGTCAATATAGCCATATGAATAAGGGCAGTCTTTTCCAGAATGGCAAATTGCAGTTTTTATGACACATTAATTTTCCCATAACATATAGTGGAAAACGGCAAAAAAATTTAAAAATACAGCAAAATGATGAAAAAAATGCAATTCTGCCATTGCTTTTTTCTTTTGTAAAGTGTTCATTGTGCCGCAAAAAAAGAATTGTTATCAATACTCTCCAGATGAAAACGATTATATGATACCACACTTGTATAGTTTTAATTTTTATTTAAGTTTTTTTTTTATTTCTAAAATAAAATTGTTATGTCACCATTTTTTCCAGACCTACACTTTTGTATGAAACTCTGGAAAGAGAGAACTTTAATATTGTGCTATTGAATGGATACCAATTTTGTTAAATATGGTGTAAACAGCAATTTTATAGTGCTTCAATGTTTTTTCACTTCATTACTGTTTACCATGTGGGTTATTACATATATATTTTGATAGATCAGAATAACACAGCTGACATCCACTGGGTAACTGCGGGCTCGGTTTCAGAGTTATGTCCTGTAAGTTGTGAGGTGGAGCCTGCATGGATTGTACCTTATTGAGACCTGTAAAATGTATAGCTCGTCAACATCTTGAACCCTTTGAACTTTTGTCATCTATCTCAAACCATTTCTGAACAATTTCTGTAATGAGTCAGGGTGAATTATCCTGACAAAGAGGTAAAACCTTGCCATGCATTAGCTGTCAGTTTTGGTGCCATAGTAACTCTTTTATGTGATTGGATCAGACAGGCTAATCTTTGCTCCCCATGTACATCACTTTCCTTTGGCCTACCATGATCTGATCCTGTTGCAGGTTCACTGATTTTATGTGCTTTCACTATTTCTAGTAGGTGTGGAGACATGAGGGTCAGTGGGTGCTCTCATCGCTCGCATGGCCCCCTTTAGAAAGATCACATGGACTGAAAGCCCGAACTCCTTAAACATGGGTGGAACACTACGCAGACAACACAGGGTGAGGGAACCACAATAGTAAGACTTTATTGGATCCCCAACAGTTAAAGACATATATCACATACCAAGCAAAACACAATATGTAACAGGCACTTTCCGCTGGGTCACTAGGGATTAGAATGTTCATGCCTCAGGGTTCACTTACTCCAATCCAGCAGCACCTCGCTTTTGGTGGGCACCCACCGAGAAAGGAATAGCGACAAGCTTAAGAAACTGACCGAGCATAGCAATGTCAGTAGCCAGGTGACTGAATTGTCTCAACCTGAGTATCTTCCTTAAATAGCATATGATATGAAAACACGATGTTGTCCTTGCAGCCGGAATCGAAATTTAAGGCTAGGGTTATGGGATTCCAACCGGGTCCCCAGACCCTAAATTGAAACCATGTAGCATATGATCTCTTAGTTAATCAGACTGGCCTTCCTTATATATCCCGAGCACTCATCTCGGTACATTGGGGTCTTTCAGATAGGTTCAATAAGACTGTGCTCTCATTGGCTGGATTTAATGCGGCATACATAATATCCCTATGAGTCATGAGTCCCTGACAGAGGGGGTCAGATAATTTACATTGAATTAGTAATACACAACCTTAGAATAATGGAAGACTCACATACTTAATTCTCTTTGAGTCATGATTGTTTTTGACAGAGGGGTGAGATATTTACATTAGTAACACACAACCTTGAACAATGGGGAAACTCCAAAAAGTCTTGCACAAAACAATACAATGACTGGTTTACATAAGTTAACAAGCAAAAGACCAGCATGTCTGGCTAATTTAGGACATGTATCCCATGTCATACACTGAAAAAGTCCATGACATCACAGTAGGTATTAACCACTGCATACTAGGAGTCCCCAAAAAAACTTGATATTTTAAGATGCCCTGACCTAGATTCCAACACAATTAGGTCAACTATGAGCAGCAACACCTAATTTATAATTGTACACTGCTTATAAGGAAAATAAACCTATTGAATAAAAATAATATATGTTACTATTATGGTTCAATATTATAAACAAAGTACTAGCTAATTAATGGTAATGGTCAAGCTAATGTCATAATAGAACAACAGTTAAGTGATATTTTTACCTACCTACAATTTTAATGTTGTTGTTTTCATCCAGTAAAAAATTTTCAATTTTGAGATCCCTATATGTGTCAAAGAAAATTAATATTTACATGAATAGAAATGAACACTGAAATAAGGGTCTATTCTATGATGCTACACAGTCATGCCACCAACTATTATCATTGCATACCAAGTGATTAATATTATACGACAGATCCTCACCATTGATAGGATAAAGGTATTGAATTTGATAAGAGTAGATAAACACACACAATCTATTAATACATTTGAGCAACATCAACCTCTAAATACCTGATATATGTTTACAAAGATATTTGGCTGGGAATGCATTACACTGTGTACTGAAGAACTGTAGTATTACAATAGAGATATGAATCCGATCAGTATCCCCTCTCCATACTAAGATAGATCGATATTGAAGCTGATTGGTTAAAAACTGATCAGAAATTTGTGTGAAGCTTGTTAGGTGCAAACTGTTATAAGTGAGCAATTCTGTGCCCATATTATGGTCAGAAATCACAGCCATTCTAGGGTCAAATAACCATAGCTGACACTTTCATTGAGTTCTATAAAAATGGGTAAAAAAATAATTTGCAAAATGGGTTATACATTGACTGCACTATGGGTTGTTAATACTTCTATAACAACCTCCTACTTTATGGAAGAAATCATGATTTTTAACCAAACATAACAATAAAAACTTTCACGCATAGTGCCTTGAAAAAATATTCATACCCTGTGAAATATTTCCACATTATTTCACATTACACCCTTAAATATATTTATTAGGAATTTATATGCTATACCAACACAAAGTAGCAAGCATTTGTAAAGTGTAGAGCAATTGACACATGGTTTTCTAAATATTTAAAAACTAGATGGTGGCCCGATTCTAACGCATCAGGTATTCTAGAATATGTATGTAGTTTATTTGTGAAGATTTAAGAATAAAGCAATGAATACATGATATCTATCTATCATCTACCTATGTGTCTATTGTCTATGTATGCTATATTTATTTATCATCTCTCTATGCATGATCTATCTATCTATCTATCTATCTATCTATCTATCTATCTATCTATCTATCTATCTATCTATGTGTACAGACCACACCTTGAGATGGAGATGTGGTGAACAGCCGTCCTGCCCATCTCTTTAGCTGTTCACAAAAACCCAGCCTTGTTAAAAATAAATTAAAGTTTGTCAGCATCTATGATACTGGAACATTACATCTGGATTAATATCACAAAATGTAACAATTTGTATGATACACATCTCCCCTCTTATACTTAACGTGTGATCACCTTACTATATGAAATATCTATAAATTTATCACACCTACAGTATGTATTTATGTATACCTATGGGCCGCTTTACACACATCAACTTCTGTGACCAACTTCTGAACAGATCTCTGGTTGTAGTGAAATCATGGACACATTGCTCCTTTTTGTACACAGCCACAAAATGTAATAATGTGTCCATGATTTCACTGCAACCAGAGATCTGTTCAGAAGTTGGACACAGAAGTTGGTGTGTGTAAAGCGGCCCTATGTCATATCTATCTGTTATCTCACTATGTATTATCTATGTATTTTAGATCTATTCATTTGTGCATCTATCCATATATTTTTTTTTGCATTTTATATCTATGTATTTATCTATCTATCTATGTATCTATGCGTATATATTAAATATCTATGTAACAGACTAATAATGCAATGAATATACAGCATTTTCTCGGCACAATGTATACATTAAATGTAATCAACCTAAAATATTTTTGTACACCACATTTCTTTTGAAAACCTTTGGACTCTCTGTAAGCAAGTGTCCTTGTAAAGGGGTATCAAGAACTTGCACCTTGACGTTGGATCTCATTTTGACTCTAGAAAATGCAACGTACAGTTGTCCATGACCAAAAACTGGCTCTGGTAGATATATGCCAACACGGTGTAGAGTTTGACCTTGTGACTTGTTTATAGTCATGACAAAAGCTGGTTTTACTATAAACTGTTGACGACGAAGCTTAAATGGAAGACCTGTGTCTGAAGACATAAATCAATGCGTGAAATAAACACTTCATCTCCTTTTGCTGATCCACTGATGACTCTTGCTTGAATTAAGTGGAATGGAGTCCAGTAACAATAAGGTGAGTTCCAAAGCATTTTTTGTATTTAGCTTCCGAAGCAACATTACAATTGTTCCAACTTTTAGTTGTAGTCTGTGCAATGGCATTCCTGATGGCGTAAGACTATTTAAAAATTCAACTGGATAATGCTCTCATTCATCTTCATTATTTACATCCACTGAATCATCACTTGTGTACAGCTTATGCTCTCCAGGCATTCTATCCATCACACGGGAATTTAGCAGAGCCACGCCATCATCTTGGGATACAGAAAGGCATGGGAAGAGGCCCTCTCAACACTGGTTTGGATGTTCACATCAATTTCAATGCGTTGTCCAAAAACCTCAGTTACAATGCTGTCAGTGCACAACATGTCTTCTGGTATTTCAGTAATATCTTCTCCAAGGTTGTATTCATTGCTAAGTTCACCGTTACCAAGTTTAAGAAGCCAATTGCTGTACTCTGGGTCTAAAGATCGCATGTTGTTAATTAGTTGGAGTTGAGTAAACTGTTTCCAAAGATCAGCCATTTTTAAGCTGGACTCATCTGTTCTTGTTCCATTTGGTATGACTGGAAGGCATTGCCTAAAATCTCCATCAATGACAAAAACTTTACCTCCAAACGGAATTTCATTCTTTTCAGCAACATTTCTAGTCATAACTTCACCCAGAAGTCTGTCAATTAAGGTCAAAGCATATTTGGGTGCCATTGTGCACTCATGAAGTAACAACAGATGTGCGTTATTTAACTGTTTTACAGCAAATGTATCTTGTTTTGATTCTGGAAACGGAAATTTTGTTGATAGGAACTGGTATCCCAAAGAGTGAATGCGTGCGACCTCCTCATAAAAGATTTGCTGCAATACCTGTTGGAGCCAATGGCAATACGACTTTTCCCAACCCTCTAATGTGATGAATTAAAACTTCATTTAGGTATGTTTTACCGCTCCCTCCTGGACCGTCAATGAAGAAACATTTTGGCCTTGCATCTGCTTGGTTTTCTACGGCACTCACAATAACATCATATGCAATATGTTATTGTTCATTTAAGGAGTTTATTTTCTGTGTTGACAACAATAATTCATTAGCTTCATCATACTCTGGAAGTTGTGGAACTGGAGTTGCAGGATGTGGCAAATTAAAGTCTGAAAATGTTTTTCCATGCAGTAATAAGACATTTTGGACATCTCGCATGGCATAAGATTGCAATTTTGACAATCTTCACTTTTGTTGTGAAGACGTAAGCAGTAATCCTCGATTAGATGTTCCTTGAAATTTGTCCAAAGTTGAGCGGTATTTGTAGGTGGTCCAAATACACAGATGTAGGCAAACAATTGACGACGTTGCTTAGACATATGTAGGGTAACTGTGTCTTCTAAAGTAAGTGTCCAAACAGTATCATCCAATAAAAGTCCTAAAGCCAAAGCTGCAGCTTTAAATGTATCATGCAATACTCCGTTAACTGTTTTCAAATAATCATAACTTGTAGCTCCTTTGACATGCAGCAAAAACAGCCGAAGGCAATATCTTTCTTGATCCTTGACACTAACAGTATACATGCGTCCAATTATTTTGCTAACTCCTCATTGTCTTGGCTTCAAAGCTTTATTCCAAACGTAATGCTCTGGAATCTCGCGATACAAATGCTGCCTTTCGTTTTCATCACGTTGGTTCAGCAAAAACCATTCCATTAATCTTTACGTCGTGTTAAAGTTTTTGAGACATCTTCAACTTGACAATTTTCATGGAAATAAACCTGTTGTTGATTAGGTAAATGGATAGCTAAACATACAATGGCATGGGACTGTGCATGCATTGGAAATGCAAATATCCTCCAAGCAGCTTCTGGAGCACTCACATATCTTGAGTCAAGAAAAGTTGATGATTCATCATGATTGACTGTTGTCTGTTGCATTTCAACATTAGCTTTGTAATGGCCCTTGTAGATATACTTCAAAAGATATGTGACACTTTTTATTGAAGCGCAGATTTCTACATTTATGTGACAGTTGTAGCATTTTAATAAGTATGGGTTGTATGGGACTATCCATGAGTTACTTATATTTTTTTTTTGTGAACAATGTTCTCAATGTGTACTCGCTGGTACGATGGGTAGCCATTCAAGTCTTTTACAGTGTGCTGTTTAACTCCTTTGGAAAGCCTTTAGTACACTTGCTGTTTTCCATGCATGAACTTTTTGGATTTGCTTCACCACATGGACCATGAACCATTTGAGAGATGACAACATCATAAAGTTCAGGATGTTTTTCTTGGTTAGGAATTTCAGCCCACACTATGTTGTCGATTTCTTCCTCTGTGCGAAACTTGGAATACGCATCTAAGATAATCAGTATATGCGCATGTGGGAGACCTAGTTTCTGAAACTCGATGACGTGTACCATTGCTACGACTGTTCCAAAAAGGCCATTTTTGATATCTTTCAAAAGACTGGTGAGTTTGAGCCGAAATACACGTGCAACTAAGTCTGGCCTGTGTTCCACTTGTTGCCAGGGTTCTAGATTTTCAGTAATTTCCGGCCATTTAGGATTACAGGTCATTGTCACAAAAATGTCAGGTCTTCTATTCTTTGCCACTATTGCTATTGCATCTTGATATCGCTGTTGCATGTTGCGGGGGCTACCTTCAAATGTTGACATGAGAATTACTGTTTTTCCAATAGGAATTCCCTTTTGAATGGATTGGTTTTGCAAATGTTCTTGAAGAGCACAGTAGTCTTTAACTTTAAGTTGTTTTTGGTTCATTTGTATAAAATTTAGCCGATTGGCTTCAATTTTGACATATGCGTCAACTAAGTACTGTTGTGTCAGTTTGCCACCTTTTAAAATAGGATTGAAGTCATTTCGCACAGACAAAAGGAAACTGTAGTACAGCAGTTGTGTAATTCGTCTTAAAGTGCCTTGCTGGTGTAGGTTTTCATGTCACACTTGATCACCTCTTGGAAAGAATAGGGGATACAGAAGAGCATCAAGGTTGCCGTGCAAAATGCTAATTCGCTGTGTCTTAGGAAGCAAAGGGTTGTTGACGTCTGGCTTAAGATAGACTAATATATCCCTTTGAAAAGGAGGCTCTCCATCATCGTTTTGAAAAACAACTGCAACCTCACTTACATGTGGTTGGTTATAATGTTGGGAATCTTGTGTACGTTCTTGTTTAATTGCCATGACAATAGAAGGCATTTCAGTCCCATTTTGTATAGCCCTCTGTTGCTCCTCAGCTTCAATGTCTTTTAGCATACGATATGCAGCAGCAAATTGGCTGATTTGTTGTAAATGTTCAGCAATGAGATTCATCAGTTCAGCATTACACTTTTTGTTTTCTTTCAGACCCATCCTTTGTTTTGTAGCCTCATTTGCATCAAGGATGTATAATTGTGCAAATTTCGGTGGTTGTCCTATTTCTGGGTAAAGTGTTTGAGTGCGGTGGTAGACATGGCCATGAATTTTATAACAATACGGTACGAATCCAGGGGGTGGTGCAATGTTGGCACCAAATGAAGCAAACGCATGAGAACTGTTGATGCTTCTGATATTGGCCATAAAATTTCTACTGTGTTGATGCGTTCCTTTCATCAGTTGCTCAAACAGATCTGAGTAGTGAATTCCCAGTACCATAACTTTCCCTTTTTGACAGCATTGAGTAAACTTATTGTCAGATGGTTTTTCATCAATAAAATTTAGAGAGTTGCATGTAGAGCAAACTACATTCATATTCCAACAGTAGTCTTGAATAATTGTCGTTTCATCATTTTTGACGTAACATGCCAGTTGTTGAATATTCTCCTGGGCTTGCCTTAGTTGGTAGAGCATTCGTGTTCTATAAATGGCGCGAACATGTTGTTGTCTGTTTGCCCCGTCTTCTGGAGATTCATTCAGCTGACATTGTCTAGGTGATTCGTATACCTGGGCTTGTCTTACAGCAGTTTGTTGTGGTGTCTCTTGGAGTCGATGTTGTCGTCGCCTTGCTGCTGCGGCTTTTCTGTCATCGTCATTGGCATATTTGCACTTACGACCAATTAAACCCATTGAATAAACGCTACTGAAGTAATTCAGACTGTCACTGACACAACGTGTGAAGTAAATGTGACTGAAGAACAGCACACTATGACTGACAGCCTTGTAGACAGGAGTAAAGTGCGTCACACAATGACTGACAGCCTTGTAGACAGGAGTGAACTGCGTCACACTATGATCGGCAGCCTTGTAGACAGGAGTGAAGTGCGTCACACTATGATAAGCAGCCTTGTAGACAGGAGTGAAGTGCGTCACACTATGACTGACAACCTTGTAGACAGGAGTGAACTGCGACACACTATGAGCGGCAGCCTTGTAGACAGGAGTGAAGTGTATCACACTATGAACGGCAGCCTTGTAGACAGGAGTGAAGTGCATCACACTATGAGTGGCAGCCTTGTAGACAGGAGTGAACTGAGTCACACTATGACTGACAGACCTTGTAGACAGGAGTGAACTGTGTCACACTATGAGCGGCAGCTTTGTAGACAGGAGTGAAGTGCGTCACACTATGAGCGGCAGCCTTGTAGTCAGGAGTGAAGTGCGTCACACTATGACTGACAGCCTTGTAGACAGGAGTGAAGTGCATCACACTATAACTGACAGCCTTGTAGACAGGAGTGAACTGCGTCACACTATGAGCGGCAGCCTTGTAGACAGGAGTAAAGTGCGTCACACTATGAGCGGCAGCCTTGTAGACAGGAGTGAAGTGCGTCACACGATGAGCGGCAGCCTTGTAAACAGGAGTGAAGTGCGTCACACTGTGACTGACAGACCTTGTAGACAGGAGTGAACTGCGTCACACTATGACTGACAGACCTTGTAGACAGGAGTGAACTGCGTCCCACTATGACTGACAGACTTTGTAGACAGGAGTGAAGTGCGTCACACGATGACTGACAGCTTAGTAGACAGGAGTGAACTGCGTCCCACTATGAGCAGCAGCCTTGTAGACAGGAGTGAATTGCATCACACTATGAGCGGCAGCCTTGTAGACAGGAGTGAACTGCGTCACACTATGACTGACAGCCTTGTGGACAAGAGTGAACTGCGTCACACTATGTGTGAAAGAAAGAATGCGCATATAGGGTCTTATCTCAATTAAACACTTTCACTTGTAGATGTGGAATTGCTCACCTTTAGCAGTTGTGAAACCCACAACTGGTAGAATAGCGTACAAAGCAGCTGCTGCAGGGACCGCACTCTCAACGGTGACCGTGGTCGTGATGTAGATTCTTGGACAAAGTGCTTCGGTGTCCGCGCTGCTGCTCTGAGACCAAAGAAACACAGACACAGGAATGTCTGGTACAGCTACAGCCTTTATTTTCCGACGCGTTTCGGAGCCTCCTCCCGAGCTCCTTCCCTGAGGAAAATAAAGGCTGTAGCTGTACCAGACATTCCTGTGTCTGTGTTTCTTTGGTCTCGGAGCAGCAGCGAGGACACCGAAGCACTTTGTCCAAGAATATGCGTCACACTATGACTGACAGACCTTGTAGACAGGAGTGAACAGCTTCACACTATGACTGACAGACCTTGTAGACAGGAGTGAACTGTATCACACTATGACTGACAGCTTTGTAGAAAGTAATGAAGTGCATCACACTATGACTGACAGCCTTGTAAACAGCAGTGAAGTGCGTCACAGTATGAGAGGCAGCCTTGTAAACAGGAGTGAAGTGTGTCACACTATGAGCGGCAGTACAAATTGTGCTCCAAGCCATGCTCAGGTTTGCTGATTGGTCACCGCCAGCCGCGGCGACCAATCAGCACACTTGGCGCGTGTTTTAAAACACGCTTCATTGATTGGTCACCGCCAAGCCGTGCCACTTTGCTGATTGGTCGTCGCCAGCCGTGGCGACCAATCAGCGAAGCATGTTTTAAAACACACGCCAAGTGCGCTGATTGGTCGCGGAAGCTAGAATTTGGATTTGAATCCCGCTCTGGGTACTACTGCTGCGAGCTGATGCTGGTCATCTCTCAGCTGGCTCGTCATGGACCTCTGTGCAGCAGGTAGCTGCTGTTTTGATGTGAACTGCCTCCCACCCTCATAGATCTTTTGCTCGATTATGCTCCTAAGGTTCTCTATAGGGTTGAGGTCAGGGAAAGATGGTGGCCACACCATGAGTTTATCTCCTTTTATGTCCATAGCAGCCAATGGCACAGAGGTATTCATGGCACAGAGGTATTCTTTGTAGCATGAGATGGTGCATTGACATGCATGAGGATAATTTTGCTCCTAAAGGCACGTTTTTGCTTTTTGTACCTGGAAGAAAGTTTTCAGTTGGAAACTCTATATACGTTGCAGAGGTCATTTTCACACCTTCAGGAACCTTAAACGGGCCTACCAGCTGTTTCCCAATGATTCCAGTCCAAAACATGACTCCTCCACCTCCTTGCTGACGTCGCGGCCTTGTTGGGACATGGTGGCATCCACCAACCATCCACTACTCTATTCATCTGGACCATCCAGGGTTGCTCGGCACTCATCAGTAAACAAGACTGTTTGAAAAATTATCTGGACTAACTGCAACTGTTTCTGCTTGTGAGCACTGTTTAGGGGTGGCCGAATAGTGGGTTTATGCACCACAGCAAGCCTTTGAATGATCCTACACCTTAAGTTTGAGGGACTCCAGAGGCACCAGCAGCTTCAAATATCTGTTTGTTGGTTTGTAAGGCCTTTTTAGCAGCTGCTCTCTTAATCCGATGAACTTGCCTGGCAGAAAATTTCCTCATTCTGCCTTTATCTGCACAAACACATCTGTGCTCAGAATCAGCCACAAATCTCTTCACAATACGATGATCACGCTTAAGTTTTCGTGCAATATCAAATGTTTTCATCCTTTGTCCAAGGCATTGCACTATTTGTTGCTTTTCGGCAGCAGAGACATCCTTTTTCTTTCCCATGTTACTTGAAAACTGTGGCCTGCATACTATTGTGGAACACCCAGTTTTCCTTTTATTGGGCTCACCTGCCAACTAAGTATCACAGATATCTGAGATTGATTTCAATGATCCAAAGAACCCTGAGACACAATACCATCAATGGGTTTCATTGAAAAAAAACTCAAAATAAAACCATATGACACTTAAAACCAATTTGCATAATAATTTGGAACAAGGTGTAAACAGGTCAGAGATAAAGTTGTGGGAGGACATTAAAGCTGGGTTAGGTTATGAAAAAATAGTCCAAGCTCTGTACACCTCATGGAGCGCTGCTCAATCCATCCTCCAAAAATGGAAGAATATGGCACAACTTCAAACCTACCAAGACATAGCTATCCACCTAAATTGACATCCAAAGCAAGGAAAGCACTAATTAGAGAAGCAAGCCTAGAGGTCCATGGTCAATCTGGAGGCACTGCAAAGATCCACAGCTCGTGAGAGAATGTCTCCACCGGACAGCTATTAATTGCATTCTATACAAATCTGGTCTTTATGCAAGAGTAGCAAGGAGAAAGCAATTATTGAGAGCAAATTATAAGAAGTCACAGTTTGCAAAACGCCATTTACGGGACACAGCTAACATGAGGAAGAAGATGCTTTGCTCAGGTGAAAGCAAAGTAGAAAAGTTTAAGCTAGATTCAAAAAGTTATGTGTGGAATAAAACCAATGCTGCACATAACTCTGAAAACACCATTCCCACCATCAAACATGGTGGTGGCAGATGCATGCTGGGAGGATGCTTTTCTTCAGCAGTGACTGGGAAGCTTGTCAGAGTTGATATGAAGATGGATGTTGCTAAATACATGGGAATCCTGGAGGAAACCTGTCAAAGGTTGCAAAAGGTTTAGACTGGAACGTAGGATCACCTTCCAGGAGGACAAATAACATGCTGCCAAAGCTACAATGGAATGGTTTCAATGAAAGCATATTTATGTATTTGAATGGCCCAGTCACAGTCCAGAACCAAGTCCCATTGAGAATCTGTGGTAAAACCTGAAATACCCCAAAAGAAAGCAGCAATTGCAGTGGAAGTTAGTCCTAAAAAGTATTGACTCTTGTGGGCTAGATATAAATACACATCACAATTTTCAGATATATAATTTTAAAATACTTACAAAACTATATATCATTTCATTTAAACTTCACAAATATTTCAGACTTGTTGGTATATCACATAAAATCCACAAAAATACATTTTTGTGGGTGAAGCATGCATAAATATGGTACAGTTCACAGATTATGAATACTTTCTAATGCCATTATACCAAGGAGTGACCCTTATATGTCACACTATGCTATACTATGCTTGGTTTCCTAGGCAGTAATGGATTAGACATTACTTAGATTAAGATTGGCTGTTATCTCAGGCATAGCAAATAGCCCTATAGCAAGACATCAAATGATGCAACACTCTGCACAATAATTTTAGTTACCTCTGAGGAAATACAGGAATACGGGGCATGAAAATGTACACTTTATATGATTTACCATTCCCTGTTTTACATTATATATATTGCATTTTACATATTCAATTGTCACCCTTTACCACTATGCATAGTGATTAGAGATGAGCGAGTACTAAAATGCTCGGGTGCTCGATGCTCGGGCCGAGCATCCCAAGATACTCGTGTACTCGGCCCGTAGCACCGAGCCCAAAGTAAGTCAATTAGTGACAGGCTCCGCCCACAGACTTCCGGCTATAAAATAAGTGTTTCTGGGAATTGGCGGGAGGGGGGGCTTTTTCAAATCATCGCAGCATACAACACCTTGTTGTGTCCCCCAGAAGGACCCTAACAATCAATCTGCTCTCTGTGAGGTGCCAGCTCACTGTGTACACTGAAGGGAGCAGTGTATTTGTGTCAGATCGATAATTATTAGTGAAGAATCCGAGCTTCTCGGCAGTACTCGGTGCTCGCCGAGCATGCCGAGTACCGGGATACTTGTGTGAGTAACGAGTAGCGCCGAGCATGCTCTCTCATCATTAATATTGATCCCTAACTGCCCCTTACCCCTGCATAGTGACTACAACTTGACATTATCAAAACAGAAATATTTATTACTCATCATTTTCAGGAAGTGTGGGAGGAGAGGCAGTCCAGTGGAGAGCACTATGCAAAGAGGAGAGCTAGTAGAAGGGCTTGTAATGAGACACAGCTAAACTCAGCTGCAAGTTCTAATTATGCAGGAGAACAGACCAGAAGATCAATGCTGTATCCTTACATCTCACACACTCAGAAACATAAGCTATGGTGGTGTGTGTTTGTTCTTGCTGTGTTGCTGCATGCTTATGATTAGGCAATACATATGGGGAGAAGTACACGCCACCAGTGGAAAATATCTGATAACACCCACTTGAGCTTAGCAAAAGTTAACTCATTCTGTTCCAAAACCTTTGGTTGCTAATATCTCAGTAATGTAGAGGCACAATTAAAATAAAAATGTTTTACTCTACTCTGCAGCCTCTATTAATCCTGTGTCTTGTTCAACTTGAACAATTTGGTGATAGGCCCTCTTTAAATTTCCCTATCTTTTGCTAAGGGGTCAAATGCATAGTCTCAGTAGACTCTCAGTAGGCTGATTCACAGTTATCTCCACATTAGTCTGAATACTAATGTGGCATAAATAGCTGCAGTCAGTAACTAAGACCGATCGAGCAGAGATTTGAATGAATCAATTGCAAGTTATACATTTTTCCACTAAATGATATATTAAACTACTCTGATTTCCCAGTATTTCTCTCAGATCAGTCTGAATGTACAACATGACAGGTTGATTATTGCTTCATAAATCAGAGAAAGGCCCTATCATTACAAATATGTTTGATTTTCAAATCATGTAGAATACAGAAAAATGTGGGGTTTTTTTGAACAGCGAGATCAAGATAACAAGGAAATCCAGTTATGGGGGAATGGGGCCATATTGGATTTCCTGTC
The DNA here is from genome assembly GCA_033576535.1 of Allobates femoralis. Taxonomy (NCBI): domain Eukaryota; kingdom Metazoa; phylum Chordata; class Amphibia; order Anura; family Aromobatidae; genus Allobates; species Allobates femoralis. The sequence goes on along the minus strand of JARQOC010000001.1, from coordinate 269,723,200 downwards.
TATTTCTGCTTAAATGACAAGTCTCTGCCTATTTGAGTATAGCAAGAGATCTGCTAGTCAAGCTGAGTGAGAAAGGGATGTTGTCAGTGGTGATCCACCTTCTTGACTGATCTAATTAGTCTTCTTTTCCCTAGATCCCTATACAATTTTTTTTTCATGAAATGCTGTGGTATAAACAAATCTCTTTGTAATGGTAGAGCCTACTTCTGATGAATGCTCCCCTTGGTTCAGGTACATGAGTCACATCCAGGTTCCCTTTATTAAACATAGAGTAATCATTCAAAATATTATACCTATGGACTATTCCATGTTGGTGTAGATGTTCAACAGCAGACATGATCTGTCTTGTATATTTCCTTACATCATTTTCTTCCAGTTTCTTTCTTTCACAAATCTTGTCCATGAGGTCTCCACCTGGACACAGTTCCATGACCATGTAGTAAGAGTTCTCTGTCTCCAGAGTTTCATAAAGTTGTACGATATTTGGATGCTTTATCATTTGATGAATGCGTGGCTCTCTCTTCATATTCTTCAAAACATATGAATCTTGCTTAGCTTTCTTTTTATCAATAACTTTCATAGCAACCTTCAATACAAAGCATATACGTCATCCAAAAGTGGCAAACATTAATCGAAGCATATTCTAATTACCGTAGTCTAAAAAGAACATAGAATACAAATGTGATCTGAAATCCTTACAGAACTCACTAATATTTTAAACTTGTAAGCCTAAATCCACTGTGGCTTTTCTGTTTTCATTTCCAGTGAGCACCCATATTTTCTCACTTAAAAAGACAAAAAGTGATAGAAGACTACTATTTTGTATTCTAGATCTGTCCTGAGTACATGATCCAGAAAGAAAAACAGGAGTACCTCACGCAAAAATATTGATGAACTGGTATACACCTTTGTAAGGTCCAAGGAAAGACATTTAGGCACCCAGCCCTAGTCACAATCACGGAAAAGGGTGCAATAAAGTAAGTCACTGAGGTTAATGCTATAATATAGGGGGCCTTGATATAGTGTATAAAAAGTGTCAATAATTGATATTTTTAGTATTTGATATTGTATAATTTTTTAGATTTTTAGAATTTTATAAAAATCAGGTGTCATAGGCACACTTTTAATAGTTAACTTTTAATAGTTAAAAGTTCCGTAATAAAGATATATAGTGGGACTGTACCCTATATTTTTCAAATTGTTAACAATTTTTATTATCTGAATAAACATCCCAAAAAAGGGTCAAACAGACATCTCTGGGTCAAATTTTTCCTTTCTTTAAGATGTGTAGTAGAGGGACTACAAGGACACTAAACTTCAGGAAAGCAAAAATCCAACGGTTGAGAGGTGATCTTAGTGCAATAAACTGGGACGATGTCCTGAGATATAAAAGTACACAAAGCAAATGGGAGACGTTTATTAGCATCCTGAATTGGACCTTTGCACAATATATACCCTATGGGAATAAACATGCTAGAAATAGGAGGAAACCACTATGGCTAAATAAGGCTGTAAGGGGCGCAATAAGTGACAAAAAGAAAGCATTTAGGAAATAAAAGCAAGTAGGTGGTGATGAGGCATTAAATAAATACAGAAAATTAAATAACATCTGTAAAAATCAAATCAAGGCAGCAAAGATTGAAACGCAGAGACTCATTGCCAGAAAAAGTAAAAAAAATCCCCAAATATTCTTTAATTACATAAATAGTAAGAAACTAAAAATGATTGTGTTGGCCCCCTTAAAAATAGTCTGGGTGAAATAGTGGATGAGGATGAGGAAAAAGCCAATATGCTAAATGACTTTTTTTCAACAGTATTTACACAATAAAATCCCATGACAGACAATATGATCAGTGATAATAAAAACTCTAAATGTCACCTGCTTAACCCAGCAGGAAGTATGGCACCGCCTAAAAATCACTAAAGTTGACAAATCCCCGAGCCTGGTTGGGATACACCCCAGACTACTGCAAGAATTAAGTACCGTCATAGATAGACCATTATTTTTAATATGTAAAGATTCCATAATAACAGGGTCTGTACCACAGGGCTGGCGTATTGCAAATATGGTGCCAATATTCAAAAAGGGACAAAAACGGAACTTGGAAATTATAGGCCAGTAAATTTAACCTCTACTGTGGGTAAAATCCTAGAGGATTTTCTAACAGTTGCTATACTGGAGTATAAGAAGAAAAATAGCCTCATGGCCCATTATGAACATGGGTATACGAGGGACCTTTCCTGTGAAACTAATCTGATAAGCTTCTATGAAGAGGTAAGTTCTGGACTGAACCAAAGAAATGCAGTGGACGTGGTGTATATGGACTTTTCAAAAGCTTTTGATATGGTACTACAGTTGTGGCCAAAAGTATTGACACCACTGCAATTTTGTCAGATAATACTTTGGTATTATTATCTTCATTTAATTTGTCTTAAATGAAAAAACACAAACAGAATGAAGCAAAAAGCAAAACATTGATCATTTCACACAAAACTCCAAAAATGGGCCAGACAAAAGTATTGGCACCCTCAGCCTAATACTTGGTTGCACAACCTTTAGCCAAAATAACTGCGATCAACTGCTTCCGGTAACCATCAATGAATTTCTTACAATGCTCTGCTGAAATTTTAGACCATTCTTCTTTGGCAAAATGCTCCAGGTCCCTGATATATGAAGGGTGCCTTCTCCAAACTGCCATTTTTAGATCTCTCCACAGGTGTTCTATGGGATTCAGGTCTGGACTCATTGCAGGCCACCTTAGAAGTCTCCAGTGCTTTCTCTCAAACCATTTTCTAGTGCTTTTTGAAGTGTGTTTTGGGTCATTGTCCTGCTGGAAGACCCATGACCTCTGAGGGAGACCCAACTTTCTGACACTGGGCCCTACATTATGCTGCAAAATCTGTTGGTAGTCTTCAGACTTCATAATGCCATGCACACGGTCAAGCAGTCCAGTGCCAGAGGCAGCAAAGCAACCCCAAAACATCAGGGAACCTCCGCCATGTTTGACTATAGGGACCGTGTTCTTTTCTTTGAATGCCTCTTTTTTTCTCATGTAAACTCTTTGTTGTTGCCTTTGCCCAAAAAGCTCTACTTTTGTCTCATCTGTCCAGAGAACATTCTTCCAAAACGTTTTAGGTTTTCTCAGGTAAGTTTTGGCAAACTCCAGCCTGGCTTTTTTATGTCTCGGGGTAAGAAGTGGGGTCTTCTTAAGTTTCCTACCATACAGTCCCTTTAACAAAACAGCCCTGGCTCACATCACAAACCCGATTCCTCCAGCGATGCTCCAGGAGTGCTGAACGCCTATGGAGGAAAACTCGCTCACCAGGAGACTTCATCCACTATAAATTCATGCTCAAAACCTACAACTCTGCCCTTCACCTTGCCAAACAGACCTACTTCACCACCCTGGTCTCCTCACTATCCAACAATCCAAAAAAACTCTTTGACACCTTTCACTCTCTCCTCAGTCCTAAAGTGCAGCCCCCATCACCGACCTCTGTGCTGATGACCTGGCTTCCTACTTCATGGATAAAATAGACAACATCCGCCAGGAAATCAGCTCTCAGCCTCCAAGCACTGCCACCCCCATTCTTCCTCACATCCCCTCCGGTTCACTTTCCACATTTGACCCAGTCACAGAAGAAGAAGTCTCCAGGCTCCTATCTTCCTCTCGTCCCACCACATGCACTACCGACCCCATTCCCTCACACCTGCTCCAGTCCCTCTCTCCAGTCGTCACCACTCATCTAACCAAAATCTTCAATCTCTCCCTCTCTTCTGGCATTTTCCCCTCCTCCTTCAAACACTCGATCATTACTCCATTATTAAAGAAAACCACTCTCGACCCAACCTGCACAAATAACTACAGACCAGTCTCCAATCTCCCCTTCATCTCTAAACTCCTGGAGCGCCTGGTCTATTCCCGCCTCACCCGTTACCTCTCCGCTCACTCTCTTCTAGATCCATTACAGTCTGGTTTCCGCCCCCTTCACTCCACAGAAACTGCCCTCATCAAAGTGACCAATGACCTTCTGACAGCAAAACGTAATGGTGACCACTCTCTGCTTATTCTCCTTGATCTCTCTGCAGCTTTTGACACTGTCGACCATCAGCTCCTACTCTCTATGCTGCACTCCATTGGCATAAAGGACACTGCTCTCTCCTGGCTCTCCTCCTATCTTTCTGACCGCTCTTTCAGTGTATCTTTTGCTGGCTCCACTTCCCCCCCTCTTCCCCTCACTATTGGGGTCCCTCAGGGTTCAGTCCTTGGCCCTCTCCTCTTCTCTCTCTACACGGCCCCGATTGGACAGACCATCAGCAGATTTGGCTTCCAGTACCATCTTTATGCTGATGACACTCAACTATACACTTCAGCCCCTGACCTCACCCCTGCGGTAGTAAAGAACACCAATGACTGTCTAGCTGCAGTTTCCAATATCATGTCCACTCTCTATTTGAAACTAAACCTTTCCAAAACTGAACTTCTTCTGCTCCCCCCATCCACTAACCTCCCTAAATCGGACATCTCTCTCTCAGTGTGCGGCACCACGATAACGCCTAGACAGCAAGCTCGCTGTCTGGGTGTTATATTTGACACCGATCTCTCCTTCTCCTCCCACACGCAATCTCTCGTCCGCTCCTGTCGCTTACACCTGAAGAATATCTCTAGAGTCCGCCCCTTTCTCACCCTGGAAACAACAAAAACCCTCACCGTGGCCCTAATCCATTCCCGCCTTGACTATTGCAACTCTCTATTAAGCGGCCTCCCCCTCACCAGACTTTCTCCTCTCCAGTCCATCCTTAATGCAGCAGCCAGGATCACCCATCTGGCCAATCGTTACTCAGGTGCCTCCGCTCTGTGCCAGTCATTGCACTGGCTGCCCGTATACTACAGGATCAAATTCAAATTGCTTGTTCTCACCCACAAAGCTCTTCACAGTGCAGCTCCCCCCTACCTCTCCTCCCTCATCTCTGTCTATCACCCCACCCGCTCTCTACGTTCCTCAAATGACCTTCAACTAACATCTGCACTAATCCGATCCTCCCACTCCCGGCTCCAAGACTTTTCCAGAGCTGCACCAAACCTCTGGAATGCTTTACCCAAAGAAATCAGGACTATCCACAACTTGCATGGCTTCAGACGATCCCTAAAGACACATCTTTTTAAGGCGGCCTATCATACTCCCTAACATGTCCATTGTACTGTAGACAGTGAATGGGCTATCCTCTGGACATTATTCTTCTACAAACTCCACCAAACCATAAAGGTCTACACAGACTGATGACCATTCATGTAAGCTTAGCCCTATACCCCATTTCCTCAAGATGCCTGGACCACCAGTGCAACAAGCCCCGGCACCTTGCACAACCCCTATCCCGTCGTAGATTGCAAGCTCTTTTGAGCAGGGTCACCTTCATTTCTTGCTTTATTTATTGTATTTTTTTTCCACATTGATTCTATGCCTATTGTTTTTGTATCCAATGATTGTACTTTATTTGTTCTCTATTGTAATTACTTACTGTATATTTTCTGTACGCTAACCCTACATTGTAAAGCGCTGCGGAATATGTTGGCGCTATATAAATAAAGCTTTATTATTATTATTATTATTATTATTCAGACGCCGACGGATAGTACGGGTTGACACTGTTGTACCCTTGGACAGAAGGGCAGCTTGAACTTGTTTGGATGTTAGTCGAGGTTCTTTATCTACCATCCGCACAATCTTGCGTTGAAATCTCTTGTCAATTTTTCTTTTCCGCCCACATCTAGGGAGGTTAGCCACAGTGCCATGGGCTTTAAACTTCTTGATGACACTGCGCACGGTAGACACAGGAACATTCAGGTCTTTGGAGATGGACTTGTAGCTTTGAGATTGCTCATGCTTCCTCACCATTTGGTTTCTCAAGTCCTCAGACAGTTCTTTGGTCTTCTCTCTTTTCTCCAGCCTCAATGTGGTACAAACAAGGACACAGGACAGAGGTTGAGTCAACTTTAATCCATGTCAACTGGCTGCAAGTGTGATTAAGTTATTTCCAAAACCTGTTAAGTGCCACAGGTAAGTTACAGGTGCTGTTAATTACACAAATTAGAGAAGCATCACATGATTTTTCTAACAGTGCAAATACTTTTGTCCACCCTCTTTTTTATGTTTGGTGTGGAATTAGATCCAATTTGGCTTTAGGACAATTCTTTTTGTGTTTTTTCATTGAAGGCAAATTAAATGAAGATGATAGTACCAAAGAATTTGTGATTGCAATTATTTTCAGTAAGAAACTGAGTATTATCTGACAGAATTGCAGGGGTGTCAATACTTTTGGCCACAACTGTACACAATAGATTGATACATAAATTGAGAGCAATGGGGATAGGGGAATATATGTGTAAGTTGGTCAAGAACTGGCTTAGTGATAGGAAACAAAGGTTGGTTATTAATGGAACACTCAGAATGGGTCACAGTTAACTGTGGGGTACCACAGGGCTCAGTATTGGGCCTGCTTCCTTTTATCATATTTTTAATGACCTTGTAGGGGGCATACAGAGTAGAATCTCAATACTTGCAGATGACACTAAACTCTGTGGTTTAATCAATACAGGGGAGGACAATTTTATATTACAGGAGGATTTATGTAAAGTAGAAGCTTGGGCTGCTAAATGGCAAATGAGCTTTAATGGGGATAAATGTAAGTTCATGCACTTGGGAAAAGGAAATAAAAGGTATAATTATGTGCTTAATTGTAAAACACTGGGCAAAACTGTCACTGAAAAAGATCTGGGTGTATGGGTAGATGATAAACTCACATTTAGTGCCCAGTGTCAGGCAGCTGCTGCAAAGGCAAATAAAATAATGGGATGCATTAAAAGAGGCATAGCTGCTCATGAGGAGAACATCATTTTACCTTTATACAAGTCACTAGTGCGACCACACTTAGAATACTGTGTACAATTCTGGTCTCCAGTGTATAAGAAAGACATAGCTGAACTAGAGCGGGTGCAGAGAAGAGTGACCATATGTTAACGGATCCGTTTTTGGGACTTAGAAAAAAAATGAAAAATTTTGCTACAAAAACAGACCTGAAGCAAAAAAGGCTGGTATGTGTGACCCTAGCCTTAGTGTTGCCACATGGGTTTTTTTTTTGCCTTCCTCTGGATCAACATGTTAGGCTATGGGTTGAATTAGATGGACTTAAAGTCTTCCTTCAACCTTAAATACTATGATACTATGGTACTATGTTTAGCAGTTCACATAAAATTTGGGAATGAAGAAAATACACATTTGAAAATAGTTTATTTGATTGGAAACTTAAAATATTATGTTAGAAGACAATTGTGAATTTATTCAGTCAGGTAAAGATGCTAAATATCACTAATAAAGCAAGAAACTAGAAGATGCTATTTTGTTGTAATTCTTCATTATAAATAGCATTTTTTGTTAGACAGCAGTGTTTCTAACCCTTTCACCACCCGAGCATTTTTCATTTTCAATTTTTGATTTTTGCTCCCCTGCTTCCAAGAGCCATAACTTTTTTATTTTTCTGTCAATATAGACATATGATGGCTTGTTTATTGCGGGACGAGTTGTACTTTCAGATGCAATAATTTATTTTACCTTATAGTGTACAGGAAAATGGGAAAAAAAATCCAAATGTGGTGAAATTGCAAAAAAATGTTCAATTACATGTTTGTTTTTTGGGTTTTGTAATCACCATAATCACTATATGGTAAAACTGACATGATAGTATGATCCCTCAAGTCGGTACGAATTCGATGGTACCAAATATGTATACTTTTACTGATATCTAAGTGGTGAAAACAATTCAGAAGTTTGTAAAAAAAAAAGAATTGCACTGCTTGTTTGTGGGTTAGACCTCACTGGGCTGTATGGTCTGTAGATGGGAGGAAAGGAGAGAGGAGGGCAAATCCACGTTCAGAATTAGAGCTTTACAATGGATAAAAAAAGAGATATCTCGCTCAGGTGTCTTGCTGTTTTATGTTTGAGCCCCCACCTAGGTGGCTTCCTTGGGCTTAGGAATGTCTGGCTTGCAGCTCCATGCCTTGATGATCAGACCACCTGGTTGATAGGTCTGTCAGGAAAATACAACGCATTTCGGCTAAAAAGTCTATAAAAGATAGCCTTCCTCATTTATTATACCTGAGAAAGGCTATCTTTTATAGACTTTTTCGCCAAAACGCGTTGCATTTTAACCTGTAAATTTGAAATGAACCTGAAGCACAACAGAGGAATTGCTCCCATTACTGGAAGCACCCGTGAGCTACACTGGATGTTTTCCTTCCCTGACTGTTTTCACCATGTTCTGCAACCCATAGCGTTCTCATTTTTTGGGATCTAGGGTGTGTGATGGTTTATTTTTTGCGGCTTGAGCTAACGTTTCTAATGATACTATTTTTGGGTGGATGTGCTATTTTGATCGCCCGTTATTGCATTTTATAGCAGTGTTGCAGCGAACAAAAAACATAATTTTGGCGTTTGGACCATTTTTTTTCGTCACGCAGTTTACGGCTCTCATTAATTGATTTTGTATATTGCTAGATCGGGCATTTCAGAACATGGTGATACCAAGTACGTGTATTTTTTTTATACTTTTGTTTTGAATGGGGGAAAAGGGGGGTGATTTGAACTTTTAGGTTTATTTTTTCTCATATTTTTAAAAACTTTATTTCACAATTGATTCTTTGTTTTACACTGCCCCATAGGGCGTCACAGTGCTCCACCATCCGATCGCTTGTGACAGGTTTTGATGAGCCGCATCACATCAGGACCAGTCACAATTGCGAACTGTGAGTGGTTGGTAGCGCTTGACAACCACTCACAGAATGTGCTCCGTGACAGCTTCTGGGGTCAAGCCAGGACCCTGGGCTGTCATGTGAGTGCCGGAGATCCCGTGATCTTATTGCAGGATCTCCGATGCAAGCGGGGAACAGCGTGTTCCCAGCCACGTCACCTTTGGATCCCGCTGTCAGTGATTGACTGCGGGATCCAAGGGGTTAACAGCACTGATCGGATCCCGGAGCCGATCTGTGCTGGAAGTCCGACATTTCAGCTGATGAGATCAGCTGAGATGTCGGGGAAATTATGTGAGCTACGTGCCAGAGCTTACATCAAACCCCGGTAACTGGCCCATGATGTCCTCCTACGTCATGGGTCGGGAAGGAATTAATATGTTATAAGATGGCAGAATTACAAAACCTTTATACTGGGTGAACCTGAAGGAAATATAATGGTTGGTCAGAGTGTGTGAAATGTCCAATTATTTAAAGTGTAACCGCCGTTTAAATTTGTATTTAATAATAATGTAGAGCAAATGATTTTAATAAACTTTCTAATATACTTCATTAGAAAACTCTAGTTTCACACGTCCATAAACCTCACACAAGGTGTCCCCACTGCACTGTGTGTGAAGCAAACATATTTTCATTCTGAGTCAGAACCGTCTACACATTGAATACGGTCATGTAACCATAGAAGGGAAGGGGGTGTGGCCTACACTGCTGACTGCCGCTCATGAGCAAACAATGAATCTGATTAGTACAGACTAAAGCACAGTTATTAAGCAATGTCAGAAGGTCAGGATCAGGGCAAACTCTTCAGAAACAGCTCAGCCACAATCTCCGTTAACTCCTTGTCTGCTGGCTCCACATACAGCTCAATGTCATGTCAGCCTGCTCCCAGAAGTTATGAAAATACTTTACACTGTGCACAGCTTTCAGCTGCTAACCACCCCACAGAGCCATAAAATGTTGTTTTTAAAAGAGCACATAAAAATGTGAGAAAATAAGTCTTATGGCACATAAAAGCATTATCTTAGTTGCTATGTGACCCATCATTAACAACCAGTGCAGTATTGTTTTTTTTTCAATGAAATAATATTTGCACTTTAAATTGTAACCATTGTTTTATGTATTTTTCATAAATCAATAGTACACATGGAAAAAAGAAACTTCATATATCATATTTCTCTTAAAGTGTAACTGACGTTTACATTTTTATTTATTAATAATGTAGAGCAAGTTATTATAATAAACTTATTTCACTAATAAATATACTTCATAAGTGAAACCTTCCACAAGATGTCCCCACTAGACTGTTCCTGAACCTGACATATGCCCATTCTCAGTGACATCCGTCATCAGCTTCTCACACACACTGAATATGGCCATATAAACATATGAGAGTAGAGGGGGCAGGGCCAAAATAGCTCCAGGCTGTCAGCATAATGCTGCTGCAATCTTATCTCCTGCATTCACATCACTCTGCTCTGTGTTATCAGTGAAGAGCTGTGTGAAGTCCATCAGCTGTTAGCACAAGCAGCCAATGTGAATGCAAGGAGATAAAATCACAGAAGCTTGTGCACTGGTGACAGCCTGATGAGACCCTGTTTGTCTGAGTTAAACTAATTATGCACTGATCTCCTGTACCCAGTCACACTGTGCCAGGGGTCTCAAACTCCAGGCCTCGAGGGCCGCACACAGTCCAGGTTTTCAGGATTTCTATTGCATTTGACAGTTGGCAATCAAATTACCAACTGTCAAACTCTATGGAAATCCTGAAAACCTGGACTGTGTGCGGCCCTCGAGGCCTGGAGTTTGAGACCCTGACCCCCCCTCATTCTTATATATGAGGTTTAGAAACACCATGGGGGAACATCTTCTAGAAAGTTTTTAAAAGGTTTTCTTCCAGATTTCTCTTAGCTAATATATTTGAAAGTTTATTATACTCACTTGCTCTACATTATTATTAAATATAAATTTAAACGGTGATTACACTTTAAATGAATTTAGAATTTCCCATTACTGAGATAAGAGATGGTTTGGTCTTTTTAAAATTCTTTATGGAAATTGTATCTTCAGAGAGGAAACTCTAGTGCCACCTACTGTAAGTATTTAGGATTAAAACCAGACCACAATCTTAACTTGCAGCCAGGGTGCTTTGGGGTATTTCTCCTAATCAGTGCAGAGTATGAGACCTGATATGACTGGATGAAAGTCTACTCTAAATGGAGTCTAAGGGGTAACCCTTTCTCCTTGTGGAGAGTGACACACCAGCTCTGGCATGCCAGTAATGCCAGCTACGACAATTTGCGTTTGTTATTTTCCAGAGAAACATTGTGGCTTTTAAGTAAGATCATTACTGGCATGCCAGAGATGACATGTCACTCTCCACATTGAAAAAAGCTCACCTTAGACTACCCCTTAGCTCCTCATATAGTCAGATCAGATCTCATGCTTTGCACAAATGAGAGGTGTAATACCCCAAAACACTGTGTCTGCAAATTGAGATTCTGTCTGGTTTTAATCCTAAATCATATGACAAGGCTTGTTAAAGGGAACCAACCACCCCAAATGACCCCCCCGGACTGTTAATATGTGTCCCTACACCCAGCACACACATTTGGGGCAATCGTTTTTGCTAAAAAAACTGTTTAGTAGAAGCTAAGATATATATTTATAAAGTTTAATAAATTGAGCCGAATGGGTGTTACCTAGCTTTGTCCTCGTGCATTTCTTCGTGCCTGTCAGCCTCCTCTCCCCTCCTCCCTTCAGTGAAGCCCTTCTGTGCAAAGCCGAAAATGCCCCGCCTGTCTACTGCTGCCTGATAAATTATGCACGCCCATCTCTGCACCTAAGAGCCTGGCCGCGTCATGAAAGGGGCGGGGCTAAATCGCGGCATGAAAGGGGGCGGGCTCCGGCATGGCACGATTTAGCCCCGCCCCTTTCATGACGCGGCCAGGCTCTTAGGTGCAGAGATGGGTGTGCATAATTTATCAGGCAGCAGCAGACAGGCGGGGCATTTTCGGCTTTGCACAGAAGGGCTTCACTGAAGGGAGGAGGGGAGAGGAGGCTGACAGGCACGAAGAAATGCACGAGGACAAAGCTAGGTAACACCCATTCGGCTCAATTTATTAAACTTCATAAAGCTATATCTTAGCTTCTACTAAACAGTTTTTTTAGCAAAAACGATTGCCCCAAATGTGTGTGCTGGGTGTAGGGACACATATTAACAGTCCGGGGGGTCATTTGGGGTGGTTGGTTCCCTTTAAAGGGTCAATGTTGACTTTTAGGATTGCTACTTCCAATAGGTGATGCTAGCTTTCATCTTCTTCCTCTCTGAAGCGACAATTGGCATATTTTATTTCCCAAATAAGTATTGTGGCTTCTCAGTCTACTCATTACTGGCATGCTACTCTTCACAAGGAGAAAGGTTTAACCCTTTAAAAATCTATGGGAGTGCAAGTGAGGACGAAGGGATAGGATCAAGAGACAGACATAGACTTTCTACAGCAAGTTCCCCTGGAGCCATAGTTGCACTTTAAATAAGTCTGTAAACTTAGAGACTGTCACTAAAGACTAGTAGCAAGGATAAACTAAAAAATAGTTTTTTTAGACATGAATCCGCAAAAAAAAAGCAAACACTGATAAAATAATATACAAAATTATAACCTTAATTGTCCTCTTATGGCCTGGATGGCATGTGACTGCTGCAGCCACTCACTGCCCGTAGCGTTTAGACAGCATGTGACTACAGTGACTACGAGTGAGCGGCTGCATTGGTCACATGTCAGAGCCAATCACTGGCCACAGAGGTGACGATTAGGGGCTTCATGGCACAGGTATTTATTTTGTTCTTTATTATCACTTGCTTTGCTGTGTAGGAAAGTAATAAAGCTGGCTAGGGTTATTTTGGAAACTAATATACTGTGTTGGTGTGAATATTTTTTCTTATTACCTTACAGAAAAGATGAGCTTATATATCTATCTTAAGCTATATTTCAGTTTGATTGAAGAGGGAGGATTGACAATACTTAAAAAAATGTATGTCTATCTCTACCTATCTCTCTCTCTTCATGTATTTATCTCTCTTTATCTATCTATCTATCTATCTATCTATCTATCTATCTATCTATCTATCTATCATAAAGGACACTTTTTTTGGTTGGTGTTAGAGATGAGCGAGTGCTAAAATGCTCGGGTGCTCGATGCTCTGGCCGAGCATCCCAAGATACTCGTGTACTCGGCCCGAGCACCGAGCCCAATGTAAGTCAATTAGTGACAGGCTCCGCCCACAGACTTCCGGCTATAAAACGAGTGTTTCTGGGAAAGTGCGGTTGTGCCCCCCAGAGGGACCCTAACAATCAATCTGCTCTCTGTGAGGTGCCAGCTCACTGTGTGCACTGAAGGGAGCAGTGTGTTTGTGTCAGATCGATAATTATTAGGAGGAGTCCGAGCATTTCGGCGGTACTCGGTGCTCGCCGAGCATCCCGAGTACCAGGATACTCGTGCGAGTAACGAGTAGCGCCGAGCATGCTCGCTCATCATTAGTTGGTGTTTGGAAAGCGCTGCACCACTGAAAGGTAATTTTAGTGCTGTTCCTATTTTTATTATTTTATCTATCTATCTATCTATCTATTCTATCTTAAAAAGACAGATATAGCAACAGCAGTACACAGATGGCAAATGCCTTCCGTCCTTGCATTTATGGCTGACTTCATGATGCATAGAAAGAACAAATTCTTTGACATGCGTGACCAATCCCTTCTTGTACTTCAGTGTTAAATCATTGACCTTGCTTAAGTGCCTACTTAGTCAACCACTACGACAGACCTACGATGTCAAACACAAGATCTTTCAACACAAAGCAAGTTGCCAAGAGACTCAAACTCTGTAGCTTAACTGTTCCTTTACAGGTCATGGTGTCGTGACTTGATGATTGCTTTTTGAGTTTATACATACTATATATAATATATATATATATATATATATATAATATATACATATATAAATGCATATTAGGAAACAGTGTGCAATGTAAACTAATTATGGTAGTTAGTTACAAGATGTGGTTGAAAAAAGACACATTGCATCAAGTTCACCCAAAAGAAATAAAATGAAGAGGTGTATAGGCACAAGAATGCATGAACCAATCTGCCCTAAAAGAACAAATTTTCCTTTCTGATAATTAGTGTCGATTGACTGGATCAACATTTGGATTACGTGTTTTACATGTACTTAAGTATTTATCATCATCTAAGGCTGGCTTTACACCACGGCAGAGTCCGGTCTGGGGCTGTCCGGTGTAAACCAGACAGCCCTTGACCGGATTTTGGCCCCATAGTATCCTATGGGGCCGGATGGAGCCGGATGGCAGCTCTCTGCCATCCAGTTTCAATCTCTCCAGCAGAATCCGGTAGAAATCAGACTTTTCTCACCGTACACAAAAACATTGCTTGCAACGTTTTTGTGTCCGGGGAGAAAAATCTCCCCAAATTGCCATATCCCGGATTCTCCCAGATTCCCCCAGATCCTCCCGGATCCGGTGTAATCCGACGCTCCCTAACATGGGAGCCTATGGCGCCGGATTGCTCCGGTCAGGGAGGATCCGGGAACCGGACACCTGCGACTGCACGCCGCTGTTGTTTCAGGACCGCAGCTAGCTCCCTGCGAGCCGCGGTCCTGACCACTCAGCGGCGGCAGCTGCGTCCGGCAGCACACCGGACCGGAGGGCATATTAGCCCTCCGGTTCTGTGTGCTGATGCGGTCGGGGCTGTCAGGGTCATCCCTGACAGCCCCGGATCTGATCTTGCCACGATGTGAAGCTGCCCTAAGAAATCGTGATGGCCAGCTCTTGAAGTAGGTTGTTCCACAGATCAACCCTTTTGAAAGGGTTTAAGGGAAGGGTAACATTTCTCCTTGTGGAGATTGTCAAGCTGGCATAATGTGACCTATACGCTATACAATGTTCCTTTTCAGAGAAGAAAAGAACTCGAATTGTAGTGCCCTCTTTTGGCTGTGGCAATTCTGAAAATTCAATATGAACCCTTTAGCGAGCCTTGTAACTTGACTTAGCATAAAAAGACAAACCAGACATTCTATTTTCAGAGACATGTTTCAGTGTGTTAGCCCCATCATCAGCGCAAAACAGGAAAATAGATTTGGCGAGGTGAGAGGCTTCTCACAGAGATCTAAGGGGTAATATTTCTCCTTGTGGAGAATGCCTAGGCAGCATAAGGAAACTTATTGGCCACAAAATACATAACTTCCCAGTGGAGATTTGCAGGCCTAGCCAAATCAGAACTCTTACCATGCAAATAAGGATGTTTGTAGCTTTAAAGTCCTAGATGAGCATTGTATAGTCTATATGTTTACTTATACCAGCTTGGCACTCTTCACATGGAGAAACATTTACCCATGACCCCCATGTTAAAGGCCTCTCACCTAACCAAATTAGATCTCCAGAGATTCAAATAAGGGTATTTGAATATTAAAATTCCAAATAGAACATTGTATGGCCTATAAGTGTCTATATACTGGCTTGGCATTTTTCATAAAGAAAAATGCTCCCTTTTAGATTGGTGTCTAACAGGGAGCATTTTTCCTTATGGATAATGCCAAGCCATTATAAGGACACTTATAGGCCATACAATGTTCTATTTGGAATTTGAATTGGAATCTAAGTCTCTCATCCAGATAAATCAGGTTTAACACCCCATCTTTTTATCCTGTCATATGATAAGGCTTGTTAAAGGGTTGATAGGTGGCACGAAAATTCTACCCCCTTTCTCTCTCTGACATTTGATCTTTAAGAAGTGCTTCTTTTTTATTCTCCACCTTTGGTAGAAATTGCTTTTTGGTGTAATTTTTCAAGACCTGTAAATTTTTTATTTTTCTGTTGATGGAGCTGAGTGATGGCTTTGTTTGGAGGAGAGCTAATGTTTTACTAATACTCTTTTTTTTGGACATGAGTTGCTTTAACTGCTTACTACATTTCTTTAATAGAGGAAAGGTGACTAAAAAAAAAAATCACAATTCTGAGTTATATAGCTCATTCCATACTTTGGCAAATTGGACTAATTGCATTAATTTTTTTCCCTTTAACTTTAACGAGAGAAAGAGAGATTTTAATTTGTATATTTGTTTTTTAGTCTATTTTCTTTTTATTTTATTTTATACATTATATTTTAGTTTCTCTAAGGAACTTGAGGTTAGGATCATTTGATCGCTTGAACTATATTATCCGATATCATAATATTGCAGTATAGAGTGATGTCACAGTCTTTTATGGCCGAGCTTCAAAGAAGTCCCGAGGTGACTATAACAGGGCCTTCAGCAGGCTACCATTGTAACTGATCAATTCCCTGGTGCACACAAGTACCAGAGCACATTCCATTTAAAGGCCACTGTCAGATTGAAAAGGGCAGTTAAATGGTCGAACAGCCAGGGCCTCAGTTCAGCTCTGGTCACAGATGTTGGAGATAGATACCAATTATGTAGTTGCTGATCCCCTTCCACATATGCGGATTTCTTAGGCCGGCTTCACACTGAGGGTGATCCGGTCCGGTTCTGTCCGGGAGGACCCTGACAGCCGTGGACCGGTACTGCACACAGGACTGGGGGGCTAATATGCCCTCCGGTCCGGTGTGCAGCGCACGCAGTTCCCGCTGCTGATAAGTCAGGACCGCGGGCGCCGAGGTCCTGACCTGTCAGCGGCTGCAGCTGCGTGCGCTGCACACCGGACCGGAGGGCATATTAGCCCCCCAGTCCTGTGTGCAGTACCGGTCCACGGCTGTCAGGGTCCTCCCGGACAGAACCGGACAGGATCACGCCGCAGTGTGAAGCCGACCTTACCAGAACAATAGTTGATATTCTAATGCACAAAATAGGTAATGGTGGTTTACACACACCAATCATTGTGTCCAATACTAACCAATCTCGGTTGCAGTGAAATCATGGACACATAGTTCATTTGTGCTGTGTACAACATGAGCAATCTATCCATGATTTCACTGCAACCAGAGATTGGTTCAGGATTGGACACAATGATTGGTGTTGTAAACCCACCATAAGAGTTCTCATGTAAAGAACTTGTCACTTCTTAGCTGGCTTCACACTGCAGTTTTTCCTGATCAGTGTCGATCAGGTTTGTGTGCCAAAACCAGGAGTGTCTCCAAAACTCAGAACAGGTGTCAGTCTTTCAATTATACTTTTTCTCTGCAAGTTCCTCTCCTGGTTTTGGCACACAAACCTGATCGAACCTGATCAGGGAAAAAACTGCAGTGTGAAACCAGCCTTAGAATCACATTTTATTTTCCAGATGAGGGTGTGCCCCTTTGCCATTTAAGGAAAGTTTAAATTAACCAACTTTTGATCATATTTTTTGTATAGTTTATTTATGTTTTTGCACAACTTAGTAACATTACACTTTTCTTTTCAATGTATTATATAAATTTAATTGTAGCTACCTAAGATCTTCAAAGCAACATGACCTCCACTTTCCATACAGCTATTTTTTTAATAGTTTTTTAACTTCAGGGCATCCTTTGTATGAACTAATGCCCAGCTTTTACCTGCACAATCCAGATGAGGCTTTCTAATGCTTTGTTAAATATTATTATCATGTCCCTGAAGTTCATTCTCTGATTTAGTGCGGGTAAGCCACAAAATGCATTGGTCCTATACCTCATCTCTATAATGTTACTCAGTCACAAAATGTTTTTATTCAATCAATATTTAATAAAAAAAAGATGTTATGCGCTATGCCTGTGGATGGATTAAAGATGTTTTTTTTTTACTATTGTTGGAATGCTACACAGGAGAATGGACCATGCAAAGGTTCAAGCCTATATACTGTATATCTGGTGAGTGGGTTAAATATTTTTTTTTGTTTTATTTGGACCTCTTTTATTTTTTCAATAGTTTTTTTCTTTAGTTTACCAAGAATACATAATAAACTGCAATGATATATATTTGTAGTTTTCACACAGTTCACAATAGGAACCCATTTTATGGCTTTTATCTGTTATCACTAAGGGGCCTTAATCCTTTGTTTACAGCACTAAGGGAAAAATCTTCTCAACAGGTCAAAATATCTTGGCTTTCAGTTCTATATGACAGCTGACACCTTGCAGTTTATCGATCGCAATGAGTTTTGGAACCAGTCGATCATTTAAGGCTACGTTCACACATTTGCGTATTTTGCTGTGCTTTTTTGCGCGCGCTTTTTGCCGCGTTTTTCGGCCGCGCAAAAAAGTGCAGCAAAATACGCAGGGCCTTTCACACACTGCGCTTTCTTTCCCCCAGAAAGCGCAGTGATGTCACAGAGGGGAGGAAGAATCCAGCTTCCTCCTCCCCTCTGTGACATGTGTGACCGCCCCATTAGACTTCACAGTGTTAATATACACTGTGAAATCTAAATTAAACAAAAGCAAGTGTGTGAAAAATAAAAAAGAATCAATACTTCACCTCTCCGACGCCTTCTCCCGGTGTCTGGTGCCTTCTGCCGCTCTCCGGTGTCCGATTCTAAGTGAGATGTCTTCTCACAGGACCTGTGGTGATGTCAGAGGGGGCGTTCCCGGGGCGGTCCCATCGCTGATTGGCTGCTCGCGGTCATGTGGTATCACATGACCACGAGTTGCCCGGGAACGCCCCCCCTCTGACGTCACCACAGGTCTTGTCAGAAGAGATCTGACTTAGAATCGGACACCAGAGAGCGGCAGAAGGCACCAGACACCGGGAGAAGGCGTCGGAGAGGTGAAGTATTGATTCTTTTTTATTTTTCACACACTTGCTTTTGTTTAATTTAGACTTCACAGTGTGTATTAATACACTGTGAAGTCTAATGGGTGGCCACAGCTGTCACAGAGGGGAGGAGGAAGCTGGATTCTTCCTCCCCTCTGGGAAAATACGCAGAAGTAGCTGCGTAAACAATTGACATATCAATTGTTTACGGAGCTGCGTTTTCTCCCGGAAAACGCACTGCATATTTTTACGCAATGTCTGCACTGCAAAGTGAATTTCCCATTCACTTTGCAGGCAGACAAAAGGCACATTGCGTATTTTGAAAAGCGCGCATAAAAAAACGCGGCAAAATACGCAATGTGTGAACGCAGCCTAACTCTGCTTTGCTCCAGCTCTCTGTGAAGATGACAATACTTTTTTCTTTTATGCCATCCCTTCTGATGAAGGCCTGACAGCCAAAATGCCATATTATTTTGAAGAATGCAAATTTTGAAAAAAATATCTAAAATTTCCTTGGAGTGTCAAGTTTCCATATCTACTGCTATTGGGAATTCATCCCTGCTTGAGCACCCAGCACCGTCTAAGAAGTGCCACATATTGTCTATATGTATAATTAACTCCTTAGCTACCACTGTCAATTCTGAGTTTGGTATTTAGATAGTTAAAAGGGTAAAGGTCTCGACTTTTACCAATATTATTATGTTTAACTGAACACACGATTTTAGCGTGCAGTAAATATTTTAGTATTTTTTTAATTCCTCCTCTCCGTTGCAGAGATATTATCAGTCAAAATATTGGGCAACTAATGAGATATCTTTGACTAAGTCAAAGTGGATGTTATTACATAGTCTTCACTGAAGCCATTTATTTCTTGCCCAAAGCGACACAGCTGAATAAAAACATGTTGGACTCCCTTCACATCATGTTTTTTGCACATCCGTGGTGATCCTTGAATTTCAAGATCACACAGACAGGCACGAATCTGTGCCAACAGATGCCACTGATGCCTATGGATCCATGTTTTCCATGGATCCTTCATCAGTTAGCAGAGATAGGGCTGTACCTTGCTTCTGAGCATCCGTTTTCCGGATCTGATTTTTTGTCAGATCCAGTTTGATCCGTCACCATAAAGCTCCATGTTATTTGAAACGGACAGCAGTGAATCCGTTTCTGTCTGAATTTGTCAAGGCAGGCCAAAATCGAAGCAGACTCTGATTTTGGGGAGGGGAAAAAAGCTGACACAAATGGATCCATGACAAAACTGACACAATTGGATGCCAATAAGGACCAATCCATGCACGTCCATGC
The DNA here is from genome assembly GCA_033576535.1 of Allobates femoralis. NCBI lineage: Eukaryota > Metazoa > Chordata > Amphibia > Anura > Aromobatidae > Allobates > Allobates femoralis. The sequence goes on along the minus strand of JARQOC010000001.1, from coordinate 269,703,359 downwards.
TCATAGGGATACATGGAGGCCAAATTGGATCCGTGGCTATCAGTTTTACAACGGATAGACACGGATCCACAAAAAATATAATGTGAAGGTGGCCTTGCATTACAGTCACACTAGCTTAAGATACCCTTCATACGAGATGTAATTGATCTTCAGGTTTAACCTTGTACATGATTAGAAAATTTGGGGAGAGTACCGAAAAATAAAATATTAAAAAATTAACAAAAAAAATTAATTTTTTTAATTAGAATTTTTATCCTCTTAAACCAGATTCAGTATTCATATTACTCAAATCATTGATAAATAACATTTACCACTAGTCTACTTTATATCAGCATCATTTTTAAAAATATTATTTTTTGGTAAAAAGTTTGAAGGATTAAAATTTATCAGCAATTTCTCATTTTTCCAACAAGATTTACAATTCCAATATTTTTAAGGGCCGCATCACATTTGAAGTGACTTTAAAGGGGTTGTCCGGGCTTATTTTTTATTTCATATTTATATCTAGGCTGCAAAATGTTGACAATCTGCAATATACATGTTGTCAACATTTTGCAGGGTTTCCTAGATATAACACATTTACTGATGGCAGAGAGTGTCCAGGGGGTGTGATTGTGCATACTGGTCGTTTACACCTACTCTAGCACAATCACACCCCCTCCCCTATACCTAGTATGGCCAGCCACCCCCAGGCCATACATGCCCGCCCCTTGCCCACTAAACACTATGTAATGAAACCACCCCCAGGGCTCCTACAGGCCGCCCCAGCCCCTAAATCACCACCCACCCTCTGCAAAACAGCAGTCCCCAGTGCACTGATACAAGGTGCCGAAACCGCTGCTGTGAAAGCGATTCCGGCACACTGTGTCAGTGCAGCAGGGGACCCGCTGCATATCTGTGCCGCTCACCCGACATTGTCCTGTGCAGCCGGTCCCGGTCCGCCCTGGTCCCGGTCCGCCCTGGTCCCGGTCCGCCCTGGTCCCGGTCCGCCCTGGTCCCGGTCATCTGCAGGCGGGCTCTCCACACTGCAGCCGGGCTCCACACTGCAGCCGTATCTGTGCTGTGTGTGTGGAGCGGTGCCCGGCGCCTGATCTCCCCAGACCTCCAGTACCATAGAGCTGGTGGAGCGGTTTAGAGAGGACCGCTCCACAGCCTCTGCTCTATTGTACTGGAGGTCTGGGGAGATCAGGCGCCGGGCACCGCTCCACACACACAGCACAGATACGGCTGCAGTGTGGAGAGCCCGCCTGCAGATGACCGGGACCAGGACGGACCGGGACCAGGGCGGACCGGGACCAGGGCGGACCGGGACCAGGGCGGACCGGGACCAGGGCGGACCGGGACCGGCTGCACAGGACAATGTCGGGTGAGCGGCACAGATATGCAGCGGGTCCCCTGCTGCACTGACACAGTGTGCCGGAATCGCTTTCACAGCAGCGGTTTCGGCACCTTGTATCAGTGCACTGGGGACCGCTGTTTTGCAGAGGGTGGGTGGTGATTTAGGGGCTGGGGCGGCCTGTAGGAGCCCTGGGGTGGTTTCATTACATAGTGTTTAGTGGGCAAGGGGCGGGCATGTATGGCCTGGGGGTGGCTGGCCATACTAGGTATAGGGGAGGGGGTGTGATTGTGCTAGAGTAGGTGTAAACGACCAGTATGCACAATCACACCCCCTGGACATTCTCTGCCATCAGTAAATGTGTTATATCTAGGAAACCCTGCAAAATGTTGACAACATGTATATTGCAGATTGTCAACATTTTGCAGCCTAGATATAAATATGAAATAAAAAATAAGCCCGGACAACCCCTTTAAGGGTCCTAATTGACAGAAAATACATAAAAATGACACCATTTTAAACTGCATTCCTTAATGTGCTCAAAACCACATTCAATAAGTTTGTTAAGCCTTTAGACAAGAACTATAGCAATGTAGAAGGAAAAATTTAACGTTTTCCCACAAAACTCCCCCATTCAGCACTGATTTCTTTTTTCTTTTCGCAATTTGCATATATTGGATTTTACCATTTTTGTAAAACCACTGTGATATTGTGGTTAGGGTCACATTTAGTACAGAAATTGCGTTCACCACATCCAGATCCGGATGCGGTGAACGCAATTGGCTTCAGACAAGCCGCAATCCCTTAACCGGATTGCTGAAGCCGCAATCTGGTAACCGGATTGCTCTGGATGTGTAATCCGGAGCAATCCGGTTACCGGATAGTTTGCTCATCTCTGCTGCCGCAGGGATGAGCACACTGTTCTCGGTGTTTTTAAAGATAAAATTTTATTAATAAATGTGTCTATAATGTCTCTAGGGGGTGCCCACCCCCCTAGAGAAATTCCACCCACTCAGGTGGGCATATAATGATGTAATATCTTATGTACAGTAGCCGGCTTCTGTCGGCTACTGTACATTTTTATGAATGAAGCCGCCGGCTCCTCTGAGAGCAGCACTCATACTATACCTATTGTCGGTATAGTATGTGCGATGTCCCAGGTCCTGAAGGCTTATATAGTAAGATCTATGGGCAGCGCTACCTACAGCAGGTATAGTATGCGCTCGGCTTTCAGTGGAGCCGGCGGCTTCATTCATAAAAATGTAAAGCAGCCGACAGAAGCCAGCTACAATACATAAGATATTACATCATTATATGCCCACCTGAGTGGGTGATATGTCTCTAGGGGGGGTGGGCACATTTATTAATAAAATTACATCTTTTAAAACAAAGATAACACTTTGCTTATCCCGGCGGCAGCCGGGATAAGCAAAGTACATGCGGTAACCGCATTGCTCAGGATTACACATCCTGAGCAATGCGGTTACCGCATGGCGGGTCAGAGAACCACTCTGAAAACTGCAGCCTGCATGATTTTTCACGCAGGCTGCAGAGCCGGAGGCGGTAACCGGATTGCTTGTGAAGCAATCCAGTTTTTATAATAGGCTCCTATGAGGAGCGTTTCCTGATCCGGTTTTGAGCCTTTTAAAAGCTCAAAACCAGATCAGGTTTTAAAATAAAAACCTGAAGTGTGACCCTAGCCTGTATTGATCTTTAGAGCTGGAATATCTTTTTTTTTCAAGTGGTCTACTACGTCAAAAAGGTCATATTTCTGGGCTCGTAATATGGATTACGCAGGTGAGCTGGCTATTTCTTTTTGTGTTGGACTTACTTTTGTGGGTTGAGTGGGATGCTATTGGAAGCAATTTGGGTACAGAACATTTTAAATCAGTTCACCTTTAGCCTGTGCTCAATGCTGTTTTCAGCTACATCTTCAAAATACTGTACATGATTCAGATGAAACCTCTGATAGATCCATTCACAATAATGAGACAGTATAATTACTTACTCTGGACTTTGTTTGGTCATTGGTGTCCATCTTTTCTAAGGTGCACAAATGTGTAGTTGAGCGCATTTTTGTGCATGCCTAAAAAGACACATATAAAGATGGACATTGTTGGACCCCTGGCTAAATGGGAGTTCAAAGAGACTTCACCTGCCTCATTACAGTGAATTTTTCATTTAATTTGATCTAATCATGTTTTTCACAGATTTACACATAATCCCTGGTGTCAGTGGTCAGCACAGAGTGCAGGATGAATGTGAGCCAAGCCATACTGTGATCTCAGGGAGGAAGAATAAACAAATCAACAGCAGTTGAAGAATTGACTTATAATTATTTTTTACTCTGTTCACTTGCAGTATAGATAATTAGATGCATTTATTTGTCACGTCAGTGTGATTATAGAGATACCAGATTTATATAGTTTTTTTTAGGCTACTAACACAATATACCGTAAACCCTTTTTCTTTTTACAAAATATAGGATTTTTGCATGTCTAAATATTGAATGCTATAATTTTGTTTTATTTTTTCCATTGACAGGGTCATGTGAGTAAATGTTTTTTGCGGGATAAGTTGAACTTTTTATTGGTACCATTTTGAGTCACATCATTGGATTTATCACTTTCTATTCTGCTTTTTATGAAGTAGAATCAAGGAAATTTTTTCTTTTTCACTTCTTTACCATATCATAAAAGTCATTAGACAGCTTTATTTTTTAGGTCAGCATGTTTACAGAGATACCATGGCTAGATCTTTTTATGTTTTGCTACTTTTACACCATAAAAACAATTTCAGAGAAAAAATTATGTTCTGAGAGCTAAAGCTTTTTTATTTCTCCACTGTTGGAACTATGTGGCAGTTTGTTTTTTTGTGGAGATGACATTTTCAGCTATGCCATTTTTATCTACATGCACCATTTGATCACATTTTATTGCACCCTATTTGGTTACATCATGAAAAAGCAAGGGCTTTTTTGGCACATTGTTTACTTCTATTTTTTGCAATATTCACTGAAGAGGTTGAAGGCTTAAATAGTGTGATTGTTTTATAGATCGGGTTGTTCTGAATGCAGCAATACCAAATATGAGTACTTTTACGATTATTCATTGTTTTCCATATATCCACTTACTGGTATTTTTTTTCCATTTTTTACTCTTTATATTGGGATAATTTTTAAAATATTTGTACAATTCTTTTTACTTGTTTTTTATATTTTTACATAGTCACTTTATGAGACAATAATTTTTATTAGTATAATCACTGCTGGTACATTGCAAAGGATTATACCTGTCAGTATTACACTGGCACAAGCCTCTCAGATCACAAACCTCGGTTAGCTGTGGCAGCAATCAGGCCCCCGTGATCACGTCACGGGGGTCATGATCACTTGGGAGAGGAGCTATGATTGCTATTGATCGCAGCATTTAAGGGTTCAAACAGCCTGGAGTGGTGCAGACATCTCTCCTAGCTGTGAGAGTCGGGACTTGGGTGTCACATAAGCTGAAGTTCAAGCAGCAACCGCATGGGCATAGCTCTTGTACCCGCGTGATCACCATGAAGTGCCTATACCTCATGGTTCGGGAACTCCTTGATAACATATAGATACATTATAAGTTGTGAAGGGGTTAATAACCTTACATTGTTCCAAGTTAATCCCATGTTAGAAATGTTGTGTATCTTCTAAATATCTGCATTTTATCTATCTATCTATCTATCTATCTATCTATCTATCTATCTATCACCTCTAATATGACTAACAAGTAATAGTATACTGGATACTGGGGCCACCCACGTGAACTCATGCAACACAACTACCCATTTGACCATTTTAAAATATTGATAGCACTGTCATATGAGCCAGTGACCCCTTCGGTAGTGCACCTTCACACCTCTCTAAGGCATGACCTATGTCTGTAGCTTTGTTACCATATTTCATCCTCTTTCTTACATAACCACTCAATAAAAAAAGTCATACAAATTAGAACAGAATATCCATAAGTTTCTATATATAAGAACACCTTCATAGGAGGCAGTTCAGTACTGTGATACAAGGATAATATTTTGTTTGTGAATTTAAGAACCCTGCATGGCTTTTACAACAGTAATCTACAGTACAATATTCTTGAAGTTTACTAAACTGTCTATTCTAAGTACAGAATATCAGTCATATAATTCACAGAAAGTACTAATGAACAGAAGAAATATTGCATATCAGCCAAAGGTTACTAAAATGTAATACATATCCCTCTTCATATTTAATTTATTTGCTACAGAGTATCGCGTCCTATGTGTTCTCTGTAGACTTCACTTGGGCTATGAAGTGAGTAAATCGTGTTGGTACACAGTCAAATAGTACATCTGAATAGTACAACATCATATGATTGATCTCAGTACTACTGTACCCCATATTCATCATACAAACTATACTATTACTAATAAACATACTGTACCTTTTGCCCTGTGGGAACATGTAAGCCCTCCATCACTTTTGCAAATGAACCTTTATTGATCATTCTTCCTACCAAGTAGTTTCCCACTCGTTTAGTATGAGGAAAGTTCTTCACAGAGTCAGGAGGCATCTGGGAAAGGCATGAAACCAGCTGCATTTCTTTGCTGCATCTTTCACATTCAGTCAACCGTCTACCAAGAGTGGTTCCATCCAAAACAGCGTTTCCAGCGGCAGGCATCTTTGACCTGAGATTGACTACAGTTATTTCATTTGACAAAGTATATCCATAAAAGATGAACACATTTCTATTTGCAGCAATTCCACAAAAGTAAATTAGTCCTTTAAAGAGGAGCAGAGACATCTCCTCAATGGTCCCTGCACACAGTCATGTAGATTTGCTCAAGCACATCCAAGCTGTAGATTATTAGACAAACCTGATACACACAGTCAGTCAATGCCGTGAGGCTGCACGTTACAGTGACACCTAATACCACCATTAACATGAATGGACTGCACATTTCACATAGGACAAGAAGAGGACCAAATGTTAAGTGCATTGGCAGTTACCGATCACCAGTCAATCTGTTAAATGTTTATCTGATCATTTTAGTATCTAAAAAATGGTAAGGATTTAAAAACATACAAATGTTAAATATTCTGAATAAAACAAGTTTCATCATCCACCATCCAATATGTAAAACTAATCTATTCACAGATTTAATATAATTTTATACTAGTGAAATATAGCAATGATTGGAGAACTGAAAAGCTATTATATAGTAGAAGACACATACCTATATGAGATGCTCAAGTATTTTATGAATCTTTATCTATCTATCTATCTATCTATCTATCTATCTATCTATCTATCTATCTATCTATCTATCTATCTACCAATACTGGCTCTACAGCTTTACTCTGCACCTCAGTTGACCCCAGGTGGTCTTTGATTGAAGTGAGTCCTCCCACTTCCCATGAAAATGATAAAAATGGAGGCTTTAGCCCCAGTCACACATAACGAGATCAGTAGCGAGATCGTTGTAACTGTGACATTACACGATCTCTCCAGAGATGTCGCTATGTGTGACATCTAGCAGCGATCAGGCCCCTGCTGTGAGGTCGCTGATTGCTGCAAAGGGCTCAGGACCATTTTTTGGTCGTTTGTCTCCCGCTGGTCAGCACGCATCGCTGCGTGTGACAGTGAGAGACCAACGATCAGAAATCTCACAGGCTGGTAACCATGGTAAACACCAGGTATCTAGGCAGCGCGCGCTGCCTAGATAACCGGTGTTTATCATGGTTACCATCGCTAAGCAGGGAGGATGCTGGCAACTATGATAAACAGTGGGTATCTAAGCAGTGCACACTGCCTAGATACCCGGTGTTTATCATGGTTACCAGTTGTAAGCAGGGAGGATACTGGTAACTATGATAAACAGCGGGTATCTAGGCAGCGCGCGCTGCCTGGATACCCGGTGTTTATCATAGTTACCAACTTCCTCCATGCTTAGTGCTGCCTGTAAGGAGGGAGGAAGCTGGTACTATGATAAACACCGGGTATCCTGGCAGCGCGCGCTGCCTAGATAACCGGTGTTTATCATAGTTATCAGCGTCCTCTCTGCTTAGCTCAGCCTGTAGGCAGGGAGAAAGCTGGTAACTATAATAAACACCGGGTATCCAGGCAGCGCGCGCTGCTTAGATACCTGCTGTTTATCATAGTTACCAGCTTCCTCCCTGCTTACAGGCTGAGCTAAGTAGGGAGGACGCTGGTAACATTGCTTCCAGCGATGTGGGAGGTGGCTCCCAGGTCCCTGATCGCTGGGGACATCTGCCTGTTTGACAGCTCCCCAGCGACTAGGTAATGACGCTCCAGCGATCCCGGCAGGTCGTTATCGCCGTCGGGCTCGCCGGAGCATCGCTGTGTGATGGGACCTTTAGCTAAGACCAAAGAAAGAGTGGCATGGTAGGACAGGGTCCCATCAGATCTAAGGTCACCTTGCTGCAGTTGATGGGAAAACAAATATTGGCCAGTATGTGTACTGAGAACCTTACTTTACAAAGATAAAATATCCCCCCCCCCAAAAAAAAAATTGAGTTTTTTGAAAAAACGCATGTTTTTATTTTTTTTCTCAAATGCATAGTTGTTTTACATCTGTCTATATGTATATATACACACATGATTGGCAGTGCTGCTGTGAACTCTTTTCTGTCTGTCTGTCTGTCTATCTATCTATCTATCTATCTATCTATCTATCTATCTATCTATCTATCTCTACTTATCAAAGAAAGCAGCACAGCTTTTTCCTTTGGGTGCAATTCAGTCACAGCTCCTCCCCCATCCGCTGATTATGATTATGATATCAAGTAAATCGATTGCAGCACTCCTTTTTCGTGTTTAGTTATGCCTTTATTGGGCCATCAGGTGTCCAGCAACGTTTCGGGATCAAACTCCCTTCTTCTAGCCAAAGGCACTTCAAAAATTATAGCAAATTAGAATAATAGGACTTTAATAGCCCATGTAGCACCATTTTGGTTCATAGTGTGAACCTTTCTCAAGCTAAAAGGAGGCTCCTGTGTAAAACAATATCTGGGCCCTTTGCAACATAATGCACAAGTCCACTTGCTTTGGAGATGATAGTGGGCCCCCTCAAGGATGGATTATAGTAACCAGGGCCCCGGACAGTGACGAAAGTGATATCTAAACAATACTTTTGTGGCGCCCCTATGACTAGGAGCCACAGGGAGGTACTGCACCCCGAATAGCAGGTGTAGTGCCTCCGTAGCTGTGGGTTTGGAGTTTAACTTATGGAGTCTGTACTAACACACAACACTAAGCCCCTTAGGATAGTGGGACTGGATATTCAGTAAGTCCCACGGGGTGGAGCCTAGGAAAGAGTGGGAAACCTGGAGTAAGTGAGAGTTTAGTTAGACAGTGCTGGGTAGGCAGCCAGATAGGACATGCCTGGCAGAGCTGCTGACAGGAGGGCACCTCTCTTCAAGAGGGGGGACCCAGAACAGAGGGAGACGATCCAGAACTGGTTGGAGCTGAAAAACGTCTGGGGGCAACATCCGCAACACGGAAGCTGAGGCGGTCAGTGTTCTATCCCTGACCGTAAACCGACGAGCCACGGGACCAATCCACGGAAGATGTAGCACCACAGAACGGTACCTCCTCCTCGGTCCTATAATCAGCCCAAGACACCAATAGGTACCCACCTGGATTCCAGTGATGCGAGGGTTCAAGTTCCACTGCTCCTGTCCATACCGGTAAAGGGACAAACCGCACCTATCCGTAACAGGCCAGGGGATTGACGAGGAAGCTCTGCCTAAGGGTGGTAAAGAGAGAGAGTAGAAAAGGACTGAGACCCCGAAAGCCACTAGGAGGGAAACATACACAGAATCCATGAGGGCACCCTGAACCTGCAGCTATCTCCCCATTTTACCAGACTGTACTGTGTACTATACCATCTGCCGGTACCAGTAAAAGATGTTGGAGTTGAATTGGTGTCTGTCATTCCTTCCCGCAGGCGCCCAGAGGGTCTACTATCCTCATCCTATACTCCCCTCATCCATACTCGCTGTTCTAAGGTAAGCTCCACCTGTGGGGAGCTGTACTACACTAAGCTGCATCCCATCACCTCAGTGGCCGGCCTGCAGCCCTAGTATCATCGTTACCAGGATCCACAGGTGGCGTCACAAACTTTCCCTAAATTCCCGTCCCCTTTCCAACAATGGGAGCCAGGGCATGTTATCAGGAAACCGACCACCCGTGATTACCCGTTACAGCCATGAACCCATCCCGGTACCCGAGTTCCCCTCTCTCTGTGCTCATCACTATCCACCCCCCACACAAATAGCATTCAGGGACAGACAGTGTTCAAAAATAATTCTGCAATGAAAGAACTTTGGCGTCCGCATGGTAAATTAGTTCACTGTCTCGTGGTCTTAGACAGTGCTCCTGTTATCTTGTTGTAATTCTTCTTATAGTAGTCTATGAAGCTGATACTCATGCCACCTGAGTGTTGAGGGGCATAACATAGGCTGTAACAGTTGCATGAGGTTTGAGGGCCTCCTGACTATACAGGTCACTGACCCACGTGAATCCTTCTGCCAGTAGAAGTCCAGGAAGCTGATACTTGTCCCCCTTGAGTATGGCAGAGCATAACATTAATTGGAGCTTTTAAATGAGATTTCAGGGCACTTTGCCCAACAGTTCTACTCCTGTCACTCATCCCCCCTTTCCTGATCAATCCTTAACCTTAAAATGCTAAGCCACACATGCAGGCTATGACATTCTTCAATTTTTGGTCTCGGTCTATTGATGCCACTTTGGTGGTAGCTGGCCCTAATTTTTTTAAATGTGGAGGCCCCTCTTGGAGTGTCTTTTTTGTGTGTTTCATGAATTTAGCAGGGCTCTTTGAGCACCATGCCTATGCATGAAGCTTGAAATGCTGGGCAAGGCCTTGTTTCTTGTATCCACAATACACCATGATAAGAAATGTTAAGTTTTGGGAATAGATAGCACTTTTCCTGGTGTCTGCCTTAATTTGAGCTGTTTTGGCAGCTTTTGGGCCCCTTTGAAGGTGTTTCTATGCCTTTGATTTTGCTTCCAATTGAATAGAATGGGGTTCAGAAGTTCGGCAAACTGTTTGCTGATTTATTCAGCAAAGATACGCCTGGTCAGCGAATCGTACCAAATCCTAACTTCAAAATGTTGACTCTTCTCTACTTGGAAATGTGGGAGGATGAAAATAATCAAAGAACGATAGAAATCTGGCAACAGAGACGTCTGTAAGCTAAAAAATTTCTTTATTTTAAATTTTCTAAAACATGGGGAGTGAATAAAACATGGACCTGCGATTTCTGCGTTTTGGAGAGAAACTGACCTCAATCTCATAACCTACTGGACAGTTTTCCCCCTATATACAGTATGAGCTCCACATAGCTCCCTATATACAGGATGATCGCTTACATAACTCACTATATACAGGCATTGCTACCCTTATTGGGTGGCATTAGAGTTTCTCACTTCCTTACTGAAGTGACAATTTGTATATACAGGCACACATATCATACACGTATTACAAAAAACACACAACAACACATAGTCACCTCACTCCCATTCCCCTGGCACTCTGCTTTAGTCCCTGAGGCTTCAATTCTTCTTATGGCTTGTGTGTACATGCTGGTAGCAGATTATGGTGTCATTGCACCACCACGCAACCGAACAGGCATTGGGAGCTCTCCTAGAGCTGCACTGCCATTTTTTATTGCTGCAGTCCAGCTTAAGGAAAGCTAAATGCCCAGATATGTATCCCCCTGTTAGTGGTGCAAACAATATAGTGAGGGCTATCTGGCCATGGGCCCCCCTGGAGTTTCGAGCGGTAGCCAGATTGCCCTCACTTAATCTGACCATGGGTATATATATAAATATAAGTATATATATATATATATATATATATATATATATATATATATATGGAGCCCACTGGGACGGGGTACTCGGTGCCGGACCGGGGGGCTACTGGGGGGACATCACGGCGGTCCTGGTCCGGACCGTGTCCCGGGCCCGCACAATAAAATGGGGGTTATTTACAGGGGATTTGTCAGTTGTGACGCCACCCACATTGTGTGGTCAATAATGGGGACCACCGCTGCTGCAGAACCTCCGGGGATGATGTTTTGGCAGCTAGGATGGAATAGTTCCTGTGGGCAGAACTGGGTTCCCCGGGGCAGAGGTAGTAGTTAAAGTCTGTGAGGATGGTTATTGATGCTGCAGGAGAGTAGGGGTAGCAGTAGAGATGATGAGAGTAGAGGCAATGGCAGTTTATGAGGGCAAGTGGGGCTTCAGCATAAGGATTACACACACTCACAGTTTCTGTTATTTTCCAAGTCTTTACTTGCAGATGGTGTAGCACAGTATTGTCCACGGAGTCTGTACCGGGTTGCTCCCACCCTGACCGGGTCCTTGGCTTCCTACTTGTGCGCTGTGTGTGGCCCTGCTGCCGCTTGTAGCTGAACTGCTGGCCCTGTCTCTTCCCACAGGTACCAATCTGCTAGGCAACTTGAGTCCTTTCTGTCACTGACCCCTCCGTGTTGCTTTGCTATGGTACAGTGAAGATGGTGGACCTTCACTATCCCGGTGTTTACTGTCCTGTCTGTCTCAGGCACAGCCTCGGATCTGGTATCCGTCTTAGGCACCTCTCCAGGGTTAAGTTTGGGGTAACTCTTTATCCTGGGTATGTTCCTCTGTTCCTCTGTCTCCTTTCCTCAGACCTCTCAGGACCTCCTCTTCTACTTGACTCTGCTCCTGCTCTCAACTAAACAGCAGACTGACTGTCACTCCTGCTCTGTGGTAAACAACATTAGCTCCTCCCACTAGTGCAGGTGCCACCTAAGCTCCTCCCACTTTCTAGTGTAGTGTTATGTGGGGAGTAAACCTGTGTTGATGTTTCTGTGGCACATTAACCCTTGGGGTGCCACATATATATATATATATATATATATATATACACAGTAAATATATACAACTCTCACTGATACTAGCATGGGGGTGTGGACCCACTGGGTTGTGGCACCGATCTCGGCCTTGAGAGGCATAACTAAGTGACTACCTCATCTTCACTAGAGCCTCTGATGGTGAGGTTAGGCTTGTGCTTGAAGGTAACCACCAGGTGCTACTCCACAGGGTCTGGGTAACTCAGTAGCTGGTCTTAGAGGTCAGGGGTGCAGCCAAGGGCATGGCTGTAGGCAGCAAATGTCTCTAGTGCAGTCTGCTATAGACTGGACAGCTCATGCGGGCAGGTGCAGAGGGAATGGTGGCTCGGCAGATTCAGGCAGGTGCAACAGGTATGGCAGCATAAATAATTTAAGAAAGTGCAGCAGGTATGGAGTCACGGCAGGATCAGGCAGGTGAAGCAGGTATGACAGCACGGGTGGTTCAGCGGGTTCAGGCAGGTACTAGGACAGAGGCACCGGTTAGCGGATACGGGTACGTGATATAGAGGCAGAAGTATGGGGATAGGATACTGGGAACCGAACTTTAGAACTAGCAGCATGTCTCCAGCATTAGATCATGTTGCTCAAGCATCTTTTAAAATACTTTGCGCTTCTTAGGCATAAGCTGTGAAGTACTTCCAGGTAGGGCATGTTAGTCCTTTAAAAGAAGGGGGCATGTCACACATATCCTAAGTGCACTATCAGGAGCCCTGTGTGGTGTGTGCAGGCCCTGGGAGCCAGAAGCCAGGGAGCCAGGAAAAAGAGATGCTACGGAACCACTGGAGGGGTGAGTACTGCTGCGGCCAGCGTTACACTAATCTGTACATTGCATGTGCTATATATTATATACACAGATATATAATGTTATAAGAGAAAAGGGGAGATTATCCACAGCACCCTGTGGAAAGGGAATCCTCTGGGTTCCTCACCTTTGGGCGCACGTCCTAAGCCAGGGAGATCCACCCAGCTATAGCAACAATCAAATAGAGGAAAGAACAGCGCCTCACAAGCTGGTAGCTTAAATCTTCACAACTTTATTCCATCCACCACAGCACAACGTTTCGGTTAAAGAACCTTCTTCAAGTGCATACATCACACAGATACATCATGTGTTTTATAGTATAAAACTCCACCCCCACTGACAAAGAACCAATCAATGGGGATTGAAAAGTAAACAAAGTTAAAAATCACCTAATCACTAGACATAGATCGACTAACAATACAGTAACATAATGGGGGCATATCATCATGCAAGAACGCACATACAATTTGCATATCGTCCTATGGATAGTCCAGTATTCTCAATTGCCAGTGATAACGGAACATAGCCAATCACCTGCAGGCATCGCCCGTCGTCATAGTGACTCCACGTCACATTGATCCTCCACCTATCGGGACCACGCACTTCCGGGATGTTATTGCGCATGCGTCGGCGTCCGTCTTCTATTGGGTCGTCCTCCTGTCATTCTGCAAGGAGAGCTTCCTGGCGTATTCCGGATGTCAGTGCCGGAGCAGAACACATAATCACGGCGTGCGCATTCAAAATACACTCAAGGTGGTAGCACATATTAAATTATCATATATCATAATAGATTACTTGACCCATAAGCGAAAGCCCAGTTACCAGCCCATTGGAAAACTGTATTATATAACCAATTATCACAGGGAAATCTTGATATGATAAAGTTATTAAAGAGACAGTGCATACCTCTAGGAGAGTATTTTGAATATAATTAAGGAAAGCAGCGCATAATTAATCATCCTATATCAAAGCAGATTAATTCACCTATAGAGGAAAGCACAGTCTCCAGCTCATTAGAATACTATACTACATAGCCCATCATTATAGTGAAAACTTTATGTGGTTGGAACCTTAAAGGAGCAGTACATAGCTCTTAAAAAGGACACAGGTAGAGCCATATTTTATATATACACGTATATGTAGGGAAAAGGACACAGGTAGAGCCATATTTTATATATACACGTATATGGGAGGAAAAGAACACTATCAAAAGCCATATATAAATATATATAGTACTATACTACCACCATATACCTATATGCAAATATTTATTCAGAATTTAAGTGCCAATACATATGAATATTCTGAAACCCTGATGTATCCATATGTATTACCAGGGACCACCACAGAGTGTCAAGTAGTAAAAATATCAAATCCCAACATGGATAAAAGAACACTTGGACACTGAAGTGGACCATTTCATTTTAATACTTTTTATACATTTTATATGCAACCACCCTCATCTCTATACATTACCAAACAATGCCCTTGTACAGAATCCCTTTCCAAATAATGGAGGTTTTGTACATTTATCGAACAACAATTGCCATCCCATAGATAATGATAGTCTTCCATCTAAATAAATCAAAGGTGATATTAAAAACAAAAAATTAAAAACAATTATTACATGATGATAAGGAAGGAGAAAAATCAACATGAACCAAGTAGACATCCCCGCTGATCATAATCTACGTTCATGCCTTTTGGGGACAAGGTATCCAACTCAAATATCCATTTTAATTCTTTCATCTTTAATTGAGCCACACGGTTCCACCTCTGCTTAGGGAGGCACTTCGTCTATAACCCTAAATCTGAGTTGGTTGACCGTGTGGCCCATTGCATGAAAATGTCTAGGATAGTACTTTCCGAACGGGTTTGACTGATCTGCCGGTACCTAGACATTTTCATGCAATGGGCCACACGGTCAACCAACTCAGATTTAGGGTTATAGACGAAGTGCCTCCCCTAAGAAGAGGTGGAAACCGTGTGGCTCAATTAAAGATGAAAGAATTAAAATGGATATTTGAGTTGGATACCTTGTCCCCAAAAGGCATGAACGTAGATTATGATCAGCGGGGATGTCTACTTGGTTCTTGTTGATTTTTCTCCTTCCTTATCATCATGTAATAATTGTTTTTAATTTTTTGTTTTTAATATCACCTTTGATTTATTTAGATGGAAGACTATCATTATCTATGGGATGGCAATTGTTGTTCGATAAATGTACAAAACCTCCATTATTTGGAAAGGGATTCTGTACAAGGGCATTGTTTGGTAATGTATAGAGATGAGGGTGGTTGCATATAAAATGTATAAAAAGTATTAAAGTGAAATGGTCCACTTCAGTGTCCAAGTGTTCTTTTATCCATGTTGGGATTTGATATTTTTACTACTTGACACTCTGTGGTGGTCCCTGGTAATACATATGGATACATCAGGGTTTCAGAATATTCATATGTATTGGCACTTAAATTCTGAATAAATATTTGCATATAGGTATATGGTGGTAGTATAGTACTATATATATTTATATATGGCTTTTGATAGTGTTCTTTTCCTCCCATATACGTGTATATATAAAATATGGCTCTACTTGTGTCCTTTTTAAGAGCTATGTACTGCCCCTTTAAGGTTCCAACCACATAAAGTTTTCACTATAATGATGGGCTATGTAGTATAGTATTCTAATGAGCTGGAGACTGTGCTTTCCTCTATAGGTGAATTAATCTGCTTTGATATGGGATGATTAATTATGCGCTGCTTTCCTTAATTATATTCAAAATACTCTCCTAGAGGTATGCACTGTCTCTTTAATAACTTTATCATATCAAGATTTCCCTGTGATAATTGGTTATATAATACAGTTTTCCAATGGGCTGGTAACTGGGCTTTCGCTTATGGGTCAAGTAATCTATTATGATATATGATGATTTAATATGTGCTGCCACCTTGAGTGTATTTTGAATGCGCGCGCCGTGATTATGTGTTCTGCTCCGGCACCGACATCCGGAATACGCCAGGAAGCTCTCCTTGCAGAATGACAGGAGGACGGCCCAATAGAAGACGGACGCTGACGCATGCGCAATAACATCCCGGAAGTGCGTGGTCCCGATAGGTGGAGGATCAATGTGACGTGGAGTCACTATGACGACGGGCGATGCCTGCAGGTGATTGGCTATGTTCCGTTATCACTGGCAATTGAGAATACTGGACTAACCATAGGACGATGTGCAAATTGTATGTGCATTCTTGCATGATGATATGCCCCCATTATGTTACTGTATTGTTAGTCGATCTATGTCTAGTGATTAGGTGATTTTTAACTTTGTTTACTTTTCACTCCCCATTGATTGGTTCTTTGTCAGTGGGGGTGGAGTTTTATACTATAAAACACATGATGTATCTGTGTGATGTATGCACTTGAAGAAGGTTCTTTAACCGAAAAGTTGTGCTGTGGTGGATGGAATAAAGTTGTGAAGATTTAAGCTACCAGCTTGTGAGGCGCTGTTCTTTCCTCTATCTAATATATAATTACCCTAAGGCCACTTCCGTCATATTCGGCAGTGTTTCCGTCGTCGTGTGCGTGGCTGCCACACTCGCAATGCCTTTGCGAGTCTCTCCTCACTCGCAATGCCTTTGCGAGTCCTTGCAGAGTCTCTCCTCACTCGCAATGCCTTTGCGAGTCCTCTCTCCTTGCAGCACCTGAGATGATGTCACTGGTATGGGCGGGGCTATATCACATGACTCTGACATCATCACAGGCACTTTCGTTGCTGCACTCTTAGCACAGGAGACATCATGCCGCTGTCTCACATCAGATGTGTCCTCATCAGTGATTCTCTGCCTCTGACATCCTGCGATCACAAGGGAACATAGAGGTGACAGAGGACCCTGGACTGAGCCCCCAAGAGCTGATCTCCAGGATACAGGTGAGTATAGTGAATGTATACAGGCTTCTATCTATCTATATACTGTGTATAGTGAGTGTATACAGGGTTATATTTATCTATATACTGTGTATAGTGAGTGTATACAGGGTTATATTTATCTATATACTGTGTATAGTGTGTGTATACAGGCTTCTATCTATATACTGTGTATAGTGTGTGTATACAGCCTTCTATCTGTATAGTGTGTGTATACAGGCTTCGGTCTATATACTGTGTATAGTGAGTGTATACAGGCTTCTATCTATATACTGTGTATAGTGAGTGTGTACAGGCTTCTGTCTATATACTGTGTATAGTGAGTGTATACAGACTTCTATCTATCTATATACTGTGTATAGTGAGTGTATACAGGGTTATATTTATCTATATACTGTGTATAGTGTGTGTATACAGCCTTATAGCTATCTATATACTGTGTATAGTGTGTGTGTATACAGGCTTATATCTATATACTGTGTATGGTGTGTGTATACAGGCTTATATCTATATACTGTGTATAGTGTGTGTATACAGCCTTATATCTATCTATATACTGTGTATAGTGTGTGTGTATACAGGCTTACATCTATATACTGTGTATGGTGTGTGTATACAGGCTTATATCTATATACTGTGTATAGTGTGTGTATACAGCCTTATATCTATCTATATACTGTGTATAGTGAGTGTATACAGGCTTCTATATATCTATATACTGTGTATAGTGAGTGTATACAGGCTTCTATCTATCTATATACTGTGTATAGTGAGTGTATACAGGCTTCTATCTATCTATATACTGTGCATAGTCAGTGTATACAGGCATATATCTATCTATATACTGTGTATAGTGTGTGTATACAGGCTTCTGTCTATATACTGTGTATAGTGAGTGTATACAGGCTTCTATCTATATACTGTGTATGATGTGTGTATACAGGCTTATATCTATATACTGTGTATAGTGTGTGTATACAGGCTTCTATCTATATACTGTGTATAGTGAGTGTATACAGGCTTATATTTATATACTGTGTAGAGTATGTGTGTTTATATACTGTGTATAGTGTGTGTGTATACAGGCTTATATCTATATACTGTCTATAGTGTGTGTATACTGGCTTCTATCTATCTATATACTGTGTATGGTGTGTGTATACAGGCTTATATCTATATACTGTGTATAGTGTGTGTATACAGCCTTATATCTATCTATATACTGTGTATAGTGAGTGTATACAGGCTTCTATCTATCTATATACTGTGTATAGTGAGTGTATACAGGCTTAAATCTATATACTGTGTATGGTGTGTGTATACAGGCTTATATCTATCTATATACTGTGTATAGTGTGTGTATACAGGCTTATATCTATCTATATACTGTGTATAGTGAGTGTATACAGGCTTATATCTATATACTGTGTATAGTGTGTGTATACAGGCTTCTATCTATATACTGTGTACAGTGGGTGTATACAGGCTTATATTTATATACTGTGTAGAGTGTGTGTGTATATACTGTGTATAGTGTGTGTGTATACAGGCTTATATCTATATACTGTCTATAGTGTGTGTATACTGGCTTCTATCTATCTATATACTGTGTATAGTGAGTGTATACAGCCTTCTATCTATATACTGTGTATAGTGTGTGTATACAGGCTTATATCTATCTATATACTGTGTATAGTGTGTGTATACAGGCTTCTATCTATCTATATACTGTGTATAGTGAGTGTATACAGGCTTCTATCTATATACTGTGTATAGTGAGTGTATACAGGCTTATATCTATCTATATACTGTGTATAGTGTGTGTATACAGGCTTCTATCTATATACTGTGTATAGTGTGTGTATACAGGCTTATATCTATCTATATACTGTGTATAGTGAGTGTATACAGGCTTCTATCTATCTATATACTGTGTATAGTGAGTGTATACAGGGTTATATTTATCTATATACTTTGTATAGTGTGTGTATACAGCCTTCTATCTTGCTATATACTGTGTATAGTGAGTGTATACAGGCTTCTATCTATCTATATACTGTGTATAGTGTGTGTACAGACTTACATCTATATACTGTGTATAGTGTGTGTATACAGGCTTCTATCTATATACTGTGCATAGTGAGTGTATACAGGCTTCTATCTATATACTGTGTATAGTGTGTGTATACAGGCTTCTATCTATATACTGTGTATAGTGTGTGTGTATACAGGCTTATATCTCTATACTGTGTATAGTGAGTGTATACAGGCTTCTATCTATATACTGTGTATAGTGTGTGTGTACAGGCTTCTATCTATATGCTGTGTATAGTGTGTGTGTACAGGCTTCTATCTATATACTGTGTATAGTGAGTGTATAAAGGCTTATATCTATATACTGTGTATAGTGTGTGTGTATATACTGTGTATAGTGTGTGTGTACAGGCTGCACAGGAGCAATGCTCTGCACAGAGGAGGCTGCACAGGAGCAATGCTCTGCACAGAGGAGGCTGCACAGGAGCAATGCTCTGCACAGAGGAGACTGCACAGGAGCAATGCTCTGCAGAGAAGAGGCTGCACAGGAGTAATGCTCAGCATGAGAGGAGGCTGCACAGGAACATTGCTCTGCATGAGGGAAGGCTGCACAGGAGCAATGCTCTGCAGAGAGGAGGCTGCACAGGAGCAATGCTCTGCACAGAGGAGGCTGCACAGGAGCAATGCTCTGCACAGAGGAGGCTCCACAGGAGGAATGCTCTGCAGACAGGAGGAGGCTGCACAGGAGCCATGCTCTGCAGAGAGGAGAAGGCTGCACAGGAGCAATGCTCTGCAGAGAGGAGGAGGCTGCACAGGAGCAATGCTCTGCAGAGAGGAGGAGGCTGCACAGGAGCAATGCTCTGCAGAGAGGAGGCTGCTGCACAGGAGCAATGCTCTGCAGAGAGGAGGCTGCACAGGAGCAATGCTCTGCACAGAGGAGGCTGCACAGGAGCAATGCTCTGCACAGAGGAGGCTGCACAGGAGCAATGCTCTGCAGAGAGGAGGAGGCTGCACAGGAGCAATGCTCTACAGTAATGAGGCTGCACAGGAGCAATGCTCTGCAGAGAGGAGGCTGCACAGGAGCAATGCTCAGCAGAGAGGAGGCTGCACAGGAGCAATGCTCTGCATGAGTGGAGCCAAGATACTGGGGACGGCGGAGTGAAAATGCCGTGGCGGGGAAGACGATGACCCGCTGGTAAGTATGACAGGCACAGTGCCTCTATCCTCTGCTGACCACTCTGCCCACCGCACTGCGCTAACCACTCTGCCCGCCGCACTGCGCTGACCACTCTGCCCGCCGCACTGCGCTGACCACTCTGCCCGCCGCACTGCGCTGACCACTCTGCCCACCGCACTCACTGCTAACCACTGAGCCACCATACTCCTGCTAACCACTGAGCCACCGTACACTGCTAAACACTAAGCGACCATACTTTCCTAACCACTATGCCACCGCGCAGTGCTAACCACTGAGCCACCGCGCAGTCCTAACCACTCAGCCACCGCGCAGTGCTAAGCACTGAGCCACCGTATACTCTGCTACCCACTGAGCCACCTGTATACACACAATTAATTTCACCTCACTCCCCTAAATATTAGTAAATAAACTATATATGGATTCTAGACTACCCGATTCTTTAGAATCGGGCTCACAGCTAGTTTGATATAATGTTATAAGCACTGTACCAATCACACCTGGATCTCCAGGACTTGACATATTATATATGGAGACTGTGGTATGTCTGCCAGCCATGGTCTGAATTGCACAGGCAGAGGTCTGATGCAATATGAATGTTTCACTGTGTATTGCAGCAGTAGAAAGAGTTAATGCAAGTTTGTGTGTGTATGAGTTAACACACCTCCTCTAGGGGTATGGTCAGGGCTGAAATCATGTGACTTCTGACTGGTCACAGGATGTGATGTCAGCTCAGGTCCCGTAGGCTGGAAAAGCCTGCTGCTGAGCACATGTTGCGGCTGCAGTAAGCTCTGATGCCCCGGCTGTGGAAGCTGGCTGGGTGTAACACAGGAGCAGAGACCAGGCCTGGAGCTGTGGCCTGTGAGTGGAGTCAGAGACTGCTCCACTGGGATAGTGCTGAAGAATCATACCCAAACCTGTGCACCCATGTGTGAGGTAACAACAGACTGTATACTGGGCAGTATGTTCCTGTAAGCCAAAGAAAGGCTCCTGTTTACGTGCTGGAGGCTGGTTTATGCTGAATTAATTAAAGGGATCCTGTCACCCCCAAAACACCTGTAAACCTATTAAAACCTGTCCCTAGAGCATATTAACACTTTCCCTACACTCTTTTTACCTCCTAAAAGCATTAAGTGACATTGAAGAAAAACGTTTTATAAGTACCTGATTACTGATGATAATGAGTGACTATCTATTTATAGTCACTCATCAAGACTGCCCCTCTGCTTCATATCACGCCTGAATAGGCGTGATCTAGTGCCCAGATTCAAAATCGCGCCTCCCTGCTGTGCCCTGTGTCGTCCGAGGCTGCAGTGTGGCCGGGTGACGCGATCCGCGTCATACCCGGCGCCGGGTGACGTATTTACACCGGCGCCGCGCTTTCGGCTTCAAAATGCGCACTGCGCACATTAATTTATTTACATTGAGAGACTGTTGCTGTGTTTGAACATCGCTGCCAAATGAGTGAACCCCGACCCGGTCCGTGATCGCTACATCACAAGACATATAGATTAATGTACAATCTGTGATCTCCTGTAGGTTCAGGGTTGATCAGTCAGTATCACAAAGCACCCACTGACCTTGTGGAGACCAGTGGAGGATAACACTGCGGGCACCAGTCAAAGCACTCAAACACAGTGAAACCCAAGGTGCATTGCTCCCTAGAATTTGAATATGCAGATGAAGTCCATGGAGCCTCGGTTAAGAGTCTACAACATGGAAACCAGCCAGTTATCCCACCAGGGAAGGACCTAGCCCAGGGTATTAGTAGCCCTTAAGTCACTATCCAGCCCTTGCGAGCTTGAAGATATGGCCAGGGATTTACCATGGACTAGGTATCCAACCACAGACAGCTGTTTCGGGGTTGTTGCCCCTCATCAGTGTGGCGCAGGGTTCTGGCTGGGTGGGAGCAATGCTGAATAGACTGACATCACAAAGCACCCACTGACCTTGTGGAGACCAGTGGAGGATAACACTGCAGGCACCAGTCAAAGCACTCAAACACAGTGAAACCCAAGGTGCATTGCTCCCTAGAATTTGAATATGCAGATGATGTCCATGGAGCCTCAGTTAAGAGTCTACAACATGGACACCAGCCTGTTATCCCACCAGGGAAGGACCTAGCCCAGGGTATTAGTAGCCCTTAAGTCACTATCCAGCCCTTGCGAGCTTGAAGATATGGCCAGGGATTTACCATGGACTAGGTATCCAACCACAGACAGCTGTTTCGGGGTTGTTGCCCCTCATCAGTGTGGCACAGGATTCTGGCTGGGTGGGAGCAATGCTTGATAGACAGACATCACAAAGCAACCACTGACCTTGTGGAGACCAGTGGAGGATAACACTGAGGGCACCAGTTAAAGCACTCAAACACAGTGAAACCCAAGGTGCATTGCTCCCTAGAATTTGAATATGCAGATGAAGTCCATGGAGCCTCGGTTAAAAGTCTACAAGATGGACACCAGCCAGTTATCCCACCAGGGAAGGACCTAGCCCAGGATATTAGTAGCCCTTAAGTCACTACCCAGCCCTTGCGAGCTTGAAGATATGGCCAGGGGTTTACCATGGACTAGGTATCCAACCACAGACAGCTGTTTCGGGGTTGTTGCTCCTCATCAGTGTGGCACAGGATTCTGGCTGGGTGGGAGCAATGCTTGATAGACAGGCTGGATAGTGACTTAAGGGCTACTAATACCCTGGGCTAGGTCCTTCCCTGGTGGGATAACTGGCTGGTGTCCATGTTGTAGACTCTTAACCGAGGCTCCATGGACTTCATCTGCATTGATCAGTCAGTATACAGTATACCGATGTCTGTGTTACTCTGCTGGGGTTCATTGTGATTCATTGCAGGAATATGAATTTATCTGGAGGTCTGGCAATGCTGAAGCAGATGACTTGACACTGACATCAAAGCTCAGACCCTGCAATAACTCACACAGAGCCCAGCAGAGTGGCTGACACTACAATCCTGTGTGAATTCAGCAGGATTGAGCAGCATTTAGCTACCACCTTACTGGAGACCTCTTCCTGCCTTGGCACTATGATTGATGATCTCATATTTACCCCCTGAGATCCATAAGCTCCTCTTTGGCAGGATGAAGCAGATCCAGGTGCGCTGTGGTGTGTGATGTCACTTCAGCAGATGATGCACCTACAGTGGCAGCTTAAGGGCCAACCTAGTCCTACAAGTACCTCAAGCAGCTGGGTCCTAATTAGTCAGTTGGTAAAGGTTTGTAGATGTGAGGGGCCACAGTTTTACACCTCGACTCATACAGTCCTCAGTGGGATGTTAAAGTCCTCCATAATTGTTTGCTGGATTGCCATGAGGTAGAAGAGTATGAAGTGCAAGGAAAATGAAGCATGTACATTGTGTCACCAAGAAGTGCCTATGCCTCCTTAATGCAAATGAAAAACACATCAACCTATTATCTGATGTACAAAGTTTTAAAAGAAGCTTGCTACTGAACTTTGGTCTCCCTTGTTCATCTTCATGTCTTCTGGTCCTGGCCTGCTCATTTCAATCACACCATGGAGTCTGTG
This sequence comes from Allobates femoralis, assembly GCA_033576535.1. Classification (NCBI taxonomy): domain Eukaryota; kingdom Metazoa; phylum Chordata; class Amphibia; order Anura; family Aromobatidae; genus Allobates; species Allobates femoralis. The sequence continues at coordinate 269,679,575 of JARQOC010000001.1, read as the reverse complement.
GAGGCATATCACCCAGGAAATGACAAAAGGACTCACATCCAACTAGGACCCTCATTTTCATATAGGGTGGTGGGGCGTGGAAGATGAGAACCTCAGCAATGGCTACTGCCTCCGCCTGAAACGCGGTAGGAACATAATGAGGATTATTGATTCGGCTTTTGAGCAAAGGAAAAAAATACAATTTAGACTTGTTTAGTGCCAGAGTCACCAATATCAGATGAGAAATCCTAAACAACAGGTAACTTGACAGCTCTGTAAGATGTAACATTGTACAATATTAACTGGTTACATCAACATCATGCATGAGTCAAAAAGATGGTGTTTTTATAGTGATTACTACAGAACTGCTGGAAACTGGAAGTCCCAGTTCATGAACATGCAGAATCATACATGTGTACACATCGACACATTTTCTACATACATGCACATCTGTCATTAGTAGTATACTCACAAGCTCGGGATGCAAACATAAACAGAAAGTGAAAAGATGAGGATTTTTTTTCTACAAATAAAACTTACAAAACTAATTTACATTAGCTCAAGTAAGTCTTTACACCAGTTTTTTTTTGCATAGAAAACTGTTTTAAGTCTCTTGACAAGTGTAAATCGGTTCTACAGATGTTTATGGTGTGAGGGAATGCTAATTAATTATTGATAGACATATATTTTACACCATAAAGTGGATTAAATGATAGCAGCTCATGACACAAGGACCTCCTATAAATGCGCCATATTCTTTAAGATACATGACTCAAGGATCACTTACTGTACCTATTAACTCCAGCTGGCTCTTGATCAGGAAAGGAGTGTTTGAAGTGTCAATCATGATGAATATTCCCCTATTTGCCTATGGAAACCAAATCAAAATTTGGGAATTGATTTAAGAAAAGAAAAAATCACCTTTTAATAAAGTGACATTATGAATAGATAAACAATTATTGTCTATGACCAAATATGCTGAAAAATAAAAAATTACCAAATTTTGACATGTTTTTTTGGGAATTCTTTTTACGGTCTGCATTTTGTGGTAATGATGACTTATCAATATGACTCTACTCCTCATATTATTACAGCAAAACCAAATGTGTCCATTTTTTTATTATATTAGTGGTGAAAAAAAATCTGGAGGTTGCAAAAAAAAATACTGAAGTTTGTGTCTCCATATTCCAAGACCCGTAACATTTTCATTGTTCAGTCGATGGAGCTGTGTCATCGCAATACAGCATTGTTATTGATAGCATTTTGGTATAGATATGATGTTTTTATCACTTGTTGCAACATTTTTGTGGTATTGCAGCGACCAAAAAACTTGATTTTGGCGTTTTTCAACTTTTTGTGTTTACAGTTTTTCTGATCATGTTAATTATTATACATTTTTTAGATCAAATTTTCTGAATGCAGTGATATCACACAAGATTATTTTTCTTTTTTATTATCTTGATTTTTGATGGAGCAAAAGGGGGGTGATTTGAACTTTTATTTGTTTTTAAAACAGTTTGTAAAACGTTTAACTGTTTTTAATAGTTCCCTAGGGGACTAAAACCTTCGATCATTTGATCGCTTGTGCTATATACTGCAAGGCCATAGCATTTGCTGCATATACGTAGAGAAAATCTCAGTATCCTTTGAAGCCCGGCCACAGGCAGGGTTTCAAAAGAATTGTGCTGTGCCACCCATCGGAGACCCGCAATTACAACACGGGCACACCAATGTGCCTATAATGGTGCTTCCTAATGCCAGCGCATATTAAGTCATAGTTTTTATCAGCTGGATTTAACTTGTTAACAATCCCGCATTGTTTTGATCATGTCCTGCAGTATTACACAGCCATTACCTGCCCCTTGAGCTCACTCCATACAACTGATTCGAACTTGTGCTGTATATGTATGGCGGATGTTGTGAAAGGGTTAAAAAAATATACGAAGTTTTACTTAAAATTGTATCAATTACCATGTAATAAAAAATTGTTACAGAATATGATATTCTGAATATCGTAACCAATATATCTTAATATCAAGTGAGTTAAGGAAAATTTAGCCTTTTTTATAGTGCCACCAAATGGCTATTTTTATAATTACAAGATACGTAAAGCACTGGAGCATTGTAGACTTATAAGCTATGACGAGGCTCAATTTTGTCAATTAGTTATTGGAAACTATTTGTGAAATTAACTAGTATTCTACCAAGTTTAGAAACAATTTTAGTACAAAAAAAAGATAATTTTATTTCATTATGAGCTTATAGTGGCCATACTTTAGTATTGCAATGTTATTATACTGTGTTCCCAATCTTAATGGCATGAGGATGAGGCACATTTTTTAGAATAGATAGGTTTGGAAGTACAAATATACATACTTGGAAATATTGATATATATTCATCGTTTCTTTTGACATACATGTTTTAGTTAATATATCACCATAACATGATTATAGAGCATTTCCTCTTACTACTCTGCATTGTGCCATACCTTTGTTATTCTCCTCAAGTACCAGTGCAGAGTCTCTGAAGAAGCTCCCAGTGTCTGCAGAGCCGATATCACATTAATGATGCTGCAGCCAATCAATCAGGCCGCTTCTGAGTAGAGATGAGCGAACCTTTAAGGATTCGGTTTGATTCCCTGAACAGTTCACCGAACTTCACAAACCCCATGGAATTCAATGGGAGGTAAAGCCAAAGACCTCCCAAAGGAGCAGGAATTGGAGGAATATTAGGTGACTCAAGTCAAATTGTCACTGAAATAAATGTTTTTTATGTGGTAAAAGATATGCAAAAATAGGGAAATGATCAATGATGATAAAGAAAAAGATAGAGAGAGGTAGATAGATATATTTGGATAGATAGAAAGGATAGATAGAGGTAAAAAGGATAGATAAAAGGATAGATACATGAAGAGAATAGATAGATGCATACATACAGGTGCATCTTAATGAATTAGAATATCATCAAAAAGTTAATTTACTTCACTAATTCAATGCAAAAAGTGAAACGTATATATTATATAGAGTCATTACAAACAGAGTGATCTATTTCAAGTGTTTATGTAAATGTTGATGATGGCTTACAGCCAATGAAAACACTAAGGTCATTATCTTAGAAAATTAAAGTAGGGAGGTTGAAGGGGTAAAAACGGTGACCTATTCCATGAGACATCAAAAGGTGAATATAATATTGATTTATTAGTCAACGCTTTTCAAGGCTCCCTGAAACGTCCTGAAACATGGCAATATGACATTGATTTTTGATGATATTCTAATTTGCTGAGGTACACTAGTAGATAGATAGATAGATACATGTGAAATGCCTATTGTTACATGGCTTTTTGCTCAAAACTCACAGACGGTCATGGCGGTGTGGCGCCCCTGCGGACCGGTGGCCACAGAGTGAGCTGCAGCTGGTCAGGTAAGCTAGGTACTCCGCATCAACACCCCACACACACACCCTCCGATCCTGAGCTCAAGTCACTTCAGGTCGGGCGAGGGATGGCGGGAGGAGCAAGTGAAAGGGGTGGAAAGGAAGACATAGCACCCGGGAAAGGGGTGGAGGAATTGTAGTAAAACGCAGGAACACCAAGTTGGAGGAAGAATTCCCTGGGAGGCATAATCCCCTGGAGGGTGAGGAAGAGGGAAGGATCTCCAATCTGAGACACCCTTTAGCTAAGTGTCACAGACACAGAGAACAACGGAGCCTGGTGGCCTTATCCACTAATGGCCGGCCAGGATCCCAGGCTGAACCCGTGGAGAGACGGAAGGAGCCAGGTTTGCTGGATTAACCCGGGACACTGGTGGCTGGGCCCGAGAACCAGAGTGCCGGCTCTGTAGATGTGGTGGTGTAACTCGAAGTCTCAACCACGAGAAATCCAGCGGGGTATGGGGTCTCTAACCCGAAGGAAAGGCTAACACATAGGACTGGGGCCCTTGAAGAGGGAACAAGCCCATGGAGAGTCTGCGTCGGCTGGGTCGGGGGAGATGTGCGGGAGGGGAAGAGAGAGAGAATCAGGCCCAAAAGGACAAGAAAGGGGGTACCTATTAAGCCTGCTCCAGCTGCAGAGTGGTCACTGGGGTCGCCAGAGAACTGTTGTGCAATCTGGTACTGTGATGTGTTTTGTGGAAGCAGTAAAGTAAAGGGCCTGGTGAACTCAAGGTGGTGTGAGACTGTCATTTCAAGTGCTTGCTGCAAGGGCTTGCCTTTGGAGCCGCATACTGACTGATCCAGCTGTGTGAGGGACAGTGACGACACACGCCTGCTGAGAGGTGCCCTGACTCCTACGCGTGCTGGCTGGAGGAGCTGCGAAGAGAAGATAAGTGCAGCATACCGAGTACGCTACATCCTTATCTCTGCCCAGGGACCAAGCCCCACCCGTGGAGGGCTCACCATCCCAGCTGCCGCCACTACCACCGTCCCCGGCAGTCTCAATGGCAGTGGTGGTCATAATGACCACGACCCACGGGTGGCATCACGAACAATCCTCATAATCTTTATTAAAAACTCCACTTTTTCATTGCCACTCCTGGGTATACGGAGCCGGGTCACAGCGCCGTGACATTCGCCTCTGCAGACTGACGAGAGGACCAGGCTCCGAGTACCCGCTGCCCTGGGGTGCGACAGCGGCATCTAGCATTGTTCACACTTCCAATTCTGACACTCCACACTGAGGTTTTTCTCATGCTTCTGAGTTCCATGGGCTGGCTTGGGCATCGAACAGCTGTGTTTTCAGTAGTGATCGGGCTAGCAGGAGTTAATCTCTGTATGACTCCTGGTTACCTCTTGGATCACAGAACATAGTTGCTCCTTGCCTTTTTAAGATGGTGGGATCTGGTCTCTGATGCCGACTATAATTTCTGCTTTGCAAGTCCTTATCTTGGTGTTCCAGTAATCTGGAAATCAGTAGCTGTTGTTAGGTGTTTGGTTAATACTTTTTTTTGTTGTATTATTAACTAAAAAAACCCAGTTTTTTTTAAAGTCTGATCACTCCACTAAAACTCTAATATCAACTAAAAAAAGACCAAAGTCTCAATCAAGGAATGATTTAACAACTATCAAAAAGGCTAAAAAATTGAAATCTTTATTATCAAAATAAAAAAATCTCATCAAAAGCAAATTTCCCAAAAGGGAAAAATTTCAATAGTACAGTATAAGTCCTTATTCAATACAGAGTAATACAATAAAACACTAAACCCATACAAAAAGAAAAATGCCTCTAAAGGGTTTAAAAAAGGGGAACCAATATAAGTATGGAAACCCTTAATGATCAACTTACAGCCCTTAAAAAGTAAAAAGATCCTATAGTTGCCCGCTTTATCAAAGGCAAGCTCCCCAATATCCTTTTGATCAAAAAATTTAATTATTGTACAGGGAATAAGCTGAAAGGGTTTTTAAAGGAAATGCTGAAAAAAGAAAGGGTTTTTAAATTTTTTTACCTGCTGTGAAGGAATACCGTGCCTGGGTTTTTCCCTTGTGTTCTTGTTTGTGCCCCGGCTTTGGGGGACTTGGAGGTCAGGCGGCCCAAAGGGGTTTAAATATTTGGTTTTTCACGGGGGGGTGGCGGCCGCGCCCGGCCCGTGTCCCGGGGTATCTTTTGGGAAAAAAGGGTTTTATTTTACAGGGGATTATGTACAAGTTTGTTGTCGTTTACGCCACCTGCAGTCTCTGGTGAAGTAGCACCAGCGCCGCCACAGTCCGCCCCGGGGGTCGGTGGTTTGCGGCTGAGATGGTGTAGGGCCTCCGCAGGCAGGAATTGGGGGGCCTCCGGGGCAGCAATTCCTGGAAAAGAATAAGTTCATGCCCAAAAGGGAAAATGCAGCAGAGTCGAGTTCAC